>JAVSCE010016071.1:0-206534 GCA_032199065.1 Smutsia gigantea
TATAGATATCACACCAAATAATGAATGTTGCTCGGATGTACAGGTGATTCAGTTGTTGTGGCCCCTGCCCAGACGCTCTCCAATGCGGAGTTCCAGATGTTGAGACGTTCTTCAATCAATGTTGTTCGTCACTTGGGCATTGTGGGTGAATGCAACATTCAATTCGCCCTTCATCCTACCTCAATGGAATACTGCATCATTGAAGTGAATGCCAGACTGTCCCGAAGCTCTGCCCTGGCCTCAAAAGCCACTGGGTAAAACTAGAATGTTTGACCATGGGTTTGCAGATTCTTCACAGATAGAATTGGGAAATTGAAAGCTAGTGGGAGACTGTGCTGCATTTATAAACTATAGCCCCCATTTCTATATGCTGGCTCCAAATCATTTAAGACCCTAAGGACATGGTTATTAATGAGCTGCTGCCAGATTGAGGCAAACAGTGTTGCTAGCTGGCTTTGCTTGCTGGTTAATCATAAGCTAATCAAAACCTGGGTGGTCAAAGCAAGCTGTGGAAAATCTGCTTCTTAATTGCACTTTGCAGATATCATTAAAAAGTGAACTGATCCTTAATTTTAGTCCTTAACTGGCTTCTTTAGGTTTGTAGTAAATGGGAGACAAATAATATAGTTCATTAGAATCAAACATTTAATACACATTATTTTATTTTAACAAAACTCCACAAGTCTAAACATTGTAGGGTTTTCTATAGGAAAATGTTGCAGCCAAATAAATTTGCTATCCATTGAACAACTGCTAGGAAGCATAATTGGTGGGAAAATTAATTAGTATCTTTTGTTTCTATTAACATATTTAACATCTGGCATTTAAATTGCATGGCATTTTAATGAGCAAAATATTTACCTTAAAATTTTTTTTTATGCGGCTACACAGTGTTGTTGGAGTGGTGAAAGGAGTGTTGCTCTATGGAAGAGACAGGGGACCTGAATTCTCCAGGTCCTACTACTGACTGTGTGACTTTGGACACATCGCTAATGTCCCTGTCAGTTTCCTCATCTGTTAGATTGGAAAGTTGTACTAAAAGACTCATATATAATTATTTGGTTCTTTGAATGGTTTTCTCAAATATAATTACCAAAACTGACATTCCAGCGGAAGATAGTCAAATCTCCAGAGTCTTAGTTTTTTGAGGAGCCCAAAGTTATAATTTGGAGGCAGAGCAAAAACCCAAACTTGCAGTGACTATATTTTCTGACTATTATATACCCCACAGTGACCAGCTAACTCCACAGTCTTCTAGGTGCAGACATGTATATATTTGTTCAAAAGAATATTTGGCAGAGTCTTATCTTAGTGGAGGTTATACACAAGCGAGCACTTTATTTATCAAGGAAGGTATTGATTTTAGATTGAAGAGGTGAAGGTTGGGAATTGTAGCACTGCATGTCAGGCATAGAGAGTGAATTCTTTGTGATCCATGCCTCTATACTTTATCCTGACACATTATTTTATAGAAGGCTATTAAATCTTCATAGAATACGGAGTCAGTTTATACCATGATGTGGAATAATACCAGAATTTCTAAGAGAGATAAATTTATGTTTTGGGCTATGCTTAATAATTATTGCTGAAAGAAAAAAAACTGTCTCCTCATTCATAGGTACCCACTGGCATTCATTGCTGCAAAGATTGCCCTAGGAATCCCACTTCCAGAAATCAAGAATGTTGTATCAGGGAAGACATCAGCCTGCTTTGAACCTAGCCTGGATTATATGGTTACCAAGATTCCTCGCTGGGATCTTGATCGTTTCCATGGGACATCCAGCCGAATTGGTAGCTCTATGAAAAGTGTAGGAGAGGTGAGTCCTTGGTTTATTCCTCTATTTCTTCCTTGTTCTCAGTTATCTTGTCAATTCCTTAACATTATTCGACGTCTTAAGGTTGCCTAAATACTGGGTTCTTGACTGGCAGATATATAGAAATTTCATTTCCTTCCTAGTGTTTCAACATCTCTCTGACAGTTAACATAAGGCATTGGTTACATGGCCATTTACTGGATTCTAAGAGCTTCTATTCAAAAGACGAGGCACATTTGAAAAAACATATTTGTGTATATATAACTGACTTACAATGTGTTTTCTAAAAAAAAATCAAGAAAATAAAATTATATAAAAGACAACATGGTATATCTAAAAGACCACTGAACTTAAGAATTCAACTTTAGTCCATTCATGCAAATTGTGGCTTTACCCTATTAAAGAAACGGGCTGGACTAGAAGATCTCTCATGGCCCTTCAAGCTCTAAATTCTAAACTGAGAAGAGCACCATAGAATATTAAGCAAAGACAGTTATTCATTCCTTTATTATTATGTTTACTTCTCTTTTATTGAATGTATTCCACATACCATTATGTACAGTGAACTTAAAAATAATAAAAATTTATTGTGAGCTACTTATAGAATTAGTTACTTTAGGGCCATCTTTTAAATACATAATACTTATAAATTTTATTAAATATTCCAAAAATATTTTGTTAATTTGATAGTATAATAAAATATCTTATTTCTGGCAGTCTCTCCCATGGTTAGGCTAGTAAACCTATGAACATATTGTCTGACTCTTCAAATACCAGTATGTCTCACAAATTGCATATCTGAATTGGATGAACATTTTGTTTATCCTTGTTCCTGAGAATTTTTCCTTTTACTAATTAAATTTGGAGCAGTGTGAAAAGGTTATCTGTTTGGCTTTAGTGATCTATGAACATGTATCTTGTCACACCATTGACATGAAATTTACTAAACTGACATTAATGGGAATTCCAGTCTATTGAGGAATCACAGAAGTTTACTCGAGGCAGTGTTATGACTGTTATTATTTTAAACTGGAGACCAAAAATGCATAGCAATCTCTTATTCCATGGAAAGATTCAAAGATAGTATGTGTCCACTGAAAATAACTGAGTAGGCTTCAAGGTCAATTTAAGTTTAGTTCTGACTTGTAACTTGTCCAAACTAAATCACCATATGGTTTTCCTAATTGATTAGTGTACAATAAGCTGTAAAGATTGTGGAAAGACATGTTAAATTTGTCGTGGGGAATTTGGTCTCCACCTACATTTAAAATCTGAATCTGTCAGTATTTGTTTTGATTCTCAAGGTTCTATTAATATTAATGCTTGGCTATGAAGAAAGCTAACCTGTCTTGTATACTGCCTGATACTCATTTAAAATAGTTCTGTTTTTGTGTTAATATATGTCTGGTTTCTCTTCATTTGCCTTCTATTCTAAAGGACATATGCATAAAAGCAAGATCTTATTAAAGAAAAGTCTGTATGTTCTGGCCACAGATTCCTTATTTTAATACTGTGATGCAGAGCAGGTACAGGTGATTTCTACATCAGTGTCAGAAATAAAGCTAAATTCCATAAGTGGTCGAAGACTGAACAATAACGTTCAAGACTCATTACATAAAAATCAATCTGAAAAGGAGAGAGGAAGAAAAATAACAACACTTAATTTTAGTAGTAATCTTCTGATATGTTTTGCCTCTAAGTCTTTTTGGAAAACTATCCCATTTCTAGTTCTGTTGCAAACTAAAAATAATTAAGCTCTTTGTTTACATATGAGCTGTTAAATGTGTATTACAGGTCATGGCTATTGGTCGCACCTTTGAGGAGAGTTTCCAGAAGGCTTTACGGATGTGCCACCCATCAATAGATGGTTTCACGTCCCATCTCCCAATGAACAAAGAATGGCCGTCCAGCATAGATCTCAGCAGAGAGCTGGCTGACCCATCGAGCACCCGAATCTATGCCATTGCCAAGGTAATATGTGACAAGGGGCCCACAGCTGCTATTTTTTTTTCCAGAATATAGTCAGCTTGGACTTCAAAATAAAACTGAATCACAAAGATCTTAAATTTGGGAATCTTTGGAAAAATTTTAATTCACTTCAGTAGTATTAAACTGGAGACTTCCATCGATTTCATCAGATTATTCTATAATTAATGAACAATTACCCTTTTTTATTTGACTTTAAGCCTGGGTTTAAGGATACATTGCATTTTTAAATGATGATCACATAGATAAAATGTTCCCCTCTTTTAGTATATACACATATAAAATCAATATTCTTAAGCAGATTTGATAATATTGGCTTGTCATCACTTGTTCCTTGAAGATGTATAAAATTATATTTTAAAAAGGAATATGCATAAAATTATATCACTTAGTATATGCTACCTAAGACTTTAGAATAATCTTTATTTGCTTCTTTTTCTGTGTTTAAACAACAACAATAACAGACTATAAAGAACTTCCATGATTATAGGCCTTTCTATATAATTATTTTATTGGTCTTACTTTTAGAGCCAAAGCCCCGCATTTCTCACTAGTTCCCTTTTATGCAAATTAAAAGCCCTATTAATCTCCTTTCATATTTACTATGCTTAGAGTTTTGAAGTTTGAGCTCATCTGATTTTATAAAAGGTGACTTGGGCAGCTGGGATCTGTGTGGTCAGAAATCCCTGAATGGCATTTTGACATTTAGGGAAGCTTAGGCATTAATCTTCTAACAATATCAAACCACCCTGGAGCTATAAAGCCCTGTTGACCATGTTATGTGTGTGTGTGCACACGCATGTGGGATGAGATGATGTAAATATGAATTCTGTCTTTAAAAGGTAATCTTTGTAATTTGCCTTTGTAGCAACAGAACAATGCTGTTAGTAATTTTGAACATACTAACGTATATGTTACGTCCATATATTGAGAGTCATGCAGAGAAGGGTAGGTGAGGAAGGAATATTTCCTTTACTGCATATAATGTATACTCTGCTCACCTTTGTGATTTCTAAATGCAGAATATTCCATTGACCATCTGGGAGATACTAGTATTTTTGATGGACATTGTTCAATGCTGAGTTTCAAGGTGATAGACAATTAACATCTTTCTGAGGTGGAGGGAGTAATGGTAGTGATGCGAGGTCATTCTAGAAAGCTATTTCACCTTCTTTATTGTTCCTATTCCAGTCCTTTGTTTAAAAAGCAATCTATTATATTCATATGTGTATATGTATATACACATAAAAATTTTGTTCCAACAAAGGGCAGTAAATGGATTTTTTTCCTTATGTCTAGGAATCATATTTCTGCCACTTTGAGACAGACAGAGAAGGGTAGTATTTCCAAGTCCCCAGTGAGGCTGGAAAACTCAAGCCAATATCTCATTCTTTTCTAACAGACTTATAAAGGATGAGTATTCAGGGAGACTGGGAGATTCTCTCTTGCACAGAGTACCCTATGTCTGAGCAAGAAGTACAGGGTCTGAGGTGTAAATTATTGTCTGCCAGAATGCTGGGAGAATGAACTGATTTCTGTATGTTAGAGGTCATCATTACTGTTCATTTCCACAGCAACCGGGGACTTGGCGATTTTGACAAAGAGAGTAAGCACTGTAGAGGGCTGAAGGGGAAAAGCAGGAAGGGAGTGAGTAAATCTTCACTTGCTTTCATGATTCTGTTAGAAAAGGGCAACTTGCTCTGAGGTTTGATTTTTGTAGCTATCTTTTTTCAGGATGACTGGATCATCACCCCTTTGGATTGGAGGAGAATACAGGGCATTATTTTTGACTTGGGGAACATTAGAGTAACCTCAAGCTTGTTGGGGGGGGTTCACTATAAACTTCCTTAGAGCTGTGTGACGTGGCAAAGCTGCAGTGCTTGAAGATGAAGACCTGAGACGGCAGGGTCTTACTTCCTGCTTGAAATTGGATGTAACTGTGGCTGGCTGTAACTGTGGCTGGCTGTCCTGCTTCACAGTGAGATGACTACGGGATTCTAGGTCCTCGGTCCATTGCACGGTGATTACTGTGCATGATTGTGTGAACACTGCCTTTGGTTTGTCAGAAGTGTCACAAGTTAAGGTTCCTTGCTGCCGCAGTGTTGATGGCCAACAGCTAATTGTGCCACTAATCATTTGGAAAAATAAGACAGAATATTAACTCCTTGAGCACGTGGCTATACTTACAGGGAGAATTAAACAAAGAAACAAACAGACATATGAAATGAACATGCCTTCGAGTATTCCCATTAGATGTCATGTTATTCCAGTCAACAGAAATAGAAGCTATGCCCTCTCTCAACACTTATTTATAATCATGGTCTCTCTGAAGCTAGACATGAGTTAAAGAAGAAAATTAGGCTCCCTCGCTTGAAAGATTACAGCAGAGTTAGTAGCAACATATATTTCTTAATGGGATTTTAAAATACAGTGTGCCATTCTAAAATATGTTTTGGAATATTATTTGATTATTATTTTTCATTGAGTCTAAATATAAATCTGAAAATAGTAAAGCATAAGAGTGGATATTTTTTGAATATGATGGTTTTGGGAGTTGATCTCTTTTTCCATTTGCCTTTTCTACTTAGCTTAATCACCCACAGTTGTAATTTTACTTTTGAGAAATTGCTAAAGTAGGCTTGAGGAAAGAGCTGAGCTGCCTATCAGAACAGAAGTTACTACTACATTGTTTGGACTATGTTAGGATTTTGTAAAATGCCTGTCTTAGCACAAAAGTCACAGTAACTCATTCAAAATAATTTTTTGTTTGAAGTCCTCTATGAGGAAATATTCTGGAGAAATTACACCAAACTGGATTGATCCATAAATTCTCATTGGTTTGTGTGAATGTGGAATGAGGTGATAAAAATATGCTAATTATTAAAGGGTAATTATCCAAAATACATGTTTAATGATCATTATTTGGCTACTAGATTTTTTTTTTTACCAATTTGACTTAACTCTAGCTCCAGCAGATTCTCTAATTCCAAAGAGATGTATCAAATTTAGGATGTAATTGTAACCTGTCATATGAAAAGCAGGAAAGCAGAGCCTGGTAGGGGATTTTTTCTGAGCACACCCTACTGTGATTAACTCAGGACCCCTCCTCTGTATGCCATTTTCAGGTGTAGTTGGCACTATCTATAGGTTTATTGGGAGGGATGTCAATGATATCATATGTTTCATCCTCAGTATATAACCTCAGGCACTCTGAATAATATGGAGAGGGATGGCTTCTGTATGTTTTCAACCAAATAAGACATTTATAAAATGTTTACCAAAGAAAGTACCCCTTCTCCTTTTGGCAGGCCTTGGAAGACAACATGTCCCTTGATGAGATTATGACGCTCACATCCATCGACAAGTGGTTTTTGCATAAGATGCGAGACATTTTAAATATGGAAAAGACACTGAAAGGGCTCAACAGGTAAGGTGGTATTGCTCTGATTCACTCCAGAGATCTTCTGGGCAGTTTTTTTCTTCCTCATAACCTTAAGCATTTGGGCAAAAGCCTGTTTCAATGAAGTAAATAGTTCTAAGGTTGGAAAGCAGTAGCCACAGTCAGAAGAAAAAGCAGTTTTAAGATGTTTACCTTTTGAAAATTCTCTAATATTTTAAACTATTTTCTACCCCTACCATTGCCTTCAAACAGTAATTTTTTATTAGAGCTTTTGAATTCATGAAAATTGGTTTATGTTTATGAATTACTGTGCTATTTAATTAACAAACATTACCTAGATTTAAATTTTATTAATTAACAAATAAATAGTATTCTTGTTTTCTGTAAATTTTCCAAGTTCTGGAGTCTATTTTTCTCTTTTAATATCAGCCTACACATGCTGTATATTGATGAGCAAATGCATTCCTTTTGCATTCTACTGATATTTTTAACATTGTGACTTCCAGTTCAGCATACAAATAAGCCACATTCAAGTTTCTGTTAATAGATTCTTTACCTCTCACTAATTTACATTTTTATCTCCTTCATGGCCAATTATTTTTAAAGTTTCATTTCATGTTCAGAGTATTCTGATAATGTCAGTGCTTTAAAATCTACTTTTAAAAAATTTTTTCATGGGAAGACTATTTGTTGGGGGTGCCTCAGGCTTATAAAATCACAGATAGGTTTTATACATGGATCTTTGATAAGAGGAGCATTTATTACCAATTTAAGGAAGACAGTGTAATCCTTTTTAGCTTTTCCCCATAAAAGGACTCTGCAACACACTACCATTAGAAATAACTCTCACTTACAAAACTAGGCATATACTTACAGAGGGAAAACATTTTGTTTGTGTAAATGATTCTCAAAATTAATCACTTCAAATGTTAAAGACAGTGGAAGATCTCAAGCCTGGATTTCTCAACAATTTATCAACTGCAACATATAATTTGGTTACTGTGTTTACCTAATCAAGATGCACATAAACTGAACAATAAAAATACTTACTTTTCTTCTTGGGCAAAACAAGGTTCTGTTTCATCTATTCAACGATTGTCCACAACGAATGCTTGGTTTTGAAAATTGAGGGTTCCAATCTGCCAAAAATGAAACTAGCTATAGTTGCTTATAAGTCTTCCTTTCTAGTGATCACATAAAATGAACTGTAGATAGCAAGTAAGAATCAGACCTATACATTCATTTTATAATTTTGCTGACTTGGGGTTTCCTCTCTTGGTTTATGATGCCAGCAGAACTTCCACATTGAATTATAGGTCTGTTCCACTGTTTTCAGTTTCAGACAACTGATTTCAAATACCTAAGAAACCACTCCAATTAAACCACAGGAGGGTGCTAGAAACTTGCCGTACGCCATCTGCAGAAGTGGAAGAGACCTGGGGTGAAAAATAGCAGATGTAATTGTGATTTAAATTTCCACTTGATATACGTTCTGATTTTTGGAGAAATACAATGTTTTAATTGAACAGTCTTTGTTACAACCAGAAGGCAGGTTGAGATTCTAACTAAGCAGAAATAAGTATATATTGATAGTGAAAAAGGTCCTTAGAGGATCAGAACTACTCACTGTTACAGATCACTTATAATATCTTTCTGACTTCTACATTCCGTTGCATTTATTTGCTGATATTTCGACATTTTCAGTCTTCATTTTTCTGGCATTTGTAAATAGAGATATTTTCTTCTGTTCATAATGATCTACATTAAAATTTTTTATATAAAGCTTTTAATGATTTAAAATAATCTAAAAAAATCATAACTATCTCTTGTTTCAGGAACTCAAAAGAGGATCTATAGTGTTAGTAAATCTAAACCCTGAACTCATTATTATCTGAGTGATGCTTTACTGTTGAGTTCATTTTTTTATTTTGAGTGTCATAGATGCACACATAGCAATTCGATAATGATTATCATTGAGAGGTGTTAGATAAATAAGAGTAGATGGCCACTGAAGCTACCTGTCTCAGTCATTCTGTGACACAGAAGGGTCTGCAGTAGAAAGGATATTTCAGCTGATGGAATGTAAGTGTGTGGGACTTGAGTTTTCTTGTCCTATTTTGAGTATCTTCACCATTAGCCTGGATTATAACATCTGCTTTTTCTCAGCCTCTAAATATCCAGCGAGGCTTAGCATCAAGGCAGGTACTGCTCCAACAATAAGAGTCACTCTCTATTAACAGTTGGCATTAGATGGCTGGATTATGTACTGCCAGTTTGGAGAAAGGTTAAGATCAGTTGTTCTTCTTTTGCATTTATTTATGTTTCACTTTGTTTCAAATTCTCAACTGCCGCAGTTTTGGAAGGACAGGCTTCAGATGTGGGCCAGGAGGTAGTCATTTACTTGGAGTGATTTGAGATCACCCCCAAGTTCCCTAGCTTCAGCATATCTCTGATGCCAATTGTGCCAGGTTCCTTTGCACTTTTCAGGTCCCTGGCAGAATAAGCAATGGAGATCTCAATGGGAGAAAAGGAGAAACTTCAAAGAGATGATACAGTGTGGAATGCTAGCCGGTGGTGTCCACCTGGTTCCTCCTGCTGCCTTGGAAGGAGTCCAGCTTTGGAGCCGGTCAGATTGATGAGGGTGCAGTCCTACCCATGGTGGATGGTGGGCATGTTACCTCCTTCACTTCTAGCCTCACATTCTTCCTGCTAATGTCCATTTTATAGTTTTGTCATGAAGCTTCAGTGGTATAAGTGGAAAGAACACCTGGTATACGATGAGTGCCCAGAAAGTGTTCTCTCTCCCCCTGAAAATGAAAATGCTAGTAGCTATTATAATGAAAAGGATTTTGTGATTTTAGACCCATTTTCACTTGTTACATTTTCAAAGTCATTTAAGACCCATTTTCAGCATCACAATTTGCATTTGCTTAGATGTTTTGCAGTGTATCATTCATTTGTTTTCTTTATGATGCAGTGTCACTTGTTTTAATACCAGACCTATTGCTTTTTTAAGGAAGTGATGATAGCTAGTGACAGCAATGCTATTCTTATCAAAAGATCAATAGCACTCCATTATGCTAATGAACAAAAATTCCCACTCTAGAGTTGTTCATCATGCTAAAATTCTTCTAAAATCTAATAAATACATTCACTAGGAGAGGATGAGAATATCACTTGAATAGATGGCCAGATTTATATTTACAAAAAGTCATCCGAAATGAAGTCCAGAGTTTGACTCCCAAATGGAATATACCCATATATTTAGCATATATGTGAATGTCCACAGACTGGAGTGGAGAAAACAAAAACAATTATTGTAAGAAGGTCGGCATTATGGTAGTCACGGATGAGTTTTCCAGGTCTATGAGAAAGTGAGAAATTTCCTTGCCTGGAAGGGCAGAGATAAACGTGTATCATGCTGAGGATGGTGTATGAATCCCAGCCTTCTTCAAGGTGATGAGATGGGTTAGATGAGCATGATAATAATCAACTAGGCATCCAGCTCTGAGCACTTGTTCTCACCAGGACTCAGTTTGCCATCCCCAATACATGAGCACAGCCAAGGCAGCCTCGCGAGAATTGCAGAGCGATATCCATTCTTACCAGCTTAGGTGATAACCATGATTCAGACAGCTTCAGCAAAGGATTTCTCTTCCTCTCTTGAGTTCACTGACTTTCTCTTTTTCCTCTTAAATTGTTTACTGCTGCCCAAGGGCATTCTAGGAAAGTTGACTGTTCTAGGCCGTTTTCCAAATTTATGAGCTGGTGTAGTGGCATTAATCGACCTAGAGTGATAACATATTTTGCAGTGAATTTCTTTAGGTTTTGAAAAGTTTCTCTTTGCTCAATGTGATATGAATTTTATCACATAAGATTCTAATGCCTGTTATGCATATATATATGCACTGGGATTTAGATGTTCAATCTGTTAACTCCACATTACCAGATCACTTTACCAGAAGTTTAAGAAAAGTTGAATCTGTGAGAAATTTTAATGGAACTGCAACATTTGCATAAGCTCTATCCATTGACCTTCACTACTGAGCTACCCAGACTTTAGTATATTTTCCCCACACTCATTCATCTTACCAACACTGATTCTTTCACACATTATACTCCTCCTAGATAGCATTTTCATGAATATTCACTAGAAGGAAAATATGCTTATTGTGATAAAAAATTACAAATATCTCACCTGTAATCCTTTCCTCTAGTAGTACATAGGCAGATTCAGTTTGGGTCATGCAAAGATATCTGGCCTCAAGGGAAGAAGTGAAAGTGCTGTAAATTAAAAAGATAAACATGTCAAGTGTGTTCATCGGCTAGGTTCTCCTGATATAGATGATTCCCTACAAAGGATGGATTTAGAACTTATCTGTTAATACAGAGACTTGAATTTTGAATCAGTCGAACAATTCTGAATGGCTTCCATGTAAGATAATTGCCAAACTTATTGACTACATATCAGGTACTGCTGTAAGCACATTATTTCATTTCATCCTTAGCACGACCTAAGGAAGTCAATAATTATCCTGATTTTATAGATAGTAAACTGAGACATTGAGGTATTTAGCAACTTCCTTGATATCACAAACTAATAAATGACAGAACTGAGATCAAACCTGAGCAGGACTCCATAGCTCGCAATGTTTGATATTTGACTCCTAAATTATATGTAAGTTTGTGTATATGTATACATCCACACACATGACTATATATATATGTATATATATATTCACACATATATATGCATATGTGTGTACACAAGCATATATATGTTTGCTTAGGGGGGTGGAAAGGTGAATTATATAACATCTGGAAGAAATAAGACTACATATAATAGACACTTTCCGGATAGTAACAATAGTCAATAAAAGATGATAGTCCAATTGCCACAGATCTAGCACATATGGTAAATGTTTTCACTATATTAGTGTTTAATAGACAAGCACAGGTACAAGGATCTCCCGGCTGAACACCTTTTGTTGTAAGGAAGGAAGTCAACTACTACAATGAGCCTTGTTTGTAAGCAAGAACTATTTCAGGACATTACACCCCAAACATTTTTATTTATAATATCGAGTTGGATTTGCAATTTTAGCTTGAAAGACAATCATGATGCTTAAAGAACAACACCAATAAGAAAAAGTGTATGACACTAATCACATTTTTGAGGCATCTGTTTATCTTCTTGAAACTTTTAAAAATTTGTTAAATTTCCTTGTTTTGATTTTTTGGGTTCTTTAGCTATTTCTGATTGATATACAACTCAAGGATTTTGCTTGCATAAATTGCATAATTTTGCTTTTCACCTGGCTAAAACTAAGTTGAATTAAGTTTTGAATCTTTCCTTCAAACGATTAGTTTAAAGACAGCTTCTACTAATGCTGTACCATGTTAAATTACCAAATGGAAGGTTGCTGCCATTTATGACGATTGCTTCTTCTTTCGCATTTCATTCAATTGGGGCCATTTTCCTGGAATGATCCACTTTTACTCCTTTTTCGCATAGTGCTGCTATTTGTGTTGGCAACATTGTTGACTGTTTACGAGGAATCTGTTACCATCCATTTTAGATCTTCAAAAGTAGGGGATATGACCATTGTGATACACCTTATTCCATTTAAGTACAGGAGGCCAAAATTTGGATCCATTTCTCTATTCATTGTTGATATGAACTTAATTTACTATGGGTTACTGTACAAATTATCCAGAAATTGTTTATGTCCAATATTGTAAAGGCTTCATTTTTTAAACTATTTTAATTTTGATTATATTAGTATTCTCTTCCCCTTTCACTGCCACTTACTACTACAGTCATTGCAGTAAAACAAAGAGTAAAATGTGCTTTGGAAGGGTCCAATTTTCACCTGAACATCACTATGTTCAGTGTGATAAACTACATCCATTGGTGAGTGCTGAAAAATCATAGGTATGCCTATTGCTTAGAAAAACAATCTAGGGCAAGCCTGGCAAGTTCCACTTGGGCATTCAAGTGCTAAATTGAGCTCAGTAAAGTTGGCCATTTCCCTGCAGCCACAAACTTCTGGTAGATGTAAAAATGCAGGTGTCACCTTAGCTGGAACACTCCCTTTAAATGTCCTCTCCTACACATGTTAGTTTCTATTGACTTTTTATTTAACTTGCTCATGAGGCATGACAAAACCAGACAAGAACACTTTGTGCTTATATTTGACTGAAGTTTTTTGGGGAAAAGCACCTAGAAGTTGTTAAAACTTGGATGAAAGACAGAGAAGGGTCAGTGCTTTACCTTCTAATAATAATTTTTACTTTCTGGTAGAAAATAAACAGTGAACAACTTTAGCCTTTAAGTATATTAAATAGATAAATAACTTAAGGAAAGAAATATATGTATTTCCTTATATATAACAAAAAATTACGCTATGATTTTTATGATACTTTACTGTGACATAGGTTTGTGATGTCATTGATTGCTTCCCCCATTCCAGTCTGTGGACATACACATATAATCTAAGAATATGGGTATTTATTCTTTTGAATGCAGACTGGGAATGGAGATGGTTGGACTCTTTAGTAGAATCGATTGATTTGATTTGCAGATGATGGATTATGTCCTTTGACTTATCTACCCACTCACACTATATTCCTGTTTCAGTTTCACCCTAGATAAAAATATATGTATATTCCCTTCTTATCTTATTAGATGGCCATGAAGCTTAGATGAATATATATTATGTGTGAAGTAATTAATCCTAAAGGAAAATAATTTTATCAGTTACTATACGTTACCATTCTATGGTTTTAGTCTTCATACCCTAACCCACTTACCTAATAAACCTCTCTAAGAATACTAAAAATTGGATCCTACATAAAGTTGTTATTTCTCCTCTGTAAAAGAGAAGTATTACTGTGGGAATTTCTGTGCCTCTGTGAATGAATGCCAAAAATACATCTTATTTTTAATTTGTTTTTATGTTCCACGTGATAGGATATTTTAGGTGATGTCATAGATTTGATAGGCCTCCACTGACTTTTTTAAGTAATAATTTATTGAATCAGATATAATGTAAAATTTTATATTATGTTCTGAGACACCCCTCAATTAATTCATTATTTAGTGTTTTCATGGTTTTGACATGGTAATTGTCATTTTGAAAGTGCTTGTGAGAGAGTACTTGATTCTGGCATTGGCAAGATGACTGTTTTACTTAAAATGTTTTCAGGGTGATATTCAGATCATTCACAAAATGACATATATTTTCTGTGTATTGATTCTTACATGTTCAATAGTTCGAAGATCGTAAGTTGATGTAAAATAATATGTACTCATATTTTGTATGTTTATATCAATTAATAATTAAGAATTAATAGATTTTCCCTATGTCAGAGTCTCTGATCTCAGCATGATGGGTTATGTATTTATTTGATGCCATTTCTCTTTATAAGGAGCTGTTATTAGACTAAATGGCAGTTGTTCATCTTTTTAGTCTTTAATATCTGTTGTGTACCTACCACGTGCAAGGCATGATACTAGGTCCAATACCATTTGTTGGTGAATAATTGTTAGTCATTAACATAAACTTCAGTGGCTTTGTAATCTAGTTTTGAAAATTAAATAGATATACATGACTATACATAAGACAAGATGCTTTTAATGGATCAACAAGAGGCAGAAACAGAAAGCCAGAACAATTTAATGGAGGTTAAAAACAAAAGCTCTAAGACCTTCACATAGGTCATCTCATGTAAGTCTCAGATTAAAAGTTCCTAGAGGGTATGCATCTCCACCACATGTTTTATAGATGAAACAATGGCTCACAACATTGAAGTAAAATTTTCAAGATTTCAGAGGTAGTGCATGTTGATTTGAGTTCAGGACTTTTAGAATCCAAAGACTGTGTCTTTCCTTCAGTATATCCCAATGTCATGCTTGCCAGGGGAAGAGAGAATTTAAAGCAAAATCAGTAAAATAGGAAGATACTTTCAACAGTATTGCATAGTTGTGGGAGAACAGTGATGGAGAGACTTGAGCGAGCCCACCACCTGAAGTTAGGGAGGGAGGAGTAGAGCCAGACAAGAAGGATCAAATGTGCCATGAGAAAGGAAGTAGGTGAGTGGATGGATCCTGCTCAGGAAGCGACAAATTGTTTCCTCTTATTTTGTTCTATTTCTTCTATGTTTCATAAAAAAGAATCTTACTATAAAGAAATCTATGAACAGAAATTAAAGCGAATATTATCTACCTATTTTCTTAACTTACATAATAGTTGGAGCCACACAGTTTCACTTCATTGTTCTGTAATTATTACATGTATGCTAGTAACATCCTCCAATTAAATTGTAAATTCCATTAGGGCTATTCCAAACGCCATCATGTCTTCATACATTGTTATTATAAACTTTTCTTAAGAGCTTTTGCTGATTTGTGCAAACACAGAATAGAGTTTATCATGCTTAAGGTATAGTGTCAGTTCTGAAACAGATATGACTGGTATCCAATTCTTTATTTATCATATATTTTCTTAGGAATTGGCATACAGTGCTTTGCATAGAGTAAACAGTAATATTTATATAATGATATACCCATTAAACAAATGAAATATTCTTGGTAGGAAGTGAAAATCAGAATTCCTTAGTCATGGCAAAGAAGGGAAATTGGAATGTAGGAAAAAGCATTACAATTCCTCATTGCTCAAAATGACCAACAAAATTATTAATTAAAAAATATGTAGTCCAAAATATAAACTCACTGTGTTGGAAGACATAAATCAGCATCTTTAGGTTTCCGTATTAAGTGACTATATACATCTACTAACTAGCTAGGAAGGCTTTGAATAAACTATTTTCTAATAAAAGGGGATTTATTTAATTGTTTTATATTTTCGAACAGAGATTATATACACTGGAAACATTGTAATAACTATATGGACATTATAAAATCTCTATTCCCTGTTGAAAACAAGCCAAAATCTGTCCAGTTTTAATAAAAAAACTATTCAGATTGCAAACTTTCTGAAAAGATTTTGGGAGAAATACTCATAAATATTTACAATTGCAGAGAAGGCTCTGATTTAATGAAGCAGTTAAGAAGGTTAAGGCAAAAATACATACGCTTATAATATTTTAATACAGAGATCTCTATTTCTCTGGGCCCATAAAATACATTTCTGTTATAATACAGGTGGAAAATATCACTATGCTATTTTTGTGGATGTTGAAACTGAGTCACACTGAGGTGTGTGTCACACCAGTCAGAGGAAAGCAAGGACTCTAGCCCAGGGCTTCTGCCTTCCGCCCTAGTCACTAACCCTTTTCAAAAGCTTCTTCTTAGAGATATGACTTTTAAATCGGACAGCTGGAGATCAGTTCCTCCTTAGCTGTCAAATTGTGAGCTACATGTTTTCGTGCCTGAATTGCTGACCCCACTTAGAGTAGAAACATTGTAAGAGATGTGCCCTTCTCTAGAACTCTTTGTGAGGAAAACAGGGGTGCCTGGCAGGGAGAAAGCCTTTAAAAGATGTAAACAGAATTTTCACGGGTCTGGAGAGCTGGGATAAGGGTTTTCTTTTACAAATTTTCTGTTTACAATAAAAGACTGTACATATACATGAATACGTACATATATACATATTTTTTCTTTAAATAAGATGCAAATGCTGTCTTCCATGTTCATGCAGGTGTGAGTAAAATTCTAAGGTATACAATGGAAATTCAATTTTGGCAAAATAGTCTGCCAAAGCTATAATCACAGAAGCTAGACAATCACTTCGTGACCCCAGAATTTTGTCACCTGCTGCTTCATACCTGAGATGCCTCTGTGGGGGCATAGAGCCTCCGAGTCTGCCCTTGGAGGTGGCATGTGTGGTGTCTGTCCTGAGGACTGTAAGGCAGTGGCCAGGCCTTTCTGACAGGGGAGTAGATGCCAGAGTGTTCCTTCTCTCCAGATCAGTTGTCATTTGCAGTGACTACAAAGTATGGTGGCCCTCCCCACCTCAAGGTGCAGGTGCAGGTGCAGGAATGCTGCAGAGGACAGGAAAGAGCGAGGTGCTAGGGCCAAATCTGGGTGACTTGCTCCTGCTTCTTCTCCTCCTCTTCCTCTTTCTCCCCTCTAGGGCCAGCACCTCCCCTTATTTCCCCTTCTTTGGCATTTGCATTTATGAAGCACTTAATACCCTCTTGGAATTATGCTAAAAACTTTACACATTTTTCATTTCATCCGATGATGAGATTTTTTTCTCAACATACTGATTCTAGATTTGGCTGATGATATTTGCCTATCTAAGGTTGAAATAGGCAGTTAGGTACCATTTGCTTGCGTAAATACAGTGGTGATAATGTAATGTTCATCGCACCTGTATCACCATGACCATGCTGACATCGTGCGTGCTGTCACAAGCCCTACCCTACCACCTGCCCTTCAGCCAATGGGCCAATTTTATCGACCATCCTGTGCTCTAGGCAGCTTTAAGAGTGAGCTACTTAAATTGTTCTTGAGTTTATAATTGGTATGAAGTAGATGAGAATTTTTGCTATCATGGAAATTAATGTGAATTTATATATCTTCTTCTGAAAACTCTCAATGATAAAGATTTTTTATTTCCACATGAGCAGCAAGCCTCAAGTTAACCGAGATCTAATGTGACATGTCACCAGGAGTTTAATTCTAGACTTTTTTTATATCCTCCTAGGACTGGCTTCTCATGTTCCCCCTTTCTAGAAAAGGATTACATTTTCTCATTCAAGAACTAGAAAAATTTGGTCAAAAATTATTCTTACATATGTTACATTTAACAAGAAAAAATCTGTGCAGCAGTTATTGGTAGACAGGCTTCATTTAGGTAATATATTTTAATAAGGTTCTAAGTTTCTAGAAGTCAAAGAAAGCTCTATAAAACTTATACATTGGTTGCTTGGGACAACATATGTGCTCTTGGAAAAACTACTCTGTGGAAACATGCCTCACTTTAAATAAAGATGTTGGAGAGGTTTTAAAATATAGGACTTCCAAATGAACTTATTTGTGAAATGACAGATTTTAAAACATCAAAGAATGCTCATTCAAGCTCAGTTTTCTGCTGACATCTTATATGGTATTTCCTTTTATCTGTTGGATTTAAATTCTGAACATATAACAAATCTATATTCATGGGAAAACCCAGTATTTTGCTTACTGAATACATCCTCTTACTTTTTGGGAAAGAGTACATCAAATGGATTTAAAATTAGAAGCAGATTTGTTAATCAGAAATAACAGAAGCAATATTCCACAGTACAGACTTTGCCCTTTAGTTCAATATGACCAGGTAACAGCTATTTGATTAGCAGAAGCATGCTTTTCTAAATGCAGTAGGACATTGTCCCACATACTGATGGGCAGGACTTCGTACTGCAGTAAGGTGGTTTCTGCTTGCTTTTCTTTGTTACCAAATCAAGGGCAGAGAGAGAGTCATGGCATTTTCACTTAAGAATTCCTGACATACCTACCAAGTGTGATTTATTAGGATCAAAAATTACAATTAGGTTATTTCCCCATTATGATCACTTGGTATTTGTAGAAAATAATTGTGAGAGTACAATCTGTAGAGTATAAGTGGCCTTGCCAGATTGAAAGTAATATAATATTTCTGGATTATTGGGATCACTAAAGATTAGTAAAAAATGAACATAAGATTCAGAAATTTAAAATTGCCTACTTCAAAATATCTATGGTATCAGTTTCCCATAAGGTTTTCTTCTCTTTGATTTTGTTGTTATTGTTAATAGTCTTTAGTCTTTAAGGTGATAGTATAGTTTTAAGTGAGCCGTCCCTTGAAAGTAAACATTTATAATATTGGGCCATTAGTGTGATAGTGCTAAGTGGACCCAGATACTAATGGAAAAGTTTCAAGATGGCATGCTTTCCCATGAACATTGGGTGTAGGTTTTGTTTGTTCTATACATGAGAGAGAAAGATTGAGGTTTTCTTTAATTTCTTCAAAGACGTCATTGCTGTATAGAAACAAGGCTTGATGCTTTCAAAAATTAAGAGAAATTAGGAGTATTTATCTAATTGCTTGAGTTTTGTCCTTTGCTTTTCTAAAGTCTACTGCTGTGCCTTTTGCATTTCTTTTAAGGAAAGAGGTAACAACCTGTGTCCTTGAAAGAAAAGATGAGATGACAAATAACTTCTCCACTGATTGCATTATTGTAATCTTGGCATGGTCTTGAATCCGTAAAATGCCAAAAATAATCAGTGAAGCTCTGTAGACCTCAGGGGAGAGGCTGCTGAGGGGTCTTGGGGCAGACAGCATATATCTTACTCAGGTCTCTCTTTTTATTAAAGCAGGTGTCATTACAGAGCATCAGATCTAGTGTTTCCCTCAGCTTCTGCCTTTTGGGGGATTTTTAAAAAAGAAGATAATAAAATTGCAAGCCCACCCCATAATTGTAGGCCAAGTGGAGCGCTCATTTTCACATTAGAGCTTGTGCAATCTGGAGGGAAATTTGTTTAGTATTACTTGTGAGTTGGTGGATCAGATAAAAGCCAGTCAAGTGGAAGAGAGGACTGTGTGAAGTATGCCGGCTCCCCTGGTAATTGCGGTGCTGCGGGCGTTCCTTCAGTCAGCTAACAGATTTCCTCAGCCCCTCGAAGCCCAGTGAAAATGTCCTCATTAAGGGGAATTTATTCCATTTTCTTTTATCATTTATTATTGAAGACTAAGTGCGAGTGGAGGAAGTTGCAGAGATGACGGGGTAGAATTTTAAACAACAAAATCTACACAGGAAGTCGAAGAGGGAAAGGAGAAGGGCTTGTATTGTTTACAAAAGCAGAGAACACACAAGAGACTTCCTGCTGTAGAAGCTGAGCCATGCTGTCTGACCGCTGAAAGATGATGGCGGAGTGTGTAAAGCCTGATTGTCTGATTTTAAGACATTTCTCCCCTTTACAATTCCAGACTGTCATTTTGTGTTGCTATGTAGAGAGAAACTGAAGATTATGCGAAGGCCAGCATCACAGCTAGTTAGTGTTTCTTTGTTTTATTGTTTAGATTCTATTATGCAATGATAAAAGTGTATCCTTTGAAGAGTTTGCCCTTGAACTCTGAAAGCTGGTAGGGAAAGGAAAAGTTGTGTATATTGTGTATTGCGTATTTTAGAGGACACAGTTCTGAAGAATGCATTTAATGTGTTCATGTTCAAAGGTGTAAAAATACACATAAACATACTAGTACACACAAATACATGTCAAATAACAGAAGGACAATTTATTTATTACACATATTTTAAAACCGTGTGCTTTAGTGCAGTATGCTCTATTCAGCTGATCACATTTCTTGTTTGGTATAATGGTCCCTTGATTTACAATATAATATAAATGGAGCATTCCCTTTTGAGGCTTCAAAAAGAAGCTTTGAATTACAAATGCAGTGTTTATATTTCTTTTAGTAATCATTCCGTTTTGAGTTTGTTCCAAATTAAGGTTTTCATTATCCTTTGGAAAAATAGAAATATTATAGCTCTATCCCTAAAATGAGCATTTACCTATCTTGATTTTTTTTTTTTAATCTCACTCTGATGGAAATACTAAAAGCAGACAAAATGGAGAGCAGCCCAATATAGGCAGATGAAGATGAGGAACAGGTATCTGAATCTCCACATTGTTAAATGAGCTTTATGTTCACTTAAGATTATTCATCTTGTATTTGACTCTGAAGAGGTTTAACCTTATCTAAATCACTGGCCCAAAGCTAATGAATCGCGTCTTCAAACTGTCTCTTCTTGTATTTTATTACAATAGGACTCCAAATAAAATTTTGTATCAGAACAAGTAGGGAATAAAGTCAATTTTTGTCTGTGTGTAATGATGTGGCAACCAGCTTTGTGCTGTGCAGAAGCAGTGGACAGAGAATGAGGGAAATACAGAGAAGCAACTTACTCCCTGACTTGGAGTTAAAGGTCCTCCACAGAACGAGGACAGCACTGAACATGGGAAGGGATCTAACTTACCCGCGCCTTTGTAATTGCCCTAGTGGGTCAGAATCAAAATCTTCTTTCTCGGTGAGGAGGTTTGCAAAGTGCTCTTAACTATTTATTTATTATTATTTTTTAATAGTTTATTTTGGTATCATTAATCTACAATTACATGTGCAATATTATGGTTATTAAACTACCCCCTTCATCAGATCCCCCCCACCAACCCCATTACAGTCACTGTCCATCAGCGTAGTGAGATGTTATAGAATCACTACTTGTCTTCTCTGAGTTGTACAGCCCTCCCCGTGCACCCCCAACATTACGTCTGCTAATCATAATGCCCCTTTTTCCCCCTTGTCCCTCCCTTCCCACCCATCTTCCCCAGTCCCTTTCTCTTTGGTAAGTATTAGTCCGTTCTTGGGTTCTGTGAGTCTGCTGCTGTTTTGTTCCTTCAGTTTTTTTTCTTTGTTCTTATACTCCACATATGAGTGAAATCATTTGATACTTGTCTTTTTTGGCTAGGCTTATTTCACTGAGCATAGTACTCTCTAGCTCCATCCATGTTGTTGCAAATGGTAGGATTTGTTTTCTTCTTATGGCTGAATAATATTCCATTGTGTATATGTACCACATCTTCTTTATTCATTCATCTACTGATGGACACTTAGGTTGCTTCCATTTCTTGGCTATTGTAAATAGTGCTGCAATAAACATAGGGGTGCATATGTCTTTTTCAAACTGCGCTGCTGCAGTCTTAGGGTAAATTCCTAGGAGTAGAATTCCTGGGTCAAATGGCATTTCTATTTTGAGTTTTTTGAGGAACCTCCATACTGCTTTCCACAGTGGTTGAACTAATTTGCATTCCCACCAGCAGTGTAGGAGGGTTCCCTTTTCTCCACATCCTCGCCAACATTTGTTGTTGTTTGTGTTTTGGATGTTGGCCATCCTCACTGGTGTGAGGTGATATCTCATTGTGGTTTTAATCTGCATTTCTCTCATGATTAGCAATGTGAAGCATCTTTTCATGTGCCTGTTGGCCATCTGAATTTCTTCTTTGGAGCAGTGTCTATTCATGTCCTCTGCCCATTTCTTAATTGGATTATTTGCTTTTTGTTTGTTGAGGTGCATGAGTTCTTTATATTTTTTGGATGTCAACCCCTTATCGGATACGTCATTTATGAATATATTCTCCCATACTGTAGGATCTCTTTTTGTTCTACTGATGTTGTCCTTTGCTGTATAGAAGCTTTTCAGCTTGATATAGTCCCCTTGTTCATTTTTGCTTTTGTTTCCCTTGCCCGGGGAGATGTGTTCATGAAGAAGTCGCATCCCTGTCTTATTCCCGATCTTAGATGAAAAGCTTTCAGCTTCTCGCTGTTAAGTATGATGCTAGCTGTGGGTTTGTCATATATAGCCTTTATGATGTTGAGGTACTTGCCCTCTTTAGCCATTTTATTGAGAGTTTTAATCATGAATGGATGCTGTATTTTGTCAAATGCTTTTTCAGCATCTATGGAGATGATCATGTGGTTTTTATTCTTCTCTTTGTTGATGCGGTGGATGATGTTGATGGATTTTCGAATGTTGTACCATCCTTGCATCCCTGGGATGAATCCCACTTGATCATGGTGTATGATCCTCTTGATGTATTTTTGAATTCGGTTTGCTAATATTTTGTTGAGTATTTTTGCATCTACGTTCATCAGGGATATTGGTCTGTAGTTTTCTTGTTTGGTGAGGTCTTTGCCAAATTTTGGTATTAGAGTGATGCTGGCTTCATAGAATGAGTTTGGAAGTATTCCCTCCTCTTCTATTTTTTGGAAAACTTTAAGGTGAATGGGTATTATTTCTTCTCTATATGTCTGGTAGAATTCAGAGGTGAATCCATCTGATCCAGGGGTTTTGTTCTTGGGTAGTTTTTTCACTACCTTTTCAATTTCGTTGCTGGTGATTGGTCTGTTTAGTTTTTCTGTTTCTTGTTTGGTCAGTTTTGGAATGTTGTGTTTTTCAAAGAAGCTGTCCATTTCTTCTAGGTTTTCCAGCTTGTTAGCATTAGATTCTCATAATATTCTCTTATAATTCTTTGTCTTTCTGTGGGGTCCGTCGTTATTTTTCCTTTCTCATTTCTGATTCTGTTTATGTGTGTAGATTCTCTTTTTCTCTTAATGAGTCTGGCTAGGGTTTATCTATTTTGTTTATTTTTTGAAAGAACCAGCTCTTGGTTTATTGATTTTTTCTATTGTTTTATTCTTATCAATTTTATTTATTTCTTCTCTGATCTTTATTATGTCCCTCCTTCTGGTGACTTTGGGCCTCATTTGTTCTTCTTTTTCCAATTTCAGTAATTGTATCTTTAGACTAATCATTTGGGAATGGTCTTCCTTCTTTAGATAGGCCTGGATTGCAATATACTTTCTTCCTAGAACTGCCTTTGCTGTGTCCCACAGAAGTTGTGGCTTTGTGTTGTTGTCATTTGTCTCCATATATTCTTTGATTTCTGTTTTGATTTGGTCGTTAACCCATTGATTAGTTAGGAGAATGTTGTTAAGTCTCCATGTATTTGTGAGCTTTTTTGATTTCTTTCTAAAATTTAATTCTAGTTTTATACCTTTATGATCTGAGAAGTTGGTTGGTAGAATTTCAATATTTTTGAATTTACTGAGGTTCTTTTTGTGGCCTAGTATGTGGTGTATTCTGGAAAATGTTCCATGTGCACTTGAGAAGAATGTGTATCCTGTTGCTTTTGGGTGTAGAGTTCTGTAGATGTCTGTTAGGTTCATCTGTTCTAGTGTGTTGTTCAGTGCCTCTGTGTCTTTACTTATTTTCTGTCTGGTTGATCTGTCCTTTGGAGTGAGTGGTGTGTTGAAGTCATCTAAAATGAATGCATTGCTGTCTATTTCCTCCTTTAATTCTGTTAGTATTTGTTTCACATATGCTGGCGCTCCTGTGTTGTGTGCCTATATATTTATAATGGTTATATCCTCTTGTTGGATTGATCCCTTTATCATTATGTAATGTCCTTCTTTATCTCTTGCTACATTCTTCGTTTTGAAGTCTATTTTGTCTGATACAAGTCCTGCAACACCTGCTTTTTTTTCCTTGTTGTTTGCATGAAATATCTTTTTCCATCCCTTCACTTTTAGTCTGGGGATATCTTTGGGTTTGAGGTGAGTTTCTTGTAAGCAGCATATAGATGGGTCTTGCTTTTTTACCCATTCTGTTACTCTTTGTCTTTTGATTGGTGCATTTAGTCCATTTACATATAGGGTGATTATTGATAGATATGTATTTATTGCAATTGCTGGCTTTAGATTCATGGTTACCAAAGGTTCAAGGGTTGCTTTACTATCTAACAATCTAACTTAACTTTCTTGTGAAGTTATTGGGAGCACAGTCTGATGTTTCTTTATTTCTCTCCCTTCTTATTTTCCTCTTCCATTCTTTATATACTAGGTGTTTTATTCTTTGCCTTTAGTTAGTATTTGGATGGTCTGCTTTCTTTGCTATGATTTTATTTTCTCTGGTGACATCTTTTTATCCTTAGGAGTGCTTCCCTCTAGAGCAGTTCCTTTAAGATGTCCTGTAGAGGTGGTTTATGGGAGGCAAATTCTCTCAGCTTTTGCTTGTCTGGAAATTATTTAATCCCTCCATCATATTTAAAGGACAATCATGCTGGATACCATATTCTTGGTTCGAGCCCCTTCTGTTTGATTACATTAAATATATCATGCCATTCTCTTCTGGCCTGTAAGGTTTCTGTTGAGAAGTCTGATGATAGTCGGATAGGTTTTCCTTTGTAGGTGATCTTTTTTCTTTCTCTAGCTGCCTTTAGTACTCTGTCCTTATCTTTGATCTTTGACATTTTAATTATTATGTGTCTTGGTGTTGTCTTCCTTGGGTCCCTTGTGTTAGGAGATCTGTGGGCTTCTGTGGACTGCAAGACTATTTCCTTTCCCAGCATGGGGAAGTTTTCAGCAATTATTTCTTCAAAGACACTTTCTATCCCTTTTTCTCTCTCTTCTTCCTCTGGTACTGTTATAAAGTGAATATTGTTCCGTTTGGCTTGGTCCCACAGTTCTCTTAATTTTCTTTCATTCCTAGAGATCCTTTTATCTCTCTCTGCCTCAGCTTCTCTGTATTCCTGTTCTCTGATTTCTATTCCATTAACAGTCTCTTGCATCTCGTCCAGTGTGCTGCTAAGCCCGTTGATGGCTTGTGTCATTTCTGCATTGTCTTTCCTGACTTCCCTCACTTTCTCCCTCAGGTCTTGCATATTTCTCTGTAGATCCATCAGCATGGTTATGACTTTTATTCTGAATTCTTTTTCACAGAGATTGTGCATTTCCATCCCTTCAGGTTCCCTCTCAGGTGTTGTCTGGGTCTGGGTGATCTTTGTCTGTACCATATTCCTCTGTGTTTTCATGGTGATAGAAGTGGTCGCTGGTAGGTGCTATGTATGTCATCTGGGCTCTTTAAGACTTAAAAAAAACCCAAGAAAAACAAAAAACAAAAACAAACAAACAGACAAAAAGAAGGAAGAGAAAGAAAAGAGAAAAAAATAAAGAAAGAAAGAAACGAAAGGAAAGAAAAGAAAAGGAAGGGGAAAAAAAAAAACAAAAAAATATACGCCCACCCTGAGTGGATTCTGTAAGGATGCTGTAGGTGGCACTGTTGCTCCACTATTCCGCAGGAGCGGCCGTACCACTCTTTGTATCTCTGGCCGGGGCGGGAACGAATGGGAGGCTGTTGTTCTCTGTGTAAAGTTTCAGTGTGGCTACCTTTTCCCAGTCACCAGCCAAGGGGTCTGAAATTCTTCAGGACTCCCAGCCCACTGGGCTGAGCGTGCCGGGGTGATCGTGTTCCCTCTCTGGGCCCCCTGCCTCTCCAAGACCGCCAAAAACAGCGCACGCTTTTCTCTTGTCCCGGGGCGCCGGCTGCACAGACCCAGGTGCATTCCCAGCTCAAAACCTGCACTTTCTGTCTCTCCAATATCTGATGCACCATGCAGTGTGTGTCAGTGCTCCCGGCACAGATCACCGAGGCTGGTTTTATCGCAGGCCTGTTCTCCCACTCCCTCCCGGCTCCGAATCCTCTCCTCCCGCTGGCACACAGGTGTGGGAGTGCTCGGGTCCCGCCAGGACGCGGCTTCGTATCTTACCCGCCTCGCGGGGTGCCGAGTTCTCTCAGGTGCAGATGCAGGCTGTGTGCTGTGCTGTAAATTCTGGTCTCTCTTTTAGGAGTAGTCGTATTTGCTGTATTTTCATAGATTTATATAGTTTTGGGAGAAGATTTCCGCCGCCCTGCTCACACCATCTTCCCGGAACTCCCCCTCTTCACTATTTAATAATCATGCCTAAAGAGTAGAAATGAATAAACAGAGAGCTCATGATTGAACTACTATAGAAGATTTGTCACTTTGAACTTCATATGAACATACCCACCCAATATTTACATTCAAGTTTAGATGAGCATGAGTGTATCCATATGCCATTCCAACTTAATATACCCCAATTTTCAAGGTGTTTAAAAACATCATGTTGTGCTCGTGGTCTAGTTATATAAATATTGGGCAGAAGCTAAAGCAGTTTTTGACTCACCAAGAAAATATTCTGAGAATAAGTTTGTAAGTTTAAAATATGCATTCTGCAGGTCTAGTCTGATGCATCTGTTTCAGTATTCTCACCTGGTATGATCTGAGGGGGTGCCTAGGGAGGAATAGTCCTCTACCCCCATTCTGAAATTCTATCATTCATGATTCGTCATTTTGTGTTACTATTGCTCTTCTAGGGCATTCCGTTTAGATAATGAAAACTCTCTGGGGTGGGGATACTATGGGGAGCAGTAATGACTGAATTAATCTTAGTGACAAATAGCTATTTTTTGCACCAGAGCTGAGCACAAAGTTAGTTCACTTTGCTTTTTTATGCACAAGGCCTGTTCTATCAATCAGTCTTCCTTTTTCTTTTCTTTTTTAAATTTGTGGATAAGAATCCAATTTTATTTGGTGGGTGGAAAAGGAAGACTTTGTATACTTGCTGAAAATGTCTTTGTACACTCTACTGGACTCTTGGTGGAAAAGAATAAGAGGAATTAAGCATTTTTCATCAATAGAAATGACTGCATTGCTGAATGTGGGCAAAACATGTGCAAACTTACTGCATCGCTAATAGAAATGTGAGGAATCTAAATGGGTTTTTTTGTTTGTTTAATGTCATCATTTATAATTTTCATTTAAAGCAATGTGGCAAGCAACTTTTGAAGGATTGACCGATATTTCAGAGAAGAAGAAATAAAAATAAATCATTCAAGGCAAAAACAAAACAAAACAACAAATAGAAAAACATGATCAAAACAGCTAATGATAAATAAGTTACTGTTGGTTATCTCTGGACTTGAATAACTTGACTTTATGCTAGTTCATAGTCATAATTACAGGCACAGTGGTTCTTTTCAAGTTGTGCTTCTTAAGTGTGCCTGGACTGCTGTTGTTCAGGGTTAGAATTTAGTCATTTAAGTTAGAGTGGTTGTCAATATGTTAACATAATATGGATTTTCCTCATATAGTTTTTGCAATAACAAAGCAATGTCTTATTGATGATCTCTTTATTCTTTTTCTTTTTCCCTTATACTGCTATCTCACAGTGATGAGGAAGTGTTCTAGAAAAAAAAAATCTGTGGGGAAGCATTGGATCCATGTTCTACCTGCTTCTCCACCTAAGTTGAACTTCTACCTATGTTTTTAATAACATTGTTGATCATAGAGAAAATGTGTAACCTTTCCCCACCTGAGCATTAATATGATCTGAGATCTTTTGAAAAACTCATGGTGAAATATGTTTCTTTAAAAAGAACATGTTGCGAAGTTTTAATTTAGAAAAGTAGCTTATTTGTCAAGCACTTCCATTTTGAGGGTGAAAGCACATAAATAAATGAGGAATTGGTTTAGGGACATAGTATTGGCATGCAAAGTGGACATTATATTTCTAAAACAAATAGCGACCGCAAAGAATCCTTCCTCTCCTTTTGTCTCTTTTTTTTCCCACAAAACTGAAGGTAAGCACCATAAATCTGGGTGTTTCAAAAGCCATGAGAAGCTCAGCAGTCACCTTTTGGGAAAAGCCTTTCCTGACCTACCCAGTGGGAGCTGGGAACACTTGCTCTGAGCCACAACCTCCTCTTGTATACGTTTTTCTTCATAGCATCTCTCACAATGCAGACACGTATATGGCTATTTGTTTGTCTCCTAATATACTCTGACCTCCTTGAATGTAGAGATTCAATGTTTTATCTCTTCATCATTAAAATTGGTAGCACAGAGCCTGATACACAGCCCATGTTCACCAAGTGTTAAAGCACTGATGAAAGAATGACAGTGAATTTTGCTCCACCTTCACCATCCGCAATTCCCTACCAACTTCCCAACTACAAATCCCTGCCATGTTTCCTATACCTGCCCTGCCTATTGCTGCTTCAAATTATTGCCAATGCAGTTGTCCTTCCCTATAGCACATCTGTTAGCTCCTTTATCTATACAGAGTTGAACTTTCTTTATGGCTCTGTTCTCATCCCTCTACTGCTGTAGTATTTCTCAGCTACAGCCACTCACATTGTTATCTCTTTTTTCTGACCTCACAGTGTACCACATAGCTTATCTCTCCATAAAATGTTTTGAATCCCTCTGTATTATTCCATTGTCTCAAATATTGCTCTTTTTCTTCTTGAGCAACTAACAGACATTCCTGCAATGATAAAATTTTCTGTAATCTAGCCTGTCTAATACAGCAGCCACTAGCCATCCGTGGCTACTGAGCCCTTGAAATGTAGGTAGTGCCACTGTGGATCTAAATTTTTAATTAAAAATTGTTTTGATCAATTAACATTTAAGTGTAAATAGTCACAGGTGGCTAGTGGCTGCTGCATTGGACAGTATAATTCCTGAGCATGTAGCACAGTGCTTGGCCCACATAGCAAATGACTAATAATACTTAATAATAAGATTGTGTTCAAAAATTAACAGGAAAATATGCTGCTCTGGGAAAATGCTTATTAAATACTTGGGAAGATTAAAAGTCAAAATGGAAATAGAAAAAAAAGAAATTTATTGGGAGAAATAAGAAATTGATTTGACAGAAGGGAATGTAGGTTCCATAGGAAAAGAAATTGACTAGAATGAGCTGTAGCTTCAAAAATCCAAAGTAATACTGGTATCAAAAAGCCAGAGAAAATAGCTATTAGATATACCAGCTTTATTTTCTATTCTCTAATCTCAGAATATAACTTAATTAAATAGAGAAGATTGAAGAATAGAGTGGACAAAGTAGATTTAATTCAACTACATTCTATTAACAGAATTTCAATGAAAATGTTTTATTTATTATTAGATTTTCTGACAACACCCTGTTACATTTTAATTTCTTTATATTGGCTATCAAACTATGATAATGGAATTTTATTGTGGTTAGAGATGCTTTTACAATAGTATTTTAATCTTCTGTACCTTGGCCCTTTACAAATTATTTTGTATACGTTTTGAATTCTAGTTGTAAGCTGATTTCAATAATTTCTTTGTTGTTTATATAAAATGAAAAACTGTAGAGTTACAGTTTCCTTCATTCATTTAATAAATATCAAATGCTTTCTGTGGGCCAGACAGGGTGCCAGACTTTGGGAATGATCTGATAAATATATTCTTTGCCCTTGTTGAACTTGAATCTAACAGGAAAAGTCTGGCTGGTGAATAAAAGCTGAGAAACATTAAAAATATCAGGTGATAGTGACATGCTAAATAAACACTATGGTTCCAACTATGCCCCTAGCTCCAAGCAAAGGAGTCAGTTAAGATTGTGTGGGTGAGGGCAGACAGAATTCTTCATGGATGAGTCATGGTTTTAGATGATCTGTGAAGGACAGAAGTTCGGTAGGTAATAGAAATGTCAAAGACATTAGAGGTGACAGAAATAATACAAATGCAGTCTGTTCTGTGGAAATAAGGACAGGGGAAGTGAGAATACAAATCTAACGTAAGTGGAAACAAATCATAAAACAACACAACTATCTGTTCAATATTGGTGGATATGTGATATCAATAAATGGAGGCTGTTTATGGGGAGTGTGTCTAGTCTATATATATATAAAGATCTGGAGCACAAGCCAAAATTGGAGGGGGGGGCTACCAGTTTGGGAATCCATTGCCTAGCTATGCTACATGAGTCAATGACAGTGGCTAAATTTAGAGACCAAGAGAAGGTAGTCAGACTAAAGCAGGGAGCAGAGGATAGACTTTGGAAAAAAATAGTAAATGGTTGTTGTAAGTAATAAAGTAGGAAGCAAGAGGAAGATACCTTTAAAAAATGGAGTATCAAACAGGTCATATGATGACAGGTTAAGGAGATGAAAATTGAAAAAGAGCTCCTGGATTTAGTAAGAGGAAGGTCCCTGATTATTTTTGAAAGAAGAAATTCATTATGATAGTAAATGCAGAAGCCATTTTTCTGGGAATGAAAAGAGAAGAGGGTGCACAGGGAGAAAGTAGGAAACCACATGTTTAAGAAAGTCAGCATGAAAAATATTAGAAGACTTCACAGAGGTTAGAAGATATAGTAGGTTATTTATGTGTGTATTTTTAAAAGATAGAAGATCTGAACATGTTCAAGATGGAAAATAAGGAGCTTTGGGTGTTTTTGAAATTGAAAGTTCACTGGTTCTTATTGTGTTTGGTCTAAACTTGAATCTTTTTCATCATATCCTAGTGAGTCCATTACAGAAGAAACCCTGAAAAAAGCAAAGGAGATTGGATTCTCTGACAAGCAGATTTCAAAATGCCTTGGGCTGACTGAAGCCCAGGCAAGGGAGCTGAGGTTAAAGAAAAACATCCACCCTTGGGTTAAACAGGTAAAGGAGTTTCCCGTACTCCCCTACATTTTTAGGGGGAAACGCAGGCACCAACTCATTAAACCATAGTCAGTAAAAAAGGGTGGAATTTGAAAGTGACTCTACTTGTTCGGTTGATGCCCATGATGTCACCAGTTTTATTCAGCACAGGATTGATTTATGCTTAAAATATAAAGGATGAAAGGGCACTAGGATGTACAGGTAATGTGGGTACATGATTTTCTTGGACTAAATGAAAAAAAAAACAGAATGACTTCTCCTCTACTTTTTGACTCATTTACAAATCTATTTGTAATAAGAGAAATCCTTAGTGTAGTGGGAGGATTTGAAATACCTAACATGGTGGCTGACCTCTTGAAAAGAATAGTTATCTCTTTTGGCACTAACGTTTTACAGGGTAATACTTTATTTTAAGTGCCCCATCATTATGGTTCATTTAGTATGCATTGTGATAGGGCTGGGCATAATGAGCTCATCTGGTATTCATGACGATCCCACAAGAACTTTCATAGGTGTGCCATTGTGATTTTTTTCTTTTGGCCTTTAGTAGAAGGGATTCCTTAGCTTAAGGTACCACCAGCTGGTTTTTGTCCTTTAAAATCATTGACTTTTCCCCATGTGCCCAGGGAACACATGCATGCTCCTAGGTCTCAGGTTTGATGTTGAATATTTTCTACTCAACAATTGTTATCTTTCTTCCTTCTCACTTGCCTTACATTAGCTTGCACTGTCGTCCCTGAATTCTTGCTCACTAAGCTAAGCTCCTGGCCCTTGAGAGCTGAATTGATTTACTTTTTCCAAATATGTCCAATGAGATCTTGTTCCCTTCCCCTTTTCCCCATGCTTTATGGCATTTGTGTCATCCCATTCTCAGTGCCATCAGTAATTTAAATACTGTGCATTAATTTGCAAACCAAAGATATAGTTACATAGAGATCATTTTGCTCTGATTTTAATTTTGTATGCAGCTGCTTTAGACAGCTGTCTGGTCCTGCTAACCAGTTGACAATTTTACCACGTTGTCATGTCCATACAGGCACCACTGTAATGATCTGATGATGCTCTGGGTTACTGTCATTATTTATTGCTCAAGTGATAATTTAGATTGTATCATTGTCCCTCACCCCCATTCCTGCCTTATTTTCAGAATCAGGGAACAATTGAATGGTACATACATTTTTATTGTCTTTATATTTGACAGGAATGGGCATTAAAGGAATAGGAATTCACAAAAAAATAATATACAATCATTCTTTGGAAAAACATAGAGTCAAAATCCTTATTTATTTATTTACTTATTTATTTATTTTCTCTCGCAGATTGATACACTGGCTGCAGAATACCCATCAGTAACAAACTACCTCTATGTTACCTACAATGGCCAGGTAGGAACTGCCAAATTGCTATATGTAGAAAGCTCTAGATTTAATAAATGGTCCAAATGGGGAAATATATATTTATTTGTGTCTTCAGTTATCTAATGACCTTAATAATAAAAATGACATCATGTGAGTCAGATGTGATATGTTTCTATACTCAGTCTTTTAAGAACTGCCTTAAGGTGATGAAATCAAACAAGTGAAAAGATGATAAAGATAATGATTACATGAACAATTATGCTCTGTCTCATAATTATTTAATCAAAATATCGAACTTAGTTTTTACAAATAAGTAGAGCTTGTATAACACTTTCTTCTTGTGGGTTCTCAGAGAATGCAGGTCAACAAGAGGGAGAATGAGAAAGACACACTCAAATTCAGGACAAATAGTTTAATTAGATGGAAGAATAACAAATAATAATTCTATATCTCTTTTTTCTCCCTCCTTCCCTCAGGAGCATGATATCAATTTTGATGACCATGGGATGATGGTGCTGGGCTGTGGTCCCTATCACATTGGTAAAGTGGTAACTCATCTTTACGTAGGACTTTGTAGTTTATATAGTACTTTTCATACCTGTCCATTCCTTTATTCTGAACTATCTAAACTATATGATGTTATAATGAATATTTTGTGAATTAGGAAATTGAGGTTCAGAGAGATAAGTCCCAAACTTATACAGCTATTAGGTAGTGTAAGCAAAACTCAAATGTAGGTCTGCACCACAAACTCCACTTCCTTCCATTTCATCATGTCTCCCCTTTATCATTTTTGTCCTCATGAACTAAATTGAGTCTCTCACTGGGGTTAGGGAATGAATTGCACTCTGGCCTTTTCTCTACTGGCATAATTTTTCACAATTATTTATATTTGTTCAAGAACTTGATACGTCAGCCAGAAATTACATTTGTAGGTACAATCTCTGACCTAATGTAGGACTTCTGTTAATGACAAATGCAAAGAGCTTTTCTCATTGGTGCATAGGCAGAGCATTATATAATTTAATCAAAATATTCTCACCAGAAACTGTTGCATTTCCCCCCTACTCACTTAAAATCAGATATTTGATAATGAATCAAGACCTATTATGGTTATAAGGTATATGTTTAAATAGATATATTTCTCAACAAATGTATTTAACATTTAGTCTGTGCAAGGTATTCTAATATGGAATGATGAAATATATGATTTAAATATATGTAGTCTTACTCTGTTTCTTTAAGCATAGTTTATTTTGGTTTTTAGGATTAACTAAGTGCTTCAGGATATGCTAGTTTAGCCATCTTTGGCTAAGTCTGGGAGTGGGCCAAAAGTGGTGATGTTTTTACCACCTTAGTTGTATTATGTCTGAATGGCCTGGACAGCTGCATCAGGACCTAAAATTCTCTTCTCTAGACCTTCCTTCCTTTCTCTTCAAGTTTTACCTAATTTATGCAACAATTCTGCATTACTCTAGGGCCAGGGAAGACTAGCTGAGCTGATAATCAAGTGTATACTTAACTGATAGTGAGAATTATTATGCTACTATATCTGCATAACTTTTCATTCTGGCAAGGATTTTTAGGAGACAAAATCCTAATGCAAAGGATTAATACAAACCCCAGAACTTTCAGTTCTATGGCATCCCAGTAGAGCTGATATTTTGAGGCATTTACTACACTTTTTTTTTGAAGGCTATTATACTTTAAATTACTTCCCAGAAGGTCACTCACTCTGCATGGGAAGGCCTTGACAAGCTTAAAAGAATATGCTTGGAAAGGACAGGAGTTTCCGATCAATCAAGTCATGTCAGAACTGCAGGGCACCTCAGGGGTCACTGGGTTTAGCCCTCAGACAGGAGAGTAGAAGGACTGAAACAAGAACTCAAGTGCTCTGATCACTAGCATAACTATTTTTATGTGCTGAGGTCAATATGCTTATTTGAGTTTTTCTTCAGTAAATAAGGTTTATTATTTTTTCGTCATTAAAATTATCTTTCATTAACTTTGAGGTTCTGAATGCTTCAGATAGGAAGATTATCTGCTGCAGAACTTAGCATATAAAACAAGCCAACATGTCATTGTTTAATTAGTCCCTGTTTTTCCTACTATTAATATAGTGTGCATAATGGATCTGAAACTTACAGTTTGGAGTTTTAAAAATTAACTTGAAAGGGCATTAGCTTCCTTACTCTGGATAGATTGGCAATATATTTCTGCCTCTCTTTGTGTTGTAACTTCATGCTTCTCTTAATTCTTTTCCCAATCTCATTGTCTCTGCAGGCAGCAGTGTGGAATTTGACTGGTGTGCTGTCTCCAGTATCCGCACATTGCGTCAGCTTGGAAAGAAGACAGTGGTGGTGAATTGCAACCCCGAGACTGTGAGCACAGACTTCGATGAGTGTGACAAACTATACTTTGAAGAGTTGTCTTTGGAGAGAATCCTAGACATTTACCATCAAGAGGTAAAAAAAAAAAGAAAAAGGAAAGAAACAAATAAGAAAATTTATGTATATGTATCCATTTCTGTAGATTTATATTGTAATTCTCCTTTGGATAAAGAGCTGCCAGTGTCTGCTATTTTCTAATTTTGTAGTGAAACTCTAAAAAAATCACACCAGCCTTAGATTCTTGAGGCCTTGGTATAGAGTGATTTTTTTTTCTAAGCTTCTCAGCTAGACTGAAGTCTCTTTATGGTAACACGTGCCACACACATATAAACTAGCTCAAGACAGCCCCTATAAGTATTTTGCAGAATGATTTAATTGGTCATCTGGACATATAATAAGCAGCCTCCTCTAGTTCATGTACTGTTAGCAATTTAATGATGAATGGCTCCCAAAGGAGAGAAGTCAGTTGTTCACAAAGGACAGGTTAATTCTTTGTGCTATCAGATGAGGCCTTTAGTCTTCAATTTAAGATGGACGAGTCCATTCTGAAGGATTTTGGTACCATTATAGCCTTCTCTTACAGTGGCTCCTCTACCTCCACTCCAATGTTATTGACTATATTTTCACTGTGGATTCATATGGTCATACATTTCTGTAAGTCTGTGAAAAAGTTAAATTATCCTATAATTTAAAAAATTACCACTGGAAAATATCAGAGTGATATACAGGAGTTATGTTTTCTGATGTTATTACAGTTAATTCCCTGCCACAGAGAATCATCACTAGGTATAACATATGATCACTTATTTAAAAAAAATACTGAATTGGAGCCACAGTATTTCAATTCTAGTTTTGACTTGAGAACTCATTGACTTGTGCAAGTTACTTAAATTCCCTGTGTGTCATCTTTTTTTGTTAATGAATCCTGAGAATGCAAACTGTGCTAAGTGCAGATACTGTGAAGGTAATGAGATTTGTAGTTGAAACCAGATTGTGACTTGTAAAGTATAAAGCTAGAAAAATGTGATGATTTTATTGTTGGAAAGAAAACAGACATATTTAAGATGGATGTACCATCATAGTTGATTTAGGCTTGGCCTACTAGTCTTTTAATATGATGAAACTGAACCATGACACAAGTTTTAGTTCTCTTTCTGATATGGTTTTGCTGGTGATTCCTTAATATTCATTCATTCATTCCTTAATATTAGATACACAGGTGGGGATCCAAATACATCCTACACATATTTCTTGAGTACCTTTTAAATACTGATTTCAGCAGGACAGAGTGCTATAAAACCAGGTCCCTATCATCAAGACATTAAAATAAGACTGGGACCCATGACATATACATATGAAAAATTACATAATTGTTTAAAAATATTAACAAGCATTACAAGCAATAGCAGTGAGCATTTTACACATCATTAATTATTTCTCCATGAAATGGTTTAAGAAAGGATTAAAAACTTCTACGACTGTCTTCAGATGCAGTTACACATGGAGATGAATCAGATCCTTGTACTATAACTGAATTCATGATGATAGAAATAAATTGCCCTTTTTTCCTTTTTTGAAGCTAATTGGAATTTATAGTGCTGCTATATATCATAAGGTAACTTTAACTGTTATTTTGGGGAACATAAAAACAATACTCCATTGATATATTCTTCAGACTGTCCCACAGGAAATGCTATATATATACATTTCATATGCACATGTACATGTGTGTGTTTATGTTTCCTTGTATGAGGTTGTGTATCTCCCCATAGGAGGCTCCACTGGCTCCATTGTCTCTCATAGCAGATGTGCCTCAACCTCCAGAAGGCTGCCCTTACCTGACCTTGAATGCCCCTGATGATGCTGAATGCACTGAGTCATTTGGTCATAAATTTGCAGAAAATTAGAAGCATGTCTAAAATTATTCAAAAGCACACATTTGAGTCACTTAGAAAGGCAATAGGCTGTCCCAAGGGTGCATAACTACATGAAATAATAGAAATTACAATGTGTCTCCCCGTCCACGTCTGTTGGTATACTTTAGGATCAAGGCTGTTTCCATGGCATTGAAGAAGTGCCTCTAAAGAAAACATTAAGGGGAATTCAGAAGAGTGACCTGCCCTATGAGTAAAGCAGGTTGCTTTGGAAAGAAGTCTTGATCAGAGGTAGAGCAAGAGATAGAGCTGGGAGTGCTGACATCTCCTTCCCAGTTGTTCTTAGTATTTTAATAGGAAATGTTTGTAGACATTTTTTATATTTTATAAAGAGCAATCCTTTCCACTTAAGTCATTTATTTGTTATATGTTCATGGGTTCTTCTTCCTGAGAAGAGATTTACATTTTGACTTTTTTTTTGGTGTGTGAGTGTGAGAAAGGGTCAAGAAAGTGAGAAGTTGTTGTCTGCCATCTACAAGGCTTTACTAGATCATAATTTGCCTAGTTCACAATTTTGTTTCTCAGGACATTTCCTTGTAAGGGAAAAGATGTTCTCAAATTATCTTGAAGTATATGAGTTGAAATTTATAACATGTATAAAAGTTGCAACACAATGCTTCTCTTTTATTAGATCTATTTCTTGGGGATGAATTATGTAATAATCTTTATAAGTTACAATGATGAATACTAATCACACAGATCCTGTCTTAACTTCACATTTCCCCTTTCTTTGGAGACTCATGGTTTGAAATGTTATGTAAACAAACAATACTAATTTCCATTTAGGACCCATTTATCAATTATTTTTTATCTGTTCATTAAAAAAATATTGAGTCTAAAAATATCAGGCAATATATCTTGACACCTTATGATATTTCTGTCTCATTTGAGTCCTGCTTAAATAATTTTTCTTATTTTTGCAATAAATAATTTATTGGATCCTACCCCATAGAAAATGTACTCTGATTAATGATTTAATTATCCTATTTTTAACACCTAATACTATATGTGTATATATACAGACAATGTATTCTCTGTAACACAACTTGAGTTAAATGAATGAAAGTGTCAGACATTAATTAGTGATAGACAAAACTCATTAGGGAATGCATGACTGTCCACTAGAATTGGGTATCATTCTTAACATTTGGTTTAGTTGTAGTTAGATATAATCTTAAGGCTCAACCTACACTATTAAAAAATATATATATATATGTTTTTTGGTTTAATTATTTATTTTCAAAGAAAAAGTTGTAAATGTTTCCCTTTGACTCTTTTATTTATTTATTTATTTTTATTAAGGTATTATTGATATACACTCTTACGAGGGTTTCACATGAAAAAACAACGTGGTTACTACATTTACCCATATTATCAAGTCCCCATCCATACCTCAATGCAGTCACTGTCCTCGGGTGTAGTAAGATGTATACTGTTAAAAATATTTCACTAAAATATAAACCATGGTGGATCTCATTGGCAGACATATAAACTGTGGAGTTAAGTAAATTTGAGATCACAATCATAATTGAAATTACAAAGTCAGGGCCATTTTTTAATGAAGTAAATGCTATCTGTTAGTATGAAAAATTTTCTCACATTGCATTCTGTCTATAATATAGCATTTAATTTTTCCATAAACTAAAGACTGACCAAAGTGATTGGTATCTAAGCAAAATTAATATGTTCTCAAATAAGTTTGAAGTATTTAAAAAAATTCTTTACTGCTAAACTAAAGTTGTGTTGTGATTGCAGCTTGACTATTGTTTCAGAAATATTGTTTTTTGGTGTTACCTTAGCTTGGTGATGCTAAGCTTTTAAAAAATAGGAAACCAAACCAGGTAACAAAAGATACAAGAATATTTAGGTAAGATCAATGGAAGGTTGGGACCCAAATGTAATTATTTTAGGTCTAAAGTATTTAGAAATCTGTAAAACAAATCTAAATTTTAGAATATTTTATTTCACTAAGTTATTTGAAATGATTTAAGCTTCAGTGATTACGGTAATGATAATTTACCTGTGTGGATTCCCTTCCCTAAGTTCTTAACAAATTCTGTGTTTGGAGTTGGGGTCAATTGAGAATTCTTCCAAAAAACTGTCCAATATTAACTTCACCCTTCAAACATGTTCTTGTCTACTGAATTTCTTTTGCTGTGTGGGCAAACCTACATACACTGTACCATCTCACCATTACTTTAAAGCATTCCTGTGGACATATTTGTCTTCCCTGTGATGATCTTTATTTCTGGAGGTCAACGATAAGAACAGGGTTTTGCAGTGAAAGCTTTTCTATCTACCACTTTTCAAAAAGGATGGTTTAGAATAGCTCATCTTGTATTCTCTAACCTTAACAACCTTGGAAACCAGCCAGAAAAATAGCTTCAGATTCAAAGATCTGGCATATAGTTAGGCAAACTGTTTTACAATATGTAGAGTTGAGTTCAAGTACTGGCTCTGTATTTTGCTGAATGACAATATGAACACGTCACTTCACCTTCACTGAACCCCAGTTTCTTTAGCAGTAAGATGTGGAGAGTGATAACTGCCACAAAGCAGTATTGTCAGGTCAGAACAGATAGTTTAGGGTAAACAGTAATGTCCTTAACAAATAGTGGCAGTTTATGTTATGCTATGTTCTTAAAGTTGTTAATTTCTTGAAAAATAAAAATCAATTTCATAGAGCTATTGTGAAAAATATTGGTATATTTATTAATTACAACCTTTTTATTCAGCTTTGAGCTCCCACTTAGCTCAGCTGACTCCAGTTTTTGCTCAGAGGTTGATACTTCTCCCTTAATTTTAGAAATTATTTTGAAGTTTTCATGCATGAGACTTTTTGTATACATATAAATGAGGAATTAGTCTTTAAGCCTCTAAAATATTAACACTGCTTATAAACTAAATTAATAAGCAAATAAAATATTATAGTAAGAAGAATAATTCTAAAAGTTTTGCAAAAATGTGTATCGTACATAAAAATGATAAAAGCTAAGTGCACTTATAAATACACAGAAGTGTGGATTATTATTTTCAATACTATTTGCAATGCATGTTAACCCTTAATTTCAGGATATTTGCTTAGGCAGTACTATAATTCTCTCATAAAAAGTAATTCGAAATTAGTACAATCTCTTCTAGAGGTATTAAAGAATGATAAAATAATTTGACACATATCCATTTACTTCAGGAATTCTAATATTTATTAGTAGGTCATTGAAGCAAACACAAATTATGCCTATCAGACACTATAATATTTTCTTATATTATTAACAATGTCTTATTTATACACTTATAATGTTTATTCTCTTATTGAACCTACGGTATCAATCTTGTGAAGTAGACAGGTATTATTATCCTAATTTTATAGACAAGAAGACTGACCCTCAGAGGGAGTTTCAGCAGAGGGAACCAAGGTGGGTGGGACTTCTAACCCCAAATCCAGTTCTCACCATCCCACACTGGCTCACCCTCACCACCGTGACACTCATCTCAAGAAAATTTGAGATTTTTTTTTTTTAATCTTGAAGTTTTGACTGATAATAGGAGATTAAGGTTAAAGATTCAGGGACTGCTTGTAAGGCAAACAGTAAGGAAATTGGAATAAAAATCAGGTATTGGGTAATGTAGTCAGGTGCCAAAGTAGCAGTGAAAGAGAGAATAGTCAAAATGGAAGGTAGGATTTGGAGTGGACTTTGGTTTAGGGATAGTTAGTTCAGATAAGGGAGAGGAGAAAAGAACAGAAGCAATGGCAGGGGAAGGTGGAGAGGGCAGGAAGCCGGATAATGGGAATGCATAGTGGGGGACGGTCCGTAGAGAGGTTTTCTTGTGTCTGAGGGGAGTGATGATAGACAAGCCTGGCAGATCTTCGTTGCCTTGGTGCTAATGAGTTTGCACTTTATCCTTAAGGCAAAGGGAACCTCGGAGAACTCTGAATGTAGGAGTGACATGGTGAAACAGTTTGCAGGATGACTAATCTAAATATGAAATGCTGGGATAGAGGGAAATAGGTGAGGGGAGTATTAGAAGAAGAGATCTGTTATCCATGTAGGTAATTACAACAGTAGTCCAAAACATAATTGCTTATGATGTAGAATACAGAATGAAAATATTCATTGGCTTGATTTTCTTTTTCTGATTGTCACACATGCAAACATCACACATTCATGTTCAGCTATACGGAAATCTTATATGGCAATCATGATGTAAGTAGGCCTGGAAAGTTAGAGCTGATGTCATTTATCTCTTTGTGACATAATATTATTCATTGATGATAAAAATGAAAATATTGTGATCTAATTAAACATTTTCAATAAGGAAATGGAGGCACAGTTGTCCATTTGTGATGAAGTTACCCCCCAGTGGCTGATATTGAAGATGTCTTTTCCAGGCATGTGCTGGCTGCATAATATCAGTTGGGGGTCAGATTCCAAACAACCTGGCAGTCCCTCTGTACAAGAATGGTGTCAAGATCATGGGCACAAGCCCTCTGCAGATCGACAGGGCTGAGGATCGCTCCATCTTCTCGGCAGTCTTGGATGAGCTGAACGTGGCTCAGGCACCCTGGAAAGCTGTTAACACTTTGGTAAGGGGAGAAACAAGTATCTGTTTTTAATGTTTTCTTTTGAAGAGTTGTAACCTGAATGTTAACTACTGTACATGTTAACTACAGGATGGATAGAATGCACAATGCTTAGTGAATTTACTTTAGAGTTGCTGCATTTCCATGATTGCAGTTAAATGCTGGTTAGAAATTGGTAGGAGTATCCTCATTAAGATTCAGACAATAAAAAAGTTCAAACTGTTTTTGAACTAGGTTTGATATTTAGAATTAGCAACAAAGAATTTTATGTATTTCGATGTCCAATTTACATTTTAATGGTATCTTTTGAGAAAGAATAAAAGGAGTTGGGTTACCACTTATTCTAGCAATACCATGCTACATTTTTATTGAATATTTGAAACTATTCATGCATTTTTTGTTGTTGTTTCTATTAATTAGAACGAGGCGTTGGAATTTGCAAAGTCTGTGGGCTATCCCTGCTTGTTGAGACCGTCCTATGTTTTAAGGTAATATATTGTTTTCCAAAACGATTTAAAAGTAGGAAGATACAGAACAGCAAGCTGTATGCTAATGGCACTAGGCTTTGATGTATAATAATTTGTAAATCCATCAGCAAACTTCAAACCAACACAGCCAGCTTGAGGGCCTGTGCATGGTCCTTCAGCTCAATGCTTTTCCCTCAGTGGGTGGCAAATCTGAGTCTACAGTCCTATATCTTAGAAGCATGGTGACTTGACTGAGGGTTTCTCCCTTGAGCAAGTTCACTATGGATTCAGTGAGGCTGAGAAATGACAATGGAGCATTCTTGGGGTAAAAGGGTTTATACACAGCTTTATTCTCACTGCAGTAGGTGGAGCACTAGAATCACTTCTGCATCCAGCAGTCTGCAGGTCCATAATCCCAATCCTCCTCTGCCTCCGCCAAGAGCACGGGCACAGCTCTTTATATAGTAACTCAGTCAATAATAGCTTATGGCCTAGGGTGTGGAAGCAGTAGCCTAGTGGTAGGCCAATTACATCATCAAGTAGTTTGGGGTCAGGTGAGGATCCTGGCCATAGGAACTTCCGTTTTCCCCAAACACGGCTTAGGCATCTCCTTGCCAAACTGAGGGAGGATAGTTTCACATTATAGAAAAGAACAATTAAAAAACCAAAAATAGAAAACAACACAAACCTAAGCTATCTCTTGCCAGTATCTGTTTTCTAATACTCAGAAATGACAGCTTATTTTTGACCATGGTCAGTACCTTCTGATGGTGCCTCTGCTTTGAATTTTTTAGTTTTTGAGATCGTATTTTTTTAATAGATGAATTATAATGGTGAGGGACACGAACAGTGAGCATCTTTTATATTTAACTTTAAAACTGAGTTCTATAATCAAAGGAGAAGTTGTGAATTATCACTTTCTCTCTTCAGATGTTACCACATGTAAGGCACTACTTCACTGAACAGGAGCAAACAAAAGAAAAACGATTTGCTGGGCACAGTTTGAAAGTGTAAATGGAATTTGAGATGGGATCCTTTAAAATAATGAAAAATTCCAAATAAGGTGGAAAACTTTCCTTTTATTTAAATGACATTTTGCATAAACCACAGTCTAATAATACTACTTCTCTGAGGTATTAATGTAAGTTAATTGAAACAACACAGACATTTAAGGAAGGATTGCAAAAAGCAGCTTTGACTATTGTACTTCCCCATCTCTGCAATCTATATCCTTGTCCCAATTTCCTATACTGTGAATTATCAACATTATTGCTTTAGCCTCCCTACCTTAAATAAATGAAGAAATTGAAACCTCTTTATGCAGAAATACATAATTGAGTAGAAAAGGTAAAAAAAATACTACTTTTTAAAAGGCAGTGGAAAGTAATCGCTTCCTTATTTCTTCCCCTCTTCTTTTCCTCATTCTTTCCTCCCTTTGCATCCTACTTTGAAAATGTCCTAAAATACAGAGTAAATTGATTGATTTCACTGGTTTCCTCCTAGTGACTTTTACTTCTGTTAATTGCACAGTTGAATACTTCAGTCAGATACTGTGGGTCGTATTTGCAAATGCTAAAAAATATTCTTTCATAACCTGGTTGAGATAGTAGAGTGACCCGCTTTGACAGCACACCCATGGGTAAAGATCAGCTGTTGGTAATGAACTCTAAAGAAACAGGATTAGAAAAACTAGGCCCTAGGATGCATCTTGTTGAGGTTTAAGAATTACCTGGAACCAGCAGAGAGTTGAAACAGGAAATCAGGAAGGATCAGCCTGGGGGCAGTTAATTCTTTGGAGCTACTGTGGTCCTCCGGGGCAGCATCACAGGTTTCATTCCCAACTTTGGTGATTTCTTAGTTTGGATGATTGTCCTGGTGATTCAATGGAGTAAAGTCTTAATTGAGAAAAAAGCATCTTCTTACTCAGCTCAGACTGGAACTACAGGTTGCCTAGAATTGCTCCGAGAAGCAGTCAAGTCTGGTGTGCTGTACTTCCAAAGTGGTAAAAGAAACTGACCTGTTCCATATGTTTGTTCTGTTTTGCTTTCCCCTCTTTTTCCAGTGGGTCTGCCATGAATGTGGTGTTCTCTGAAGATGAGATGAAAAAGTTCCTGGAGGAAGCCACTAGAGTCTCTCAGGTAGAGTCCTGTTTCCTTCTGGTAACTTTTACTTCTGTTCATTGCTAACTTCATAGGCTTTTTCTTTTCACTTGACATTGTGAGGATGGTTTTCCTTTTTTGTTCTATCCACTAGTCTCCTATATATGGGAATGAGAAAACTTAAATGCATTTAATTATATTTAGATCCTTAGGGTTACTGGGGGAAGAGAAAGACCAGTGTGCAGTTGATGCAACATGTATATAATTTTAGAGTCCAGGAGCCAGGCTGGAGACATATCCTTGTCTGTTCAGGAGTTAGATGCTGGTCAGTTATACCTGGGATCTCAGCCTCAGGGATAGCTCCACTGTGCTCATCATATACCAGTGAAGGCTTTCCTGATTTTTAATTCTCACACCTGGAAAGACTTTGCCTTAGCCAATCCTGCAACTTTAATGGTAAATCCCCTCACTCACCTATTGATTTTTTTTTTCATTTCGGAACATTCCGTTTGTCAGCTAATAAAAATGTTTATAATTTTGTGGCAACTCAACCACCTTCCTCCACTGCCCCCAGCTTTTACTTTCTCCTTTGGCATTACCTCAGCGTGATCCATTTAAGATTTACCCAGTGGGGTTATTGATCTGCAGATCATGTACTGTAGAGGATGAAAGTAATGTTTTCCTTTTAAAAGCTTTCAAAAGCTTGTTGGTGTTTAAAAAAAAAAAGCACAACTCATAGAGGAGAGTTTGATGTTAGGCAAGTAGAATTTGGAGGGAGCTGGAGAGTGAAATCAGAGGCATTTCAAACAGAAACAGAGACACGGATTGTACCTGCACGCATGAAGCTGGGGCTCCCCTCGTGTGGTGGCTACTCCCCAAGGACATTGGGGCAGCAAAGACTGTGGATAAGGATAAAAAGTGGGAAAAGACAGTGAGTGTAAAAAAAGAAAACCAAGTGGATTTTGAATTCACTTTTGTGTGAAAATCAGGAAACTGAGGAGGGAATGTCTCCAGTGGGCCAGTTTTCATTAATGTGCTTGGGAGCAGACACTGACTGAACTCATCTCTACCTTACTCCCTACCAGGGGCCCTGCCACACTCCCCTTTTGAGAAACCAGCCGTTAGACTTGCCTGGTCTCATGTGAGTGATGAGTCTCTTTTGCCTGGACCACTGGCTGTCATAGGGCCTCTGTTTAGTAGCATATTTACAAAATTTTTTTTTTCTGCTAGCATATAGATAGAACCCATATGAGACCAAAGTTTTATAATAGAGATGTCCTGACTGAATACCTTCTGGTTCAAGTCTGCCCACCAAACTAGAGAAGAATCTGGGATACTCAATTCATGTACTCAATAGTGTATACCCATGCACTATTAATAAGATACTCAATTCAGTGAACCTAGAGTAAAATCAGCCCCCATCCGTCATTCATCTATGTATATATTCATTCACATTTAGCACCTTCTATATAATATCATTGTTCTCAGGGTCAGGGTTTATACTCATGAAAACATAGATAGTCACTGCTCTCACAGAGGACCCTCTTTGCAAGGGACATCAGATATCAAATAATTGCTGTCAAATATGATGAACATTGCAGTAAGCAAATACAGGGCACTGACGGAGAGTGTAACAGTATTGGGGTCCAGAGCCCAGAGAAGGGACTTTGAAATTAATTTAAGATGGTTGATTAAGAGTTAATTGGATGAAAGTTTTCCATTGTGGGTGTGAGTAGGAAGAAAGGACAGCATGTGTAAAGACCCTCAGCTGAGAAATAGATGGAATTTCTAGGAACTGATAAAACATTCACTATATGGCTAGGACACCCAACATGGTGGGGAGTGTCTAGTATAATGGTGGTGGAGATGTAGATAGAGTAATCAGGGAGCAGATAGAGAAAACCTTGTCAGTCATTATAATGAATTTGGATTTTAATTGTATTTCCTGTTTTAAAAAGACTACTCTGGTGTAAGACAGAGTGAATTCTGGGGAAAGACAGAATTTATGGAACGAAGTTAGGGGGATGTTGCTCTAGCTCAGAGCAGAAATGACAGTGCCTAGGATCAGAGTAATGATAGAAAAGATGGAGCAAAGTACATGCATTTGAGAAATATTGCGGATGTGTGTTGCAGGCAATTAGTGAATGGCTGGGAAGTGGAGGGTAAAAGGGTATCAGTAAAGGATGACTCCTGAGTTTCTGCCTTGAACAACTGAATGGATGGCGGCACCGGTTATCGAAATAGGGAACACTGGAGAAGGAGAAATTTTGGAGGGGGAAATCATATATTTAATTTTTGATCTTTTGGATATGAGGTGCCTGTTTGGAATCCAAGGGGATATGCTTTGAAAACAGTGGGTTAGTATAGATTTGGAAATGAGGATCGAGATCACGGCTAGAAACAGAGATGTAAATATAGATTAGAAATAAATAGCATATTATTTTAGTTGGAGCTTTGAGAAGCAATCACCAAAGAGAGGGTACAGAGGCAAGAGGAATGCTGGCACTTACAGACTGAGGAGAGAAGGAACCACGGCAGAGCCTGTGAAGGAAGCATGGAGAGGCGGTTCGTGGGCACCGGAGGAAGGAAGGGTTTTAAGGAGGCCAGCAGTGTATAATGCCAAAAGAGTGAAATTTATTAAGAAACTTTATTCCTAATATAGTAAGAACTATTTCATAGATTTGTTCAGTTGGCCAGGACAGTGGATGCTGTCATGGGGTGAGCCCCACTCAGACCCCTTTACTGTGGAAGCCCCTGTCCCCTCACTGCTGGGGCTGAGGATGACGCCGCCCAGCTATATGCCTCCAGAGACCTGTTCTCAAATGGGAGCCTCACCGACCTGGGGGCAAGTTCCCTTGATGTGCCACCACCCTCAAAACGCTACACAGTGAATGACCCGTGCCTCCAGATGGGGCTGACTGTGCTGTAGTTTGTGGTCCTGAGGTTTTTGTGGGATAAGACTGAATCCAGTTTTTCACTGAGACCACAAACTTACCAGGTTTTCCTGCTGCCCCATTCTGTTCTCTGAACTCCCTCAAGAAATCCCTTGAACAAGAATGCCCGTCTCAGGCTTGGCTAGAGAAGCTAAGACAGCTGGCAAACTTTATCATTTTTTGAAGTCATACAATTATCATCATAATATAGAAAGAAAATCCCTCATAGGTCACAGCAAAGCTCTACCAGGCCTGCCATAGTAAACATCCAGTATTTTAAAAAAAGGGAAGAGAGATGGAAGAAATCTTTTCTTCTTCTTTTTTTTTTGACTAATAAACAGTGCATGTCCCATAGGCCTTTGAAGAAAAGGAAGTGTGGAAATGTGCCTCATTTAAAATAAATTTTGAGAAGAGTGAAGCCTATTTATGGCATAAAACACTGGTTATTTTAATTTCTCACAAAATCAATTCTACTTAAAGTGTTCTATTAAAGGAATAAGATATATTAAATTTAGCACATATACATTAAATGAACTAATGATAGTGGCCAAAAGGGGTTTGTGTTCAGAGAAAAAAAAGGATGTTCAGAGAAGACAGCAGGGAGGAGGGAGCGTTTGAGTTAGGCCTTGAAAGGTCAGCTGGGACTTGAAAGAAGAAGCTAAGGAGAGAAGGCAGTGTACATTTGGAGGAGATGTGCATTTGCATGGAGACAGGTAAAAGCAGGATCTGCAAAGAAAACAGCAAGTGGAGCAGGCTGACGGCGCGTAGGACATAGAAAAGGAGATGCCTAAGCCATGGAGCTCTTCATGAAGTCTGGAAAAAGCAAGTAGTGGTTGGGGTGTGGAGGGCATCACCACACTGTCACAGGAGCTATGTGTGGGGGGAACTTCAGGAAAGAGAAGAGGTCTGAAACAGCAGAGAAAGGATGGGGCTTTTAAGATGAATCAAGAAAAATGTTTGATTTTGCACTTGCAAATGTTACACTTTAGAAGTGGCTTCAGGCATGTCAATTCCAGGAAAAGGATTCCATCTTTGGCCTAGAAAAACTGAAACAAATTGCTACTCTCCCAAGTCCTTCCACAGTTCTCATATAGAGAACTGATTTAGGAAATTGTGGTGCTTGGAAAAGGTAAGTGTGGAAAGAAAGAAAGAACCGGAACCAATGATAATATACAATCATAAATGAAATAGCTACTCATAACTCTGCACACAGAGAAAGATGCCCAATTGAGCCCTCTCTTTAGCATCCTCTGTTATCTAACTCACCTCTAATTGTATATTTGAAATTTCACAACTTGTATTCAATTTACTGAGCATTCAGTGAAAGACCCTCTGCCTCACTGTAAGCAGAGAATGACTTTGTTCTTACAAAACAGACTGGCTAATGAGTTTGTGTAGTGCGTTTAGCATTAAGGGTTTTTTTTGCAAGTGTTGCCCTGATATTTACTTAAGGTACGTGATTTACTTGACACTCTACACCAAATTTCACTAAAGCTTCTGCCTTCCTGTTTTTCTTGGCGACAGGAACACCCAGTGGTGCTGACGAAATTTATTGAGGGGGCCCGGGAAGTAGAAATGGATGCTGTCGGCAAAGATGGAAGAGTAAGTACTTTATCTCCATTTCTCCTACCCCTGCTTCCCATCACATTGTTTTTTTCCTGGTAACTTTGAAACAAAACACAGATAAGAGTTTATGATTTCTACCAAACAGGTATCTAATAATGGAGGACAAGCTGCTCAGTCAAAAAAAAATTTTCAAATTCACTGACAATTCAGTCGTGTCATGGGTATTGTGCTGCCTGTGTTTTGTACTGTCAGAACATCTCTTTGATGATATTCAAAATTAATTATCATCCTGCACTCACCATTCTTTCTGATTAGATTTTCTCTCTTATTTTCTTTTGTCTGTGGGTTTGCTTTTATGTTTCAATGGGTATTATAAAAACATCCAATACTTTTCTTTCTGATGTTCCTAATTGAGTCCCTCATTTTTCTTCTCTCTTGATTTCCCAGCCTCCCCCTTTTCATTGGGTTAATAAAGACAAAACTAAACAGAGAAAGGTGGATAAAGAAAATAACATAAAATTGGCTTACCATATCACATCTTGTATTGCTAATACAATGAATGCCTCTGACTTCAGGGAGGAATGGAAAAGTGAAGAAGGCTTCCCTTTAGTTTACTAGTTGCACTAATGAGGCATTTATGATTTATCCTGAAATATGAGAAGTTATGCATAGGGAGTCCATGTCACTTTATTTGCTATAAGGAAAGATAAAAAGCTGGCCTTCATCTACTTTGCAGATACTAAATCTTTTTTGTGTGTCATTTTTTTTTGTCTTCAAGATTAACAGCAGAAAGTAAGGTTGTTTAAATATATATGTAAGTAATGATGACTTATTATCATAGAATCATATAATTTTGAATTTAATATCCTTAGAAATCATTTGTTTTAACCCCCCACTCACCAAGGATGAAAATTTTCTTCACAGCATCCCTGGAAAGTGGTCAGCTGTTTTCTATTTAACTCTTTGGTGATACAGAATATGAAAAGTTGTAAGATTTTACACCCACAGACACACATATACACATCTATTTCTTCTTTTGAATCTCTTACATTCCTTCTCTTGAATTAAAGTCTGCCTCCCTAAAACTTTCATCTCTGACACCCCTGGACTCTAAAGTTGTAGAGCATATGTTTAATCTTTCCCCCTTTCAACATTGTAAGTATTTGAGACTGAGGTATAAAATAGGATGGATGGGATCATACCCATGTGGAAGTGGAGGATGTAAGACTGGCTTAGAGACATTCCTGTTTTTCAGATATGGTGCTGGTAAAGTAATGCTGGTCTGTTGGCCTGATTTGGCCCCAACTTGCTAGAATATGTTCTTCTCCTAAGCTGCTCTCAGACATCAACCATGGTTTATCATCCTGGACTCCTTCTTCTGGAAGTATTCCAGCTTATTCACTTAATTTTAAACAGCCACACTCAGAAATGGACATAGTACTTCAGATACAGTATGATTTTTTCAGAACTTATTGGGACTATTACCTCCCCCTTTCTAGACACTATAAAAAAATTTAAGTGCTTATTATGCACTAAATATCATGCCAGACATTGTATTATGTGTTCTATTTTATTCCTACAAACATTCTATGAGACAGATACCATTCTTATTCCCATGTTATCAGAAACCACGCATTTATGTTAAGTACCCTGCCCAGGTCACAGAGCTCCTAAGTGACAGCAGGATTACTGAGACTCAATTGTCACTCTGCTTTAAGTCATCTATAAATCTGATTAACAAATCTCTGTAATTTATTTCTTTTACAGTCATCCAATTCTCCCCAACTCTCAGCTTTATCATTTCCCGCAGACACACATATTATTAACATTCAAGTTATAGTGATTGAGACCATAAACTTTGGAGTCTGGCTGATAAGGGTTCAAAATCCTAACTCAGCCACATAGTGCTCACATGTCCTTGGGTTATTTGTTCTTCTCTCGCCTTAGTTTCATTACCTCTAAAAGAGGACACCGGCATTTTCTTCTTGCCTCCCTCCTCTCTCAAATTTCAATTTCAGGATCTCTTGATCTTTAGATCTTAAGTCTTCTTTCTGGTCCACCTAAGTTATGACATTTACCTTGCTAGATATTCACCTCTGCCATCTTTTCTTTTCTAGTATCTAAAACTTAACCTGGAAGGAAAGAATAATGATATCCCCAGTGCCTCCCAAATGCTTTAGTTTCCTGTCTGTTCTTAAAAGTCAATATGAGGTGGTTTAGTTGTCCTCTTTTCCTGTTATTTAAAACCTTTCAAATCAATGGAAGAGGGAGGTAACCTCTCAGCCACCCTCAGCTCCTCCTGGGGCGATCGTTTACTGCGCAGAGAGGCTTGGAAAGGAATGTTTAAGATTTCTGCTCCTCTTAGCAGGGACTGAGCAAAGGGACCTGGTCAGAGCTTGAGGCATCGGTTAGAACCAAGGGGGTGGCGAGGCAGTAGCCTCATTGAAGTAGGTACCTGACAACTCTTCCTAATCTTCTTTTGGCCAGGTTATCTCCCACGCCATCTCTGAGCACGTGGAAGATGCAGGCGTCCACTCGGGAGACGCTACTCTGATGCTGCCCACGCAAACCATCAGCCAAGGAGCCATTGAAAAGGTCATCATTTATAAATAAAAGTGGAAGGGGAAAAGGCAAAGACAAAAATAGTTTAAACTATGTAGCAATGTCAGATATGCCCCAGGTAAAATTTAATTATGAGGGAAACTTCCTTGCTCTGAGTCAGCTGAATATTTTAAATCTAACAATTTCCTGTGCTACCTTTTGGAGCCTGTGTGGTTATATGCTAGCTAGTGGTGGCCCTCACGTTAGCGTGCATCACAGCCACGTGGGAACTTGTTGAAATACAGATTGCTGGTCTCCATCCCCAGTTTATGGTTCTGTAGTTCTGAGCAGGGCCCCAGAATTTGCATTTTTAACAAGTGCCCAAGTGATGCTCTTGCTTCTGGTCAGGGACCACATTTGGTGAACCGCTTCAGTAGATGCTCCTAATGTCTGAGAGCCACTGACAGGTGAGCAGCATGTAACACAGTGCTTCCCAGTTTGAAGCAAGTTTGCAGTGGTCCTGCGGGAGCCCTCCGGAGTCGACGCTCTCACTGTCCACCCTCGCCTCAGACCAGCATGCTCTCTTCTGTCTCCTTCAACGCCTCTTTTGGAACCAGTTTCAAAGACCTTCCCAAGGGTGATGATCCTGCCTCAGTACCCAATATGCATTGCTAGATGTGTTCTCAGAGACTATCCTCTTAAAATACCTCTTGTGGATGTTCCTTTAGTCTTCAGGTATTTTAAGTCAGGCTTGGCTTTTTTAGTGAGCTTTTCCAGGAATCCTGCCATCAGAATGTAGGCAGACCTACCTTGCTAGCTGTACATTGGGCTGGGTGCTGAAGGTCTTACCTTGTTCTAGAATGTGAAGGTAGCAGGGTGCTTTATAACACCAGCAGCCTAAAAGAACAACATCCCTGGATTTCCAATGTGCTTCAGTTCTCATGTTAGGATAAATGACCTCAAGAGTGCAGAGTTTTCCAAATCTCTCAGAGCTCAGTGTATCACAGACTCTACTTTGTTTTATAACTAAGTTGCTGAACCACTCTAGTAAGAGTAATGAATGGGGTGCACTTGCTGCTTGTAGTCAGTGCTCCCTTTTTGCATGGGAACCTTCTGCGTCTGGTTTGGATATGGGAAAATCCTATATATGACATGCAGAGCCTCCCTGCAAGGAAACACCTAGGCCATAATATCTACCCTCGTAAGTTCCAGGGTAACAGAAGAACGCATAAGAGATATTTCTCTGGTCTCTTTGCAGTACCATGTAATTTCAGGTCCTGCACTTCTCAGCAGGTAGGTTGTAAGACTGACAGAGTCTGGACTACAGTTTCTGGTGCTGAAGCAACTACACTGAAAGGATTCTGTTTAGCCCTCAAAGTAAAACCAGGTTGTGTAATTGTAGGTGGATAGAGGAATTTGGCAGAAACAGAATTCTGTAAAATTATTAGTTCTTTTTCCTGCTATCCTGTTGTGACTGTTTAGTACATATTATTATTCTGTTAACAGAAGCCAAACAGTGGCTTCTACTATTATTGCTGTTATTACTTTTGTTATTAGTGAAGGTGTAGCTCTGTAAAAAGAAATTAAAGAAATATAAATTTAAGGTGCTTTACCTTTTTTAAAAACCATGGTAAGCTCTTTAGCACTATATCATTGTCTTTTTTTTAATTGAAGTATCATTGATATACAATTTTTTGTTGGTTTCAAATATACAACACAGTGGTTCAACCTTTACACATATTATTAAATCTTCACACACTCTAGTGTGGTCACTATCTACCAGTGTAGGAAGATGTTACAGAATCATTGACTATATTCTACATGCTGTACTACCATCCCTTGACCAACTTACATTTTTTTGATCTAGGTGAAAGATGCTACCCGAAAGATTGCAAAGGCTTTTGCCATCTCTGGCCCATTCAACGTCCAATTTCTTGTCAAAGGAAATGATGTCTTGGTAAGAAAAGCCAAGGTGTTTGAGAGGATACCACTGCTGTGCTAGGTCATGGTAGTTTGTGTCCCTCTGGTAGTCTTCTCCGTGAACACAGTCGCAGAGCAACTGAGACCCCTGAGGCTGTTTGTGTCTGAGTGTGGAATGTTGTACAGCATACAATCCTGCCTTCTTTGAAAGCACAGGCTCTTAGTGGTACTGATATATCAGTCACAGTTTTGTAAACCCCTCTGCTCCACCAGAAAGAAGATCACTGTCTGCTTCCTATGGTATAGTATAGTTGGATACAGTGACTATCATAAAGTCATCTGAATGTGTAGAATAGTTATAAATTACATCCTTTCAAATTTTGCTTTACAACTTCTCCAGAAGAGAAAGCTGGCTTAGATACTATTTACCAAAAAAAATTGAAAATGTAAAACCAGCTAGGTTAGTCTTAATTCACTTAGTCTGTTAATTTAACCGATCAGGAACCAATATTGATTCAGCACCTACTCAGCAAAGTCATATGTTGGCTACAAGGATGTATAAAGCCGAGTCTCTGCTCTCTTTGTTCTTCAGTTTAATGAGGACTGGAAAAAATATGGATTTGTAGGTAATAATAATATACGTTAGAGTATAATAGCTGTTAGAAGAAATGTACAAATAAAATGGATTTGGAGTCACAGAACAGAGAGACTGTATCTTCTAGTGTGTGTGTGTGTGTGTGTGTGTGTGTGTGTGTGTGTGTGTGTGTGAGCGAGCACATGCAAGCAAATGTGTGCTTGGTATTTGAGGGTGATATGCCTGTTTTTGGGTGGATCATAAAATGTTTCAAGGAAGATTTTGTATTTTTATCTGAATTTTAAAGATTGCCTGGGATTTTGACAAGTAAAGGAAGGTAGAGAGAGAACATTACACATAGAACATCTATGAAAAAATTCTGCACACTTTAGGAGACAGTGACTAATTGAGTTTAGCAAGATCATTTTTCTAGGGAAATACTGGCAGGTAAACTTGGAAAGATTGGGGCCAGTAAACTGGTATAAGATGACATAGAGGGATATATTGAGGCAAGGGGGATAGAAGCCCCTCAAGGATTAGACTTTACTTTGATGAGTCAGTGGAGGTTTTTCAGTAGGGATGTGGTACTCTCTGAGGTCTGCATTCAGATAAATTTGTCAGCAGCGTGTGGGGATGGAATTATGGAAAATGGATGGAAGAAAGTCAGAATTCAAAGATACTGAATGAAAGGAAACCAGTTAGCCAAAGAGCAAGCAATGAAGAGAAAAGGAGAGGCTGGCAAAACAAGAGCTGGTCCCCAGTCAAGAGCAGCTAGAACCCAAATGGCAGGAAGAATATTGATATGTTGTCATTGGCTCTCACCTTCCTTTCTCTTCTTTTGAATTTTGTTCTCTCTCCAGGTGATTGAGTGCAATCTGAGAGCCTCTCGATCCTTCCCCTTTGTTTCCAAGACACTTGGGGTAGACTTCATTGATGTGGCCACCAAGGTGATGATTGGAGAGAATATTGATGAGAAACCTCTTCCAACATTGGAGCATCCCATAATTCCTGCTGACTATGTTGCAATTAAGGTACAATTTCAAAAATATTTTCCTCATTTTTTAAGTTCCAAGGAGATTCAAGAACACTTTTTCACATCCAACGAAAGTTCTGGACTAGGGATTTCTGATGTTTCTTTTGAATAATGAAGGGCAGTTGCACTTGAGGCAACTTTATGTGAACTACTATGCATTTCAAAAAAATTTTTTTAAATCATTTAGAATTACATAACTTCAAACACCAGCTGAGTGAATTAGAAACTACATTTGTACAGCTGATGCATGATGGTGTCAGTTTAGCTGGTAAACAGCAATTCTGGACATGCTTTGTTGCGATAAGGCTTGGCTGTGCCCCTTCTGAATTGTGCCGAGACTTCAGGAATGCATGGATCTTCTAACACTGTTACCATGTGGTGTTGATTAAATTCTTAGTACCTTAGCCACCTCTGCTTAATTCCTATTTTCTTCAGTGACACAATTTTTCTACTTGAAAAGTTGAGATAACAGTTGCTATTCATAGTGGTGTTATGAGGCTAATGAAACTGATGGCACTTTTATCAAGAGTGACCAGGAAAATTTAAGGTTTGTTCACTAGTGTCTAATATATATATATTTATAATAATACCTTACTAATAAAACCATTGTGCTCCTCTATCTGCCTCAGTAATGCCTATGCACAAAGTATTTATAATTATTTAACTATTTCACTGGACAGGCATGAGGACTGGTGAGATATTGCATAAATATACTTGAATTTTTGAGATGAATCATACAATGAAATTAATTTATATTGCATAATATATTTATGTGACATTTTCATATTTTGGATGCCTTCAAAAGATTTCCGTTCCTATGTGTTCTGGTGACCTCAAGTAATTATGTTACAGGTGAGACTGACTTCTGACTTCTACAAGGGAAGCTTTAAGTTGAAGCTATAAACAAAAAAGAAATGTTTATTAATCTTACTTAAGTTAGTAATTTAGGATGCCTTGGATTTTACAGTGCATTGCCATGGAATGTCTCTCTTTATGTTGGGGGAGCATGGCATCTCATTCTTGGAAGCTATGACACAACATAAATTGTTAAAGCTTTCAGTGGGATTATATATAATAGGATTTTTTTGTTTGAGACCAAAAAAGTAGAAGGCTCTGAAGAATATCTTTCCACTGGAGATTCTCTATATGAATTTCAAATTCATGTTTCTTTATTCATAGACCCAGGAATATATACCCACACACATGCACATATATATGTGTATGAAACACTTTCCAGCTAAAAACAATATTGATGGGTAGATATTCATTTTTCAAAATACACTGCATCTTCCAGTTTTACTTCTTTCCTAGTTATCATTGTATATGAATCTTGACTTAATTTTTTTCAAATTACTTATTCATAGTCCGTCTTAATATAACCCTAGTGTGGTAGGTGAATATCAATAGATGACGGTATAGAGAAGCTGGAGAGCAGGAATATATAATACATTGCATAAGATGACCCAGTGAAATGACTCTAAGCCAGAGTTCCCATGATAACATGGGAGGGGCCAGGATCAAAGGAGGAGTAGTCTAGACTAGACAAATGGATCTATGCAAGAAATGAGATTTTGGTTCTTAGTGAATTGCACTGATAACATAAATGAAAAAAAGCACTCCTATCTATTTTCTAGTTCATATAAAAGTTCTGGGCAAAAGTGTCTCTAAGCAGAATGCTTTTCAAAGCTTTTTAAGAGGTGTCAACAACAGTTTAATGTCTCAGAAGTCAGCACACAGACAGCCATTTCTGGCAAGGTGGCTTGTTACAAGTACAAGTGATCAAAACAAGAAGAGGAATGTTTCAAAAGCCTACCAAGAAAAAAAAGTGTTTGAATTCTGTTTCTGGGGAGACCAGATTAGAAACACTGGCCTAGACTGGTCACAGGGGCCCTATTTACAGAAATTGTGATTATTTAACCCAAACTTTTGGCCAAGAGCTCACAAAATTCTTGGAACAGAGTTTTAAAGCTATTTTTCAAGTCAGATGCTTGGACCAAAGAGATTTTTTATGGATCTACCATAGCCTAAATGAATCCTGTGAGGGATGATTCTCTAAATATATTTATCCTCTCTTATTCCTTTTATTACTTTTCTCTCATATATTTTTCCTCCCTGTTATTTCTGACAGGCTCCAATGTTTTCCTGGCCTCGGTTGAGGGATGCTGACCCAATTCTACGATGTGAGATGGCCTCCACTGGAGAGGTAACTAGTTAATGAGCCATGAACACTTTCATTAAAACTACTTTGAAATCTGTGATTTTTATGATCTGAATATATTCGAGTTAGTAAGTGGTAAGGGGGACCCAAATATCTTTCTTTCTCAGAGTAAGTGTGACAGGGCTTACAAATTTCAAACTAAAGAAAAATCTTTTATTTTTGTGGACCCATCTAAATTCCCACTTACATTTCAATATGTCAATACAATACATGTATCCCTAATTCATTTCCACATTACCCATAGAGAACATCTTTCAAGTATTTCTCTAGAGGTCCAAGTAAATATCTTTTGCATCTTTCTTTTATTCTAAGGTTCTCAGGTGTCTTTGTAAGAGCACCTTCCCTTCCCTTCTTGCCAATATGAAATTAGATCATTGGATTTTTACTAGAAACATGTAAAATGAATGTACAGCATTAGAAAGATCATGGACCTAAATCTCAGAGAATCTGCAGGTATATGCAAAATACCAGAGTCATTTTCAAAGCAAATTTAGCCTCCTGGGAACGATCAAGAACTATCATGGGACTGGCCACTGGATGTCCCTCTTCACTTGTTTTGGGTCTCATGTCAGCTGACGTTTTCTTTAAGAATGTAAAATGTGTTTCTTGTAGAGAGCTGTCAGATTCTAGAAAGTTCCCTACATGTCAGTGTCAGGACATTTTATGAATCACCTAGCCCTTGACAGACTTACTAGATACAACCTTCAGATTCTCATCAGTGCACATCAGACTGTGAGGCATCATTGTTTCCTCTTGGTATTAAGGAAAACCTGAAAGGGGAAAATATTTAATTGCAGTAATGTGTGATGTTTGATGTGGTTGCCTGGTTACAAGCAAGATCTGTGATCAGAAGCCAAGTGAGACAGGAATGCAGGCAGTGAGGAATGAATGGCTGTCTTGTTTGTATTTGGACAGATGATTGCCTTCTCTTAGCCCCTTTGCTGCTGCTTTTAATTTAATAGGTGAGAAAATCTAATTTAAAACAGGCAACCTACATTACTTTTCTTGGCTGTTGGAGGAGGTGCTCTTTGGGTTCGTCTTGATCCCCTGGTCACTCAGTAAGGCTGTTTTCAGTCAGTCTGGGGTTCATCAGGAAGAGATGTTTTCCTCCATGCTGTTTTCTCTAGTGTGGCAAATCTGTTTTCAGTGCCTAGGTCCATTCTGCCTCCAGTCGTACATTATTGGAATTGTTGAAATATGAAAGGATTAGAAACTCAGCTCCCCCTTTGTTATATCTATTTCAGAAGTGTAAAGAGAGATAATTCTTCCATTATTAGAGCCATATTTTCAAGTGTCACTAAGTGTGATGCTACAAGGTTATTTTATGACTGGAATAAGAATAATAATTCTAGCTTAGTGAGATCTCAGGCTTCACAGAGACATCAGTGTTGAGATGGTTTGTTGTGAGACTGAATGAACCTTTTGCCCCTATAGGTAAGGAGTGTTTTATTTTCCTAGTAGTGGGGCAGTATTGTTAGTGCTAACCTTTACTTGAATATCTGACTACTCCCCAGTTTTTTGTAGAAAACTACTAAAATCTCTTATGTGTTGTATCCGCACCTATAATGGGATTGTCCAGGTCCTTTCAGTAGAATTTGGTCCCCATTAGGCTGATGTTACTCAAGTTAGTTGGTTAAAGAAAATACTCACTCGGGAGTTAAAAGCAGCAGGTGCTGGTGGTCGACTGAAGGTCATAGTCATGAGAACTTTCCTTTCACAGTAAGGGAGTCATTTGCCTAAAGAATGAATTTAGCCATCAGTGTTATTTACTGTAATGGTGGCCCTGCACCTGTGCCAAATGATGATGCGCATGGCAGAATCTACTCCCATCATCCTCAAATATACCACTTGTTCTATAGTTATGGTGGCCATTTGTCTTAGTTGCATTGTAGCACATTACCCTAGATGAAGCTTCTGTATGTCCTACCATCATCTGGTAGTTTGAAATTGCTTCCTACATATGGCTGCAGTATTCAGGATTAGTAGCAGGGTATTATGGTTCATTTTATTAAAATGATAAAAAAGAACAAGCTCCTTTGAGATTTTCATGCATTTATTGAATTTCTCAGAAGGCTTTCTCATGAGCTGAATGAAATGACTTCTAACCAACTGATCAGCAGTTAATGCATCTGTGCTACTGACCCATGAATTTGTGGACTGCTGCATAGCAGACAGGACATGTACTGTTATTCAAACATTAAGTCATATTAACATTCGGTAACTCACCACATTATGGACCAGAAGCTGTGATTTGTATCAAAATTACTCACAGTAGAGTCCAGTGATGTCGCTCCATGGAGTGTTGTTGGATAGAGAAAGAAGTGCTTATTCATTCATTATGCTTAATTAAAAACATAAGGTACATCTGCCCTGGCCAGCCTTTTAATCCCTAGATTCAGACTGCATGGTCTTTGGGCAACTCAGGAAAATCTAGCAAAGGAGTCTCTGAGTAAAGGGCTTTCCATTTGTATTTGCTTGTTGTGAGGGTGGTCAGCTATAATTTGCTTCCTTTTCTTTTCTTTTTTTTCATTTACCCTAAACAGGTGGCTTGCTTTGGTGAAGGTATTCATACAGCTTTTCTGAAGGCGATGCTTTCCACAGGATTTAAGTTACCTCAGAAAGGTATCCTGATTGGAATCCAGGTAAGTGATATGTGGTTGTGTGTGTGCTCATGGAGGTGAGCTGGGAGTGGCTAGGGGAAAGCACCTTAATTGTGATGTAGAAGAAGGGAGATTTAAATTCCACTAAAGAAAACCACAACTTACAGAAAGAATGGACATTGTTTTCTATATTCTCTGATTTTTGCCTTTTTCCACTGTAGCAGCCTATACAAATAAGTGAATAAATAAAAAAATGACAAAAAGAAAAAGTCTTGAGTGAATGGGCATTTGTTCTGAAAGGGATTTTAGGTGCCTTAAAAAGGATTCTCTTCTATTCTTTGCTACATCTTTTCTACAGTTTTGCTCTTAGTTCTTCCTCAGCCCCTGAGCATAGGCTTTCCATAAGATTGGTTCATCTCTCCTTTCTCTTTCTATGTTTGTCTCTACTTCTTGACTTTCCCCTTTGCTGGCTCATCTGTCTACAGTGTCCACTCCCCTATCTATAATTATGACCTTTAAATCTTCATCCTCAGCCATTCCATGGTTCCAACCATCTGCTGGATACCTCTATCTCGATGTGTCAGACTCAATATATCCCCAAACTGAAGCTATATTATCTCCTCCTCACCTCTGTTTCTTCCTTTCTTACATTCATTCATTCACATTACAGTTTCTGCTACAGATCTCCCTTGACTTATGATGGGGTTCCCAATAAACCCATCCTGAGTTGAAAATATCATTAAGTCAAAAATGCATTTAATATACTTAACCTACCAAATATCATAGCTTGGCCTAGCCTATCTTAAATGTGCTCTTACATTAACCTACAGTCAGGCAAAATCATCTAATACAAAGCCTATTTTATAATAAAGTGTTGAGTATCTCATATATTTTACTGAGTACTGTACTGAAAGTGAAGAGCAGAATGGTTGTATGTGTACAGAATCAGTTGTTCACACTCATGATTGCATGGCTGACTGGGAGCTGGGCGTGGTGCCCCTGCCTAGCATACTGAGAGAGTATTGGACCACATATGGGTAGCCTATGAAAAGATGCAAATTCAAAATTTGAAGTATGGTTTCTACTGAATGTATTGCTTTTGCACCATTTTTGTAAAGAAAAAAAATGTCAAACCACCATAAGTTAGGGGTTGTCTACAAAAATTAAAGGTTCAGAGTTGAAGAAGACATAGGCATTATTTGAAAAATTTTCTCGACCTGACACTCCACAATTAATTAAAAGCTCTTTAGAGACAGTGACTTAATGTGCTTAAGAAAGTTAACATGGCACATACTGTGGAGGTTCTTGAAATTATTTGGTCAAAGTAAGGTGAAATAATTGTAAGTTAATATCTTTATACAATGAAAAGGGCACTATTGGTTTATTATTGCAAGTTAAATGTAAATCTTAGGGCAAAATGGTAGTCAGGAAACTTCTATTACTCCTTGGAATATTTACTATAGGAATGTACAAACTGTTCTGTTTATAAGTTTCCTGAAAGATACTAGACGCTTCCCAACTGGTCATTCAATTTCATTTGAGGTTAGTAAAATTCTCAGATCCTACAAAAACAATAGATGATCTTATACATCACCCCTGCTGTACTTTTAATAAGCTCACATCCTGCATGGTTACATAAAAATCAATAAAAATATAATTAAAACAGTACCAGGTATTTTCAAACCAGTGGGTGATTATTATAGATGCCATCTCATTAGGGTATCTTAATATCAGCAAATTAGACTCCGGGGACTGGTTGGGTAGTGGCCTTGGAGAACTTTCTGCAAAGAGCAACTTGGGATTTTGCTTTATAAAGGTGCCAGAAGGGCGATGGTGCACAGTTAGAGCAGAGGCTAACAAGATGACTTGCAATTGCGAAGCTTAATGGCAGTTTAGAGACACATCACGCCATATGAAAGACTCATCATGCTATAAATGGGTATTAAGTATTATTAAGTCACAAGTAGGAGAATATTTGCCCAACTTCCAGTTATGGCTTAAAGTTTAATGTGAGACCTGGGGGCATTCAGAGGAGACCATGCCCTTAGTCCTCATCTTCACAACTAATCATATTATTGCTAACATTTTAAAATACCAGTTTAAGAAGGCAGTGATGTATAAAATTGTGCCTTGTTTGGTTCCAGTGCTGCAGGGAAATGTGAAGCAAAAATTAATTTGATCCCTGTGAAGTATTTGTGTGACTTTGGTTGGCATCAGTGAACAGAATTTTTGCTTTGTAGAAAAAAAAAGGGGTTTTGTAGGGAAAAATAACTTTTCTTTAAGCCATGAGGTTCTGTCCATTGAAATTCTACCTTTCAATTTTCAGTATATTCTTCTTTAAAGAAATCAGGGTTCTAGCAACTATAGAGTTATTGCAAAGAACTTTTTCCCTGTGCATGCATGAGTGCATATCATTAGGGATTTAAATATGTGTATTTTCATTACAAAGTTTTAAAAGTATATTTAAAGAAATATTTAATAAAGTTATATTTAATATCTGCAGTGGTTGTAAAGTTGATCAGCAGGACTCTAAGCCTCCAGAGATGGGAATCATTTTCTGACCTACTTTATGTGGGAGGCAAGGAAGAGCTACTATCAACAGTTAATGTGCAGAGTCTCTCCATTATGACATGGAAGACTTTTATTTATAGTGATTTTAAAAAAGATTTAGTATAATTTTAACAGAACAATATGAAGAATATACTAACTAGAGAGTTAATATCTATAAAACTCTTTGGGCATCTTCTTAGCTAGGATGGAACCAAATTTAATCTTAACTTTTTACCCAAGCTTTGTAAGCAGCTGTGGATAGAGTAATTAGGGTTCCCTATTTCAGGATACATTGTACTTTTTAAAAATCATTTCATTTAAAATGGTTCCACTTGTTAGAAGAAGACATATAAACTCATTCAAATATATGAAGTCAGAACTGAAAAGGACCTAAAATGGTATTGCTAATACATAAATGGTTTAGCGCCAGCAAATACAAGGGAAGCCAGTTTAGTTATGTGTTGAAGTTCCAAGAAAGAACACAATTGCATTTTGAATCGTAAGATAAACATTCATCTAGCCTGATGCTGTGTAGACTCACAAAGAGCATGGTAGCTGGCACTGTTGCAATAATTTGCTTTATTAGTCCTTTATGTGTAAATGGGGAGGATGGTCACTATCTATGCTGTTTATTGGAGGTAAAGATCTTCATTTCTCTTCATCTCCCCATCTGTCTGCTATGATTAGAAAGATTCAATAGAAGATACCTTAACTCACTAATTTTTCATAATAGGTTGCAAGAGAAAATGGGGGAAAAAGAAATTTTCCTAGGAGAGTGAAAAGTGATTCTGAGCCAGGCAACATTTTTTCTTATTGTTAGTAGTTTAACACGTATTTTAATAGTAATTTATTACTACCAAATATCAGCTACTTTTCAACATTTGGTAAACAGATTTCATGTGTGTGTGTGTGTGTGTGTGTGTGCACGCGCACTCAATCATTCATTATACTGCTGTTTTCCTAACTTTTTATTTCTCTTCTCTTTCCCACCCTACTCCTTTTCACACACAGACCCTCTATTTCCTCCCAAAGTTGAATCCTATGGGTCAAATTACCTGGGAAGTTTGAAATATTCATAGCATTAATTTTGTGTAAGTAGGACTTAGGAAACAAAAAACCAAGATTTAGATTTTGTTAAAGGATCCTTGTCATCTTAACTATTACGTGCATCGTGTCTCTTCCAAGATGCTTTCCGTAGGCATAGGTCCTAATATAAGAAAGGCATAGTGCACATTTATATAGCAACAAAATCATCTTTGATTTTCCTACAATATTTCCAGCCTCCTTTCATCCCCTCAGGACTTATTTTTAGTTGCTCTGAGAAGACAATCTGCCTCATTGTGAAGTTTCTGGAACACCCTTAACAAAAAATTATTTACTCTGGAGTAGATCAAGAGTACTTGCTGTTTCTTCCCCTCTGATTGGGCTATTCAGTGATGTTTGTGGAGTGGCGAGGCCATCCTGACATCTGCGCCCCAGCTTTGCTCAGAAACACAAAGCAAGCATTTTATTTGAAAAAGACAACTCCAAGTGACATGAATAACCTTTTATTTTCAATACAGAATCATTAGGAACAACCATAGAGGTGTCAATCCAGACTTCCCTGTGGAGTCTGCAGGCATCGCACAAGATTAACGTGGCTTTCTGTTCTGCAGACAGAAGTTAGAGTCATGTGAAAATGATAATTGGAAGACATATATATATATATATATATGTGTGTATGTATATATATATGAATATATATCTATCTAAAAAATATATATTATATATATATTACATGAATATATATATATATATATATATTCATTTTTAAGGGACTTTCTTTCTTATAAATATTTTTCCAGGAAATACATCAGCTTGTACTTTTCACCTTTAGTAACAAATGGTTTCTTACCCAGGTATTTTCAATTGGCTATTAAATCTGGGGCTACTCAGATGCAAGCTGACAGCTGTAATTTCTTTTTGTGGAGAGGCTGTTTTAGGTGTCACAAGTGTTCAATACATGTTTGATAGAAGTTTATAATGTGGCTATGAAAGCCAACACCCCAGACCACAAGGCAGAGTGGTTCCCTGGCTGGGAACTGCCAATACTGTCATGTCGGATAGTTATCTTCTCCACTTGGGGGACAGCACTGCAACAGCTCCATGATGAGCTTCTGACTGGTGTCTGCAGGTCCTAGAGGACTTGCTGACTTATTTTACTTTAAAATGGTAAAGAAAAAAAATACATTCTAGTACTCCTCCCTCAACATTTTTCATTGTGACTTTGACCAAGGTTAATGCATCTTCACCTCAAATTGCAAAATGAGTGAAGGATGGCCCTTCTATCCCCTATTCCTTCCTATGCCTAAACTTAAGTGTGCATCAGAGTCACCCAGAAGGTTTGTTAATGCAGATGCTAGTGTCCACTCCCAGAGTCCCTGGTTCCATAGAGCTGGGGTGGGGCTCAAATTTTTATATTTTGAACAAATTCGCAGGTGATGTGGATTCCTCAGGGGACCACATTTTGAGAACTACTGTATTTATGAAATGATATTTTAGAAAATTGTTATCACATGGCCACATATTATCAGTGATTTTTGCTAGGGGAAAATTTAAGAGATTGAGAATATTTCATTCAGTACATGATTAATGTATCAATTTGTGCATAAGTGTTTGTTGGATACCTTTATGTTGAGTCTTCTAATGTGCTTTGGTGCTCGCCTGTCTGTTCTGGGTTTAGCAGAAGGTCACAATGCACTGTTACATATTAGGTGGATGTGACAGAATTTGGAAGTACATTGAATATTTCATGTATATTTGTTGTAGACCAAGGAACCTTAAAACATAGAAAACAGAATGCCATCTAATTCAGTCCCTTGCTTCCTAAGCAGAATTAAACTTGAACAAATGATTGCTCTGTTCTGCCTAACCTGTTCTTAAAGAGACTGCCACATACCTCATTAAATTGCCTTAAAGTCAATGAATTACTCTCTGATTTTATATTTACTTATTTTGCTTTTTATGTCCAGCCCTGAGTTTCTTGCATGTAAGCCCATTTCTTCCTGTTTGGTCCTAAGTGGGAATGGAAAGCTACTATCTGAGTATGATTGCAGTTCATGTTCTAGAAGATTGTCGTGAATAACCCCTGAGCCTGCCTTAGCTGAGATTCATCTAGTTGCATTTATCTTTTCTATTCACCAGTAGTTTCCTCTCATAAAATTGCATTCTGGGATTGAGAGGATCAGAATCTGAAATAATTTTATATATGAACATACTCTTTGGAGTCTTTTCCTAGGATTTAGATCTGTTCTGAGAAAGCCTCTGCAAGTAAATAGTAGAGGGTTTTATGAGTTGAACATTATCAAAATTGTGCAAGAATCTTGATTTGTTTCAGTATTACAATTCTTAGTTTTTCTGAAACTCTGAGATAAAATCATATCCATAATTTTTTCAACCATAACTAAATAGATTACAAAACATTTACTAAAGATATCAGATTATATCAGCTGTTTACAAAACTTTTATAAGGGAAATGTTCTCACTTAAAGCCAAATGCATATATTTTTAATTTTGTATGATTTTCATATTCTGTTTAGTTCAGTTACTCAGACACCCATGTTAGTGAGGTCTGGGTCAGGGGTTAATCTTTGGGTAAGCTACTTAGCTTTGCTTTCTTTCACCTTGACCACTGTCTTGCAAATACTGTCTTTTGGTCACAGAGAGGAGGTGTGTTCAGAATTGGGGAACCCTGATGGCAATGGGAAGGAGTTTAGGGAATGCAGGACCTAGAAACTAGATCTAGTTGAGGCTTTACAAAGGTCACAATGATGGACTCTAAGAAAATATCTAAACAGTGGGATGGAACATTAGGGAAGCCTATCTGGAAATATACATGAGGAGGAAGTTGGTTTGTGTTGTATGACAACCCGTAGAGGAACCCAAGGTTGGAACTGGGGTGCAGGGGCAGGAATTCAGTGTCTGGGAGGCTGAACAGGCAATTATTTTAATAGTAACAATTATTATATGATAACTCTTAATGGGCAAGTAACTGCTACGTTACTGTACTAACACTTCCATAGTGCTTGCTTCCAAATGGGCTCATTGGATTCTCACAATAGCCCTTGAAGTGGATCCTGTTACTATTCCCATTTAATAGGTGAGGCAAGGGCATCATAGAGACGTTAGGTAAGTTTCTCAAGGCCGCACAGTTCATCATGGAGTCCCCAAGAATCAGATACACTATTATCCTCATGCTGTTTTAAAAATAAAGAAAGAGAGGCTCAAAGACAACTTTTCTAAGCACACACTATGAATGAATGAGAAAGTCAGCATTTGACATGTAGTTTTAGTGACTCCAGAGCCCATTCCTTTTACACTTTGCCTTAGAATAAATGCAAAACCAAGTTCCAAATGAGTGACTTGTTGCAGAGAGCTGTGCATGTGCTCCTAGGACAGGCCCTAGTTACTGAAGGGCAGTGCAAAGTCAGAATTCAGCAACAGAACGGACCATGTCCAGAAAGGCTTACTTGGTGTTGAGCTCCTAACCCAGGTGTCTTTAAATCCTCCCTAAGCAGGGAAAGTGTCCGTGCAGAACTGGGATGGCCCTAAATCTATAAATAGAACCTAACTGGGTTAAATAGGGAGTTCAGAATTTGAAGGTAAGGTGAAAGGTAAGACAGCAGAGAGAAATATGGATGGAATTTCTTCTATACTGGAAAATAAGTAAGAATTCATAATCATTATTGGAGGTTAAAAGATAAAACTTGTCTTGGAATATAAAGCTCCCAGAAACATGTGGCATTAGGTCTTATGATAGCATGAGAGAATGACCTATTTCGTATGACCAAATAAAGAGCATGTATATCTAGAAAGTAAATTTTGTTAATTTCCTTTAATTTCAGCAATCATTCCGTCCAAAATTCCTTGGTGTGGCTGAACAATTACACAATGAAGGTTTCAAGGTATGTGATACCAACTTTTTTTTTTCCAAGTTGTTCTCTGTCAGCATTGAAATCTATCCACAAAAGAAAATATTTAAAAAATCTGGGAGAATGAAATAGCTCAAAATATGTCCTTTCAACCTGAAAGGTATAACTTAATAGTTTCAAAACATCGATGGAATAAAATAGAGGACTAGTTTTAAGTTTTAACCAAATTACCATGAACTCAGTAGAAGTTGCCAGCTAAAAACTTAGAAAGGTAGCTTACACAGAATTGAGACAAAATTTCAACGTACTTCCGCATATCTTCTGTTTTTCCTTTTCTTTTTTCCATATGTAGTCATAATTTCCAGCTATTACGATTAGAGGCAAAACTTCTTTGTCGTGAATACCTGCCCACAAGGCCTGTATCTGTAAAACAAAGTGACTCCCAAGGCTCAGGGTGGGCCAGTGGTCATGGGGCTTTGTTGATCTGGTAACAGTGGATTTCCAGCTGTGAATATCTTTATATTTTTCCTCTACAAAGCAATTATAACTGAGGTTATTAAATTTTTCTTCACTGGAAATATTTAAAAAATGTAAAGCTCCCATGACTCAGGACCATGAGTCCAAATCTCTGTTCATGACATCTTACTGCTTCTCATATTCACCAATTTGTTCTGCTTTCTGTTTTAAATGATATGTGTGTCCAAGTAGGCTTCTTTGCTCCATGAAAGCCTTCCCTGTGATAGAATAACTGACTTTTCCACTTTAAATGCAGCTCTTTGCCACGGAAGCCACATCAGACTGGCTCAATGCCAACAATGTCCCCACCACTCCAGTGGCATGGCCGTCTCAGGAAGGACAGAATCCCAGCCTCTCATCCATCAGAAAGTAAGAACTGGGCAGAATTTTCTGAGACAACAAAATAGATAGGGGGTTAACTCTGGGAACTAGTATGACATGATATGAACATTTTATTGCAAGTCTTTTCAAAGTCCTCTTAGCCAATTTAAAATGAGTAAATTTGTGGATGACAATAAAGTTTTATTCCCATGAACTTTGTTATGACTATATTACATATAATTCCATATGTGTACATGGTGATATGTAGCATCTTTCAAAATATTTTTGGTAAGGTTACTTTCCTTGATGGATACCAGAATCTCAGTGATGAGATCATGGGCATGAAGAATGTAATGCAACGCTTTATAGTTTACATCAAACTTCTGTTGTGCATATATGCATATATCAAGTATAAGACTGAGCAGCTGCATTTCACTGAGGTTGTGTGTCAGTGAATCAGTCCTCTCATTGAGCCTTTGCTGCGTGCAGGGATCTATGGTAAGGGCTATGATAATCTTATGCATTGGATTACCTAATTTTGTTTTATAATTTATTTTAGTATCATTAACTACAATTACATGTGCAATATTATGGTGATTAAACTACCCCCTTCATCAGGTCCCCCGCACCAACCCCATTACAGTCACTGTCCATCAGTGTAGTGAGATGCCTTGGAGTCACTACTTGTCTTCTCTGAGTTGTACAGCCCTCCCTGTGCCCCCCCAACATTACATCTGCTAATCATAATGCCCCCTTTTCCCCCTTATCCCTCCCTTCCCACCCATCCTCCCCAGTCCCTTTCTCTTTAGTAAGTATTAGTCCGTTCTTGGGTTCTGTGAGTCTGCTGCTGTTTTGTTCCTCCAGTTTTTTTTTTTCTTAGTTCTTATACTCCACATATGAGTGAAATCATTTGGTACTTGTCTTTTTCGGCTTGGCTTATTTCACTGAGCATAGTACTCTCTAGCTCCATCCATGTTGTTGCAAATGGTAGGATTTGTTTTCTTCTTATGGCTGAATAATATTCCATTGTGTATATGTACCACATCTTCTTTATCCATTCATCTACTGATGGACACTTAGGTTGCTTCCATTTTTTGGCTATTTTTTTTAATATAATTTATTTTGGTATCATTAATCTACAATTACATGTGCAATATTATGGTGATTAAACTACCCCTTCATCAGGTCCCCCCCACCAACCCCATTACAGTCACTGTCCATCAGCGTAGTGAGATGCTATAGAATCACTACTTGTCTTCTCTGAGTTGTACAGCCCTCCCCGTGCACCCCCAACATTACATCTGCTAATCGTAATGCCCCTTTTTCCCCCTTGTCCCTCCCTTCCCACCCATCTTCCCCAGTCCCTTTCTCTTTGGTAAGTATTAGTCCGTTCTTGGGTTCTGTGAGTCTGCTGCTGTTTTGTTCCTTCAGTTTTTTTTCTTTGTTCTTATACTCGACATATGAGTGAAATCATTTGATACTTGTCTTTTTTGGCTAGGCTTATTTCACTGAGCATAGTACTCTCTAGCTCCATCCATGTTGTTGCAAATGATAGGATTTGTTTTCTTCTTATGGCTGAATAATATTCCATTGTGTATATGTACCACATCTTCTTTATGCATTCATCTACTGATGGACACTTAGGTTGCTTCCATTTCTTGGCTATTGTAAATAGTGCTGCGATAAACATAGGGGTGCATATGTCTTTTTCAAACTGCGCTGCTGCATCCTTAGGGTAAATTCCTAGGAGTGGAATTCCTGGGTCAAATGGTATTTATATTTTGAGTTTTTTGAGGAACCTCCATACTGCTTTCCACAATGGTTGAACTAATTTGCATTCCCACAAGCAGTGTAGAAGGGTTCCCTTTTCTCCACTTCCTCGCCAACATTTGTTGTTGTTTGTGTTTTGGATGTTGGCCATCTTCACTGGTGTGAGGTGATATCTCACTGTGGTTTTAATCTGCATTTCTCTAATGATTAGCGATGTGGAGCATCTTTTCATGTGCCTGTTGGCCATCTGAGTTTCTTCTTTGGAGAAGTGTCTATTCATGTCCTCTGCCCATTTCTTAATTGGATTATTTACTTTATGTTTGTTGAGATGCATGAGTTCTTTATGTATTTTGGATGTCAACCCCTTATCGTATATGTCATTTATGAATATATTCTCCCATACTGTAGGATGTCTTTTTGTTCTACTTATGGTGTCCTTTGCTGTACAGAAGCTTTTCAGCTTGATATAGTCCCACTTGTTCATTTTTGCTTTTGTTTCCCTTGCTCAGGGAGATATGTTCATGCAGAAGTCGCTCATGTTTATGTCCAAGAAATTTTTGTCTATGTTTTTTTCTAAGAGTTTTATGGTTTCATAACTTACATTCAGGTCTTTGATCCATTTTTAGTTGACTTTTGTGTATGGGGTTAGTCAGTAGTCCAGTTTCATGCTCTTACATGTAGCTGTCCAGTTTTTCCAACACCAGCTGGTGGTGAAGAGGCTGTCATCTCCCCATTGTATATCCAAGGCTCCTTTATCAAATATTAATTGACTGTATATGTTTGGGTTAATGTTTGGATTTTCTATTCTGTTCCACTGGTCTGTGGGTCTGTTTTTGTGCCAATACCAAATTGTCTTGATTACTGTGGCTTTTTAGTAGAGCTTGAAGTCAGGGAGTGTAATTCCCCCTGTTTTATTCCTCCTTCTCAGGATTGCTTTGGCTATTCGGGGTCTTTTGTGGTTCCATATGAATTTTAGAATTATTTGTTCCAGTTCATTGAAGAAAGCTGTTGGTAGTTTGATAGGGATTGCATTGAATCTGTAGATTGCTTTAGGTAGTATAGCCATTTTGACAATATTTATTCTTCCTAGCCAAGAGCATGGGATGCATTTCCATGGATTACCTAATTTGCTGTTCTTTCATCATTGGTTATTATGCCTTAGGCTGCATGTGGCATCACTAGATTTTGTAAGACATTATTTCAGCACACTGTGTGAGCCTTCAGGAGCACCACTGCATCAACGCTTACAGAACTATGTTGCATAGGTACATAGGGATAATTCTCAGATGTTCCAGGAGATTACAGCCTATTGAATGGCTAAGTCATAAAAATACTATGCAATATAATATTTTTTAGTGCTCTTTAGAAGGTATCTTATAAATCATTATAAGTTAATAAAAGAAGGGCAAATTGTTCAGGCCTAAGGAGACTTCTGATGATGCTATCGCCCCTTGCTTAGGGCTTTGTAAAACAATAATTAGCACCACTTCATACTTTTGACATTTAAATGTCTCCCAGTGTGTGTAGCTGTCCAGCAACAGAATATGGAATGGTTTAATTAAAAAATTAGGTGACTTGAATCATGCCATCTGCCAAGAGGCACTGGGAAGCAGGCAGTGAGGTAAGATCAACCTGGGAGTGGGAGTAAGGGGGTAAAGTGGCCTTCGATGCTGCAGGAATACCTCCTTGAAGTAACTAAATATCTACCACATTACCAATTCTTACTATGGATAGATAGCTTTTTAAATAGGAAACAAACCTTTCTGTTTAATTAGTTAAACTTTTACCAGAATTCTTTCAAGAACACAATAACAAATTATAACCCCCAGATGAGTGTAATTTGAACATCTATGTAGGCATAGAGGAGGGCAGGTGGCAGTCAAGTCCATATGGCATTGACTTGAATGGCTAAGAGGGTAATTTATGTCAGTATTTTAAAAACTAATTTAAAAATATATATTGTCACCTTCGAGTTTTTATTTATATTGTTTATTCTTCCAGACTGATCAGAGATGGCAGCATTGACCTGGTCATTAACCTTCCCAATAACAACACTAAGTATGTCCATGATAATTATGTGATTCGGAGAACAGCTATTGACAGTGGAATTGCTCTCCTCACTAATTTCCAGGTATGTTCTTTTCCTCAAATTTAGGCTGCATGAGGGTTTTTATTTCTGTGGCTCCCTTAAAAACATTCATCCATATATGCACATCTCTCTTCTCCCCTTTTGTAACAGTCAAATGTAGGAGAATTTCCAAATAAAACCTAAAATCATGGTGCTATTATGGTAGGTCACAGCCGAGACAGTTGGTAACCAAGCACTGAGATACCAGAAGCCACAGGTAGCCATGACTCTCTCATTACCCGTATAATTATCCCTTAAATAAAAAGCGTGGCGTGGCATGGAATAAAGATACAAACTTTTATTCCACTGTTTTCAAATTAAACTCACCATAACACCAACACATTAATGACAATTGAAGATGCATATATAGTGCAAACTCTTGTCCAATTCATAGAAAATGATTGCATGAAGCTTGTTCAGTTATGACCCACCCCATTTATCACAGGGATAAGAAGTCTTCTTTGAGACTCATTAACTTTCTGCCCATCATATTTTTTCCCTTGAGTCAATTTTAACTTCCATGTTGGCCAGTGTGGCATGGGAATAAGCTTACTTATAGTGAGGTCTGAGATGCAGGAGAAAGGCCCCTGAAATAAAGATTTTTGTATCTTCATCCCTGCCCTTTTAAAATTTGGAAGCAGAAAAGTAATGTTGTACTCCTAGTCATTAAACATTCACTTTCCTATCATGTGGGTTGCTAAGATTCCTACCCTTACATTTTCAGGTGACCAAACTTTTTGCTGAAGCTGTGCAGAAATCCCGCAATGTGGACTCCAAGAGTCTTTTCCACTACAGGCAGTACAGTGCTGGAAAAGTGGCATAGAGAAATAGATGTTCAGCTCTCTTCTTAGATCAACCTAAGACACGTTTATCTGAAGGAACTGATTCCTAACTTTCTTTGCCAGAGACAAATATTGATACCAAATGTTATTTCAGTTTACTTAGTTATGTCCTGAGATTCTTTTCTTTCACAATTAAATTGTCTGTTGCTTTTTAAAAACTTCACTTAAAGATTCCTTCCTAAGTAACTTGTTCATCATGAGAATTCATCTATTTACTAATGCCTTTTTTTTTTTGGCGGCCTAAGCTTACCCACTTACTTATTTGCAGCTAACATTTTATGGTGCTGATTAATGATGATCAAGATAGAAAAGCTGCTGCTCTATCTTCTGAACTCTATATAGACTTTGGAGACACCATTTTCATTGTTTATGAATAGCATCTGCCACGCTCAGGACACCTTAACAAGGCAGAATACTATGCACATTTGTTGAAATGAAATACGGATTTAATTTACGAAGCCTTCCATCATGGAGTTTGTCTTTCTGATAATTATTCTCACTTATCAGGCTCACCCAGGAGTATCATTATTTTCTTCCACAGTATGGAATTTGAGAAGTGACAGAGGCCTTTAAAGTATGGGTTTCCTTAAAGGACACTGGCTTGCAGTTGTGTGTTTTAGGTGGTAGATACCACTGAGGGAGTTTTGTTCTTGTTTTCCTTTGGATTTTAACCGAGCCAAGTGAAATCTTCAGATTCATGCCATCTCCCCGCCACTGCGGCTTCCCCACCCCTGACAACTTTGGAGTAGCTGGGGAGTTATACATGCTCTTCAGATTTATGGATTCTTTTGATCTGTTGAGTCCTGGCACTGTTCTAGGCAAGTCACACATGTTAAGTCCAAAGTCCCCATTCCTTCTGCATATAAGTAAAGTCCTCCCTGCAGGGCAGCCTGTGTCACTTTAAAACTTTTGTGTTATTATAAGTGCTCTAATTGTGAACTTTTAAATAAAATACTATTAAGAGGCAATATGGTTGTATTCTTGCATTTGTTTATTTATTTATAATATTAATATAGAAAATAAGCTCACTTGTCTGATTAAACTGGCTTTTGGGCCAGGATCATATCACTTTTTTTTTCTATACAAAGCCATATAAGATTATGAGCAAATTAATATTAAAAATAATGAAGCTTAGGCTGTTATAATTTTTTTTTGTTTTTCTTGCCCCACCCTTGCTTATAAGACTCATTGAAAATTTTATTATATAAATATTTTATATGTATAAAGTGTATATATGTATACATACACTTTATATATATACAGTAAAATTTTAAACAAATGTTTTGCATAAAACACCAAGAAAATATTTGAAGGCAGAGGCTGATCCATATTGCCTGATGGAGACAGTACCAAAGGCCACAGTGCTACCATATCCCAGAAATACTGCCTAAAATACGGCTTTTTGAACATGCTAAGATGATGACATAATAGCTCTTATCCCTTCCCTCACCCACAGTCAAGAGATTACCATTGGATACCGATCGTCATGAAGGCTTTTCAAATTCCTTTTCTCCTTCCGTCCTCGTTGCCACTGTGGATGACTCCTTCATCACTTCTTCCTGGCAATATTATAATAATGTGCTCCCTCATCATCCATCATTCCCCTGAAAATATTTAATGAGTTTCTATACCGGGATGCCTCCTACTCCCATTACAGTCGTACTTTTCTGATCCCATCACACCACCTGCACCAACATAATAACTAGCATCATGGAGCACCTACTATTCCTCAGGCAGTTCTAAGAACTATACATGAGTTACCCTTTAATCTTTACAATACCCCTATGAGTGGGTGCTGTCATCTCTACATTATAAATAAAGAAACGGAGCCACACAGAAGTTAAGTAACATGCCCAAGGTCACCCAAAATAGTTTCTTTCAGTGAAGAAAGTACTTAATTTGCATGCAGAGATCAGGCAAAGGCTTTTCGGGGGAGATGACCTCAGGGGTTGTCTTGAATAGTGTGTTAGAGTTTCCCAGGTAGACTAGGAGGTAGGACACTCATTTTTTTTAATTAAAGTATTATTGATATACACTCTTATGAAGGTTTCACATGAAAAAACGATATGGTTACTGCATTTACCCATATTATCAAGGCTGCACTCATACCCCAATTCAGTCACTGTCCATCAGTGTAGTAAGATGACACAGATTCACTGTTTGCCTTCTCTGTGCTACACTGTTTTCCCTGTGATTAGTACGACACTCATTTGAGGAAATTACAAATAATTTGGTTTGAGTGGAGCTCAGGGTATGTGTGGAGAGAAAGGGCAAGGGGCAGAGGTTGAGGCTGGACTCTTAGTTGTATATAAATAACCTCATGGAAGTTTTTAAAGTTCTTATTTGGAAATAATTTTGGACTTAAAAAAATGCAAAACTAAAAATAGCTCACCTTTACTCAGATTTACCTATTGATATTTTACCCCATTTACTTTATTATTGTTCTTTCTATCATCTATATCTATCTCCCTATCTATCCATATCATCTATCTCTCTAAGTACGTGCATACACACACAAAGGAAGAGAAAAAGTATACACTTCAGCCAAAAGTAAGCAGGCTGCTAGTGACCAATTTAGCAATGTAACCCATAGCTTGAAACAAATAATTGCTTGCTAAAACTACTAAACATTTGGAGAGATAGTTACATTTTGTATTGTGAGAATTTAATAAAGGTTCTTAATTTTTATATTGTTTTGAGTAGGTGATTTGTAAAAGACAAAGTTGAAATCAGTAATAATAATTAAGCAAGCAGCATTGTTTCTAAATAAACCCTTTTTTTTGTTCCATTGAATAAAGCATCTTTGGAAAACAGAAGACAAGATAGGTTCCATTGTGCTGAAAATGGAATTACATTGAATTTTTTTTTGTTACCCTTCTGTTTTCTAATGTTTCAAACTTTAAGAGACTTACACACAAATAAATAATGCACTCAAAGTCTTCGGTTGGAGAGAAATGCAAGAAAATAGAAGCTGATTTGTTTAGATTTGGCAAGAATTTGTCCTTTTGGACCATTTTTATTCTTTCATATAAACAGGTTAGCATATTTTAAAATGTCTGAATCTGTTGTATATCACAAGTGCAGACAATATAAGGGCTATGTCTGTATAGCTGAATAGAAAATCAAAGTAGCTTTTCCCACACTGAGAATTTAATAGCAAGCAAGGAGGACCAGCTCGACTGGGTGGGGAGAAAAGGAACTCAGGCAGCTTGTGAAATGAAGAGGAGGAATAAAGAATGATTCATTTATAGTTTTAGGATGTTACGGCTTTGGAAAGGTAAGTAGAATATTTTCATTGTACTTGTGTCAAACTTTCCCCTTAAGCAGCATTCCTACTGGAAACTTTTAAAGTCATCTACAACATTCATTTATCTCAACAGCTGCAGGTACTTGAACCTCAGCTTCTACAGTGTCCATGGCCTCTTGAACAATGAAAATGGAAATTATCAGAGAAACAAACCATGGCTGAATGCAGTTAAGTGCTCTCTAATTACACACCAGTATTACCATTTGGCTGCTGGGGGGGCCCCCCATAGGCACAGGTGCTCTAAATGCTCACACACACCCAATCAAATCCACAAAGACCTTTCATTATATATCATTTGAGCACCCTTTACTTGAAAAAGATTTGCTCAACTTTCTTTTCCTTCTTTCTCTTACTGTTTCTTTTCTCTTTGTTCTTATATATAAAAATTCCATTTTTCTTAATGAATATTACTGTGCTATTTTATCAGAAGTGGTTACAATTGGTGAGTGTGAAGGTAATGTGGCAGAAGGAAGAATGTCTGTCCTCCTGAGTGGCTTCCCGGGCTCTGTGAAAAACGGGTAGTAATTGTCTCTACCTCTTCTCTTGTGCATAATGTACAGTGCAAGGATTCCAGAAAGAGAGTTTTAAGTACCTACAGCTGTTGAGATCAATGCAGTAATGGGGGGGGGGGGGAAACCTAAGCAAGTTAAAATTAACACCATCTGTGCATGCTTCTTGTTGCTTAAAGATCATTTTTTTTTTGTTGTTACAGCTTTCATTTTATAAAGGACTTGTGTCCTCAAAGAAAACTATTGATTGTTGGTCAAAACAAATACTAGTCATTTTTTGGTAACAGTAGAGGTCCACTTTCTCTCTCCTGAACTACCAGCCTGGCTAATTATTTCTTTAAGCTGTTCCCTAGAAGAAACACATAAACTGAGAGAAGTGCTTTGGTTCATCAAAGTAAGCAACTCCAGAAGTCTCACTAACAAGTGGAAGTTACTGTGTGCCCTCACGAGTTTCCCATCCAAAGCTTAGTGCTGTTGGCAGCCATAATGATGGCAGAGAAGATGACAACATGCAGAAAGGAGAGAGAATCCAACAAGCTCAAAATGTATTATTAAAGAAGGGAAGTAACTTGAAAAATATATGTATTTTATTAATATAGATAAATTCTAATACCCAGTGTCTGGATGATTATAATTTCCTTTCTGAAATTTAAGGGCATTCAATAATCTCTTTCATAGTCTCTCTTCTACTTGCCATGCCAAATCCTGAAGGATGAAATATGGCAGGTTTTTAACATAACACAAGTATAATGCTCAGTGTTTTCCATAACTCCTTACAAATTTCTACATAGAATGCTGCGAATGAAATTTATAAGTAATAATTTAATTAGACTGTAACATTTATTATTTTAATCTTTCCATTCAAGAGGATTTGCATATGGATTCCTTTTAAAAAATATTTTCTAATTAAATTGAGGACATAATGTGGTGTCATTTGCCAGGTTTGATATATTATCTTTCCCACCTGTAATTAAAATATATAGGAAGCAGTGAGGGAGGAAATGGTATTGTGGCAGTTAAAAATGTTAAGTGAATACGAGTTTTTGGAGATTTTTAAAACTGTGAGGCGTAAATATTTGATATAAGTTAGGCTCATACTTTATTCATGGTATCAGAATAAGTAAGTAACACTGAATAGACTTTCCCAACAATGGAGGCCTCTAGAGCAAAAAAATCACTTTGTGCTAAACCTGTCATTATCTGCATTGGGGTACTGTGTGAAGTCCTGTTTGCTTCAGAAGTAATTCACTAACTCTACTGCCTGGTTCTATTGAAATCTGTGGGTCTGCGGGGTCTCAGGGACTTCTGAGTGCAAACAGAGGTACTTTGTAGGCTGATTCATCAGGGAACGGTCCCTGACTTACCTTATTTGAGTTTTGCCTTGCTAATCTCTCTGGAAGGCTGATTTCAAACCTGTATTCTCAGAAGTACATGAAACACACAGGTTCTTTGGTTACCATATTTGTAAGAAGGTCCATATAAGGAGGTTAGTTTTAATCACTGATGGTTTTCTTTGATCCATTGATGTTACCCTACTATAAATAGTTCCAGAACATCTCAGCATCCATTATCTTCAACCTGAAGTCTGGAGCTGAACCAATCATGAATCTCTGGAACTTAGGTCTACAGAAGGTAGGGACACATTTGTCTTATTGACTGTTATATTCTCAGAACCTAGTTATAGTAGGTGTTCAAAACCATTAAATTCACAAAATTTTGATCTGATCATGGTGGGAAGTGCTTGATCAGCATGATTGTGTTCCTGTTCTTTTCTTAGTTACAGGTTCCTATCTCCTTTCTTGGCTACAGGGACCTTAATTCAGTTTACACTGGGCCTCCAGTCTTTTCACTTTTCATGTATTCAAACATGCTGGAATGGTTTATAAAGGAAACATTGATAAATATTAATTTTTCCAAATCTTCAGTCTACTGTCTCTTGAAGATTATCATAGATCAATAATCTTATTTCCAATTTTAGTTACTGTTTCAATAATCTTATGAATGCTTGTGTATATCTCCCTGCCCAGGATATTAAATAAGCATGTACTTACCAACCTCCAAAAGTTATATTTTATCTATACCTTCATTCATTCTTTCTCCATTACAGTTTGCTCATGGCCACTTACTATTCCTTTTACTTCTTTTTAATTTCCTATTATAGAATATTTCACACAGAATATTCATGCAAATATATTTTTGGTAGAAAACAGACTATTTAATTTAGGAGTATGTAGTTTCTTATATATAATTCTCCATCACTTTTCTTTAGCCCTTTTGTGTCTTAAACTATATTCATTAAATTCACAAATATTCAGTCAGTAGGTACTTTAAATAAAATAGTGCAATTATTGATTTATGAAGCTTAAAGTTTAGTGGTGAATGCAGAGGGTTAAAAAAAACTATTATAGAGCTTGATAATGCTCTGGTAAGGGAAGTTTAGAGGCTATATATCTACCTAGGGAAGATCAGGGCATGGTTCTATAAAGAAGTACCATCTAAGCTGAAACCTGAGGAATAGGTAAGAATTTGCCAGGTGAAAAAGTGTGGTCTGTCCTATAGGGTGTACACACAATGGAGACAATGTGCATGAAGACTCTGAGGCAAGGACACATTTGCATGTGAACAACTGAAGGAAGTTGAGTATGACTGGATCATTGAGTAGGTAGGATTGATGGTGAGGCTAGGGAACCAGAACAGACTAAAACATAAAAGTGCTGTAAGCTGTGTTAAAGAATTTCAACACTTTGCTAAGGATAATAAGAAGCTCTTGAAGTCTTTAAAGTTAGAAGGTGACATAATTACTTTTGCATTTTGGAAAAACTTACTTTGACTGCAGAATGTAGACTGGACTAAATAGAGAGTGGATTTAAGTGGAGTAATTGGTTAAATGGATTGGAGGCAGAGAGATTAGCTAAGAAGCGATTGCAGTGACCCAGGGAGAGCGAGATCACTTGGACTGGAAACCAAAGCAAGGGATGCTGTGTTTGGATGAGTGAGAGGGATACTTGGATTCAGAGCTCCGTGCTGCATGTTCTAGCCTGGGCAAAGCGAGAGGTCATGTGATGTTGCTTGGTGCTAGTGAAGCCAGGAGTCAGAGCAGGTTTGTGGCCGAAAATGGTAAGTTCTGTTTTTAGCACATGAGTTTCAGGTGTCCGTGAGAGGCAGAATGGAAATGGTAAATAGTCGGTGGTTAAAAGCCATTCTTCTTGGGTTGGAATCCAGGCTCTGACACTCAGTAGCTGTCTGACCTTGGGCAGGTTATTTAAAGTTTTCCTACTTCAGTTTCCTCTGTACAACAGGAATGGCAATACCTACTCATAGGATTGTTGTGATGGTTAAATTGAGAAAATGCAAGTTAGGTATTTCAAGTAGTGCTGGGTACAGAGTAAAGCTATGGTAAGCGTTGGCCATTTTCTTATTGTTGTCATTGCCATGGAACATCCAAATCAAGATGTTATAGTAGCAGTTGTATATTCAATTTTAAGGAGTGGAAAGACATGGGTTATAAGTAAGTACATATCTTACTAAATATGCAATATATTCTGGGAAAAAAAAACTGAGCCCTAAAAAGGAAAGTTCTAATCGTTATCATGGACATCTTAACAGTGTAAAAGTGAATTTTACACAATATTTCAATGTTTAGATATCCCTGAATAAAAGGTATTCCAGGAAGACAAATGGCAAATCACTATTTCTCTTAGTTGATGTATAAGAGCATATATTTCAGTACCATGTTATACTGCTTGGGCTAAGCTTAGGAAGTTTTAATATTCTGCAAGATCAGATTTACCCAATTTAAAATAACATTGATGAGTCTATCAGAAATAATATAATTATATTGTACAAAACTACAAAATTATAAATAGTAATTTAGTTGCACAAATTTGGAATGGCCTCCGTGACAGTTTGGCAGTCAGGTCCTTTGTGCAGTGGGTCAGATAGTATACTTCTTCACACCCTGACATGCTATGATTTTCTGGGCAGTGTGGTTACTTTGACTTGAAGGCTTTGATTACAGTAGAGATAGTCCTGAATGAGCACAAGTAGAATTTAGATTTTTATGGAAAGTAGTGATAGCATGTTGTAGTTAGTAGTCAGACAGGTGTTTACTGGCATGAGTTGACTGGCAGCCTCACTGTTGCTTTAGGTTAAAGGATAATAGTAATGATATTAATAAGGGTAGACATATTTTGAGTACTTACTCTGTATCCTATGCTATGCTAGAATTTAGAATATCTGATCTCATTTTGATGCTCAGGGCATCCCTAATTTACAAAAGTGAAGAATGGTAAAGTGACTGCCCAAGGTCATACAGAGGAGAAGGGATGAGGTATACAGAAGCAGTAGGCCTGGGAAGTAGATGGAGCTGTAGGGGAGAGAGTAAAGGAGCAAGAGAAAGATCAAAGAAGTTGATGCAGGAGGAGGACTGGACAAACCGATGAAGGAAGAATTGGATGTTGTCTGGATACCTATTTGGTCACGTGAGCTGATTTTTGGTCCTTGTGAAGAGGTTGATAAAAATGTTGGTTGCAGTCAGAAGCTGTGGGAACTGGTGGCCTTCTGCTGGATCTAGAGGGTAAAGAAGTCTCCCAGGAGAGCAGCCCACTTGCATAGACTCTTAGACTCTTTGCAGAATACACTGGAAACATACTCTGAGGGGCCAGTTGCAGGAGTCAGAAGTCCTTGCTTATTTAGTTGGATCCCAATATGGAAGTGAAATCTGCCAATAAATGTGGAAATGACTTCTTTAGGGCCTGGGACTTAAAGATTATGTAACGACAGAATCAGAATGTTGGGTTAATTCCCTTGTGGCAGAATCATATATCATACTCTGTGTGGTTATCTATTGCTATGTAACAAACCACCCTAAAACTTAGAGGCTTAAAACAACTATATATACCATAATTACATTGGTTAGAAATTTGGACCAGACTTGGCTGTATAATTCTTCTGCTTTTGTGGCATTGGTTGAGGTCGTATTGTATCCTCAGCTGGTAGATGGGCTGGTTTTGAAGGTCCAAGATGGCTTCACTCACATGTCTAGCACCTTAGGAAGGATGACTAGAATCTTGAACCCAGCTGAGACTGTTGGCCAGAGTGCCTACATTTGACCTCTCCAACATGGTGGTCTTAGGGCAACTGAACTTCTTACAAGGCAGCTGGCTTCCCCCAGAGTAAGTATTTTGAAAGACCTATGTGGAACCTGCAAAGTCTTCTTATGACCTATTCTTGGAATTCCCAGAATGTCACTTCCCCTACATTGAAATTGGTCAAATACATCACTAAAGTAGGTCAACTCAGATTCCAGGAGAGAGGGATTAAACTCCACCTCTCACTGGTAAAGGGGGCAGTGATAGTATATAATTTATAGAATTATAGTAAAAATAAATAAGATAATCCATGTAGACTGCTATAGAAAAGTACCTGGCATATGGAAAAAATTCAAAAATATTAGTTCTTATAATTAATTTTTAAGAATAAACTGATTTCCAGGGACAGCTTTACACTTTGTGGACAGAAGGGTCATTTAATTCATAATGCCCTTTAATACGCTTTCAGGGGATGAAGGTCTCACAAACAATAGTTCACCTACTATAGTATTTGACAAAATCAGAATGAAATTTGAAATGTTTTGTTGTGTTTGTGCTCTCACACAGAGAGGTACCTAAAATCAATGTAGAGGCAGATATCCAGTTGTTCAGAGATGAGAAGAAAATACTTCTTTCAACAGATAATAAAGATAGAAGTTCTTAAGATACAGAGAATGCCAACTGTATAAAGACACATCCAGGAATTTCGTTTTCAAAAATACAGGATTTAAACTGAAGCCAATAAATGTATTTGATCTACCACTACAAGGCAATGTTATACCAAAGCTACTTTAACTAAAACTAAAATGACATTTAAAAAATAATTAACTGTCGGAAAAATGGCCTCAATAAATTTAACTCACTAGCTGTGATCAAGAAGCCTATTAACAATAACTGGTGGGTTCTTAGTTTTTAAGAATCTATAATTAAATTTTATTGTCTTATAAGTGATTTAGATTAATTATGTCCATAATAGACCGATGCTCATTCCCCACTTTAAAGAGGAGATGGCAGTTTCACAGAATCCAGTCATTTACTGCAATCCTCTAGCATTTTGTTTCCTGCCAAGGCAAATCTGCTACAAAGCCCCAGTCCCTCTTAGCATTTACTGAAAAGTGACAGGTGTTGATTTGCTGGTATCTTTCTCAACAGATCCGAATGAGCTAAACAAAATGACTTCTCTACCAATTTAGGCAGAAAAATAAATGGGGACACCAGCTAATGAGGGATGTAGAGTTAGCTGGACTCAAAGCATTCCAAGCTGTTGGCAGCTGGAATCAAAAGAGGAATCATGCAGACAGTTGCTCATGTTTATTGCTGAAAGTGAAATTAGAAAGATGCTTCATCTTCCCCACAGGTGCAAGAACATATAGTTATTAATTACGGCAAAAAACATTTATTGAAAACCCCAAGCCTACAAAATCCCACACTCAGCAAATGGCTCTCAAAGTTCATCCAAAAAGCACTTTAGAATCAATACACAAACATTGCACAGTTGACAAATGTGTGTCTAGTAAAATTCTGTATCTTGAAAGTATGTCAAAGACTGTCTCTTAATACATATGTAGTTGAACATCACCAATTCTTTCTTTGTTCTTGTAGGGAACCTACTAGACAAAAAAAATTCCCTGATTTCCTATTGGCTTGATAGGTTAGATTCCAGAATGTTAAGAAGATTGAACTAATTTTGTTCTTTTGTTTTTTCTTAAATTTTTTATATTGAGGTACATACAATAAAAGACATAAATCTCAGTGTACGACTTGATAAATTTTGATGTGTATACACTCATAACCATTGCCTAGGTCAAGACAGATATCAAACATTCCCACTAATTTTTCTCCCTTCACCTATTTCACCCTGATATTCTTTTTTAGAGGTTTAAAAAATAATTTTACCCCTTCGTTGAGGCATGTGGCATATCAAGCCATTTGCTCACTCATTAATTTAACAAAGGTCTATTATATACTATTGGGTGGCAGGTACTATTTTGGGTGCTGTGGATAACATATATAAATACATATGTGGTCTATATTATAAAACAACTACAATGTTCTCTAAGAGAGTATTTGATCAAACGCTGAATTGTAACCAATAGACTTTAGCAACCACTTTAGTTTGAGGAGGGTAGACACTTGAAGGATTGCAGAGGGGGTATACTGAGCTTGGCTGCCTAGACTTTAATGGGCATGAATATTTTAAGTATTTATTCTTTTTTTTCAACTTGTCTCATTCCAAGTAGGATTTCCGACAACTTACAGAAATGCATTGCAGTACCACATGATAAAACAAAATAAAATAACAAAGAGATGGGTAAAATGATATTATGCAATGACTCTCGGTGTGAGCTCTGAACTCCAAATGTGCACCATAAGTTTCTGTCTGGCTTTTGAAGATGGGATCTAGATTTGGTCCTGTGTTCCTTGGCAGTCAACGATAGAAACAAGATAAATAACAAGAGACATATGATCCCAGATCAGAGCACACAAGTTGCTAGTTGCTCTTGTGTATAAATATGCAAGATGAATATCTCCTGTAAATCCTTTACAGGGATGTTGTAGAATATAGTAGATTAAATCCTCAAAATTATCTCTACAGTATAAAGGCTAAATTTTATGACTGCTGGTCCCTCAATGTAGGTCACTAATCTGATAATATAACTTTATTTTTTTATTCAATTAAGAAATATTTAAAATATTTATTTAGCACTTTCAACATGTTAGACACTATTCTAGGCACTGGAGATAGACGATGCACAAGACAGCTGAGATCTCAGAGATGACATACTTTTTGGAAAATGAGCAATAATCAAGAAGTCACAAAACTCACTTGAAATAGTGATAAATGTTACGAAGATGATATAACAGGATTATGTGAGGAGGAGGAGAAAGGCCTCTCTGAAAGGTGATATTTAAGATACATTTAAATGACAAGAAGGAACCAGTTGTGTCAAGATCAGGAGGAAAGAGACATGTGAAAAAAAGTTGTATGATTTGGAAGACCTTGAAAAATGGTAGTTGAAATCCTCTTTAAGTTTTATCTCTTGTCAAACAATCTTAAACGATTGAATATCAGGTACTGTGAAAAAGTCTTAAGCAAACTCTGGAAATCAGAAATTCAGTTAAGGCCAGGGCTGTTCCTCACTTCTAATTGCTATCTGAATTTGGGTAGAATACTTGACAAATTGATTCCAAAAATTTTTAGTGTCAGGTCTATTCCACCAGACAAATAAAAGGTCACTCAAGTTCCCAGACGTCTACACCAGAGAACTATAACGTGGTCATAATAATTTTATTCTGAAAAAAAAAAATCAAAGCAGGTATTCACAATTGTTCGTGGTAGCCACAAAATATCAACAAGACAACATCAGAATGCCTAATATTAATCAAAGATAGTTCCTGGTATATCTCCAAGATAAACTGGTTACAAAAATATACCCCTAGGTAGCTAAATGAATTGACCTATGATATAAAGTTGTTAACTCTAAGCCAATTAAGCTTTGGAAGTCTGCCAAATGATTATTAAAGCCTTCAAGTAGGTGTTATTAAGCCATACTTTCTGACAGTAATTAGGTGACAGGATCAGTTATCTGCTGAGGTTGATGACAATAAAACATGATCAGAATATACATTCTCCCCCCTGCCCCACTTTGGGTCTTTTCTTTAGGGTAGGAGAAGACTGATTTTTTTTCACCAGTCAAGTCAGCCAGAGAGAAATCTGATCTCTATAGCCTGGGTCCTAGGGCCTTCTTGATAGAGAAGGTTGATTTAGGAATAAGAGTTGGATAATTATTCTAGTCTAGCTAATGGTTTTCACTTGAGCTGTTGACAGCCTCACCAAGCCAACTGAGAGGAAGATCAGGCTGGAGAGCAATGGAAAGATACTATTTTAAATAAAATATCATGATTCTTAAAAATTGATTAATTTGCTTTTAGGATAAGTAATTTATGCACTTGGTGCAAAATTCAAAATGTAAACAGAGCATATGATAAAAAAATATGTCACCTTCCCACAACTGTCCCAGGGCATAGTCATTTCTCTCTTCTCCAAAGAACCTACTTTTATGAAAATATTCTAAGGTGTACACATATACCACAACACACTTTTTAAAAGCATACTCTCCTACATCTTGCTTTTTTCATTTAAGAATCTCTTTTAGATATTGTTCCATATCTAATGTCAAGGATTGCCCCCATTCTTTTTACGGATTTCATAAAATACCATTGTATAAACAAGCCATATTATGTTTAATTATTCCTATGTTAATGAACTTACAGGTTATTTTCAATATTTTGCTATTACAAACACTGTGGTAATGATATCCTTGTACCTGTGTGGGTATATCCTACACACGTAATATGTCTATAGAATAATTTCCTATGAGTAGTATTGCTGGATCAAAGCAAATGTGCATTTTTATTTTTGATACTGACAAGTTTCTCTCTGTAACAGTTGTATCAGTTAGCCTTTGCTGTGTAACAGGTCATCCTTCAAATCAATGGATAACACAACAGTCATTTATTAACTCAAGATTCTGTAGGTTGACAGTTGTGACAGGCTTAGCGGTTCTGCTGGTTTTGCCTGGGTTTCTCCATGTGGCTGTGGTTAGCTCGTGTCTGTTTGGTCCTAGATGGCCTTACTCAAACATTTAGAGGTTGGTGAGTCAATGGTAGCGATGAGGCCATGAGTCTCTAGCAGCTTTCAGGAGAGTCTGTTTTCTTTACATGATGACTGGGTCCTGAGAGCACCAAAAAAGCAGAAGCCCCAACATGCCTCTTCAGGCATCACGTTTGCCAGCATCTCACTGGACAAACCAGTCACACGGGCAAACACGGATTGAGGAGTTAAGAACTAGATTTCACCTCTTGACAAAAATATTTATATGAATATTTTCCTTTTTGATGAGTAACTTCATGTCCATTGATCATTTTTAAAACTAACTTGCAGAAGCTTTACTGTACAAAAGAAATTAGGCCTTTGTCCACTATGTGCATCTCAATTATTTTTCCCATTTTGATTTTTATTGTTTGTTTCACTTTTGGGTTTGTGGTTGATTTTTAAAATTTAATTAAGTGCATTTGGACTACAGAGAGGTTTACAAATAGTTCAGATAATTTGGATTTTATATATATAATAGGATTTATATATATAAGCGCTTCTCTTGAAAGCTGGTTTTTGGAACAGCTGTCTAAAGAGCTGATACTGAATGCATAAGAATATTAGTCACAGTAGGATAATGCCCAAGGAAAAAGGTAATTCACTATGAGGTATAATAGCTTGGTGCTAAAATATGCTTTCTGTTGCTTCATTTTTGTATTATTTCTTGGTTTCCCCCATGAAAAGCTTGCTAGTAGACAAAACAGCAGATCATCAAATGCTCAGTATTTAAAATGGTTTGAAAGGACCTAAAGTGATGGCCAAAAGTAAGGTGTCAGACTTGAAGATCAAAGCAAATGAGGCTCTAGGGCTTAGCAGCAATGAAGGCAAAACTCTGCTTTACTTGAAGATTCCCCAAATTATGCCTATAATGAAGATAAAAACCTGGTACTATGGAATGAGTCCAGAAACATGACTTCCAAGATTATCTAATAATTGACACCTGTTCTAAATCTGCAGCCTGTGTCACGTTGTACTTGGATAAACTCTGAAGTTGAGGTGAACCTGGGGCAGATGAGAATATCTGGAGTATTTATCCTGGCAAGGATGTGCACTGGACTACTACAGCTTCATGTATCTAAGGGTTTGTCTGGATGTAGAAGGTTGTATTCATAGGAGGTCTCACTTAGGAGTCATTCCAGTTATTTATGGCTGCCTAACAAACCATTCCAAAACTTTGTGGCTTAATGTAACAACAACCATTTATTTTGCTCATGAATCTGCAATTAGGGCAGGACTTGGCAGGGTGGCTCATCTCATCTCTGTGAGTATCAGCTGAAATGGCAGGACTGGGACTGGAGGATCTATTTCTAAAACAGCTCATGCACATGGCTGGCAAATTATAGTTGGCTCTCAGCTGGAAACTCAGCTAGAGCTGTAAACAGGGGATTTACTTCATGTCGTGGAAGCTGAGCTCTGAGAATGAGTGTTCCAAGAGGCCAGGTCAGACCCTGCAAGGCTTCTGATGACCTTGCCTTGGAAGTCGCTGTCATATTATAGTAGTAATTAAGAAAGTCATTAAGATGAACCACATTCAAAAGGAGAGGAATTAGACTCTACATTTGTTGCAGAAGTTATCAGTCCCATATTTCTACCTATCAGTGAGGCTATTAGTAATCTCTCTATTATATATAGTAATTGTGCTGATTTCCTTCTGATTCTTTTAGACAAGTAAATTTTGTTTGATATACCCAAGAGGTGTCTGTTTCTGGTCTTTCTAACAGTCTTTTCTTTTCATTGACATTTGGCAATAACATCTTATCATGCTCCCACATATATCTCTGTGTTTTAGTTGCTGTATTTAGACCATTGACATTTCAAGTGATTATTGATGTAGTTGGATTAATATATACCATGTTAATCAGTCTTTAAAATACCTGGGTTCTTTGTTACTATTTTTGTCTTCCACACCTTTTACAACTTTTGTGGTTTTAATTGAACATTTTTTATGATTCCATCTTCACTCCTTTCTTAGCATGTCAATGCTTCTTTTAAAATATTTTTCAGTGGGTGCCTTAGAGCTTGCAACATACATTTACAATCCAAGGACACTTTCAAATAACATGATGCTACTTCATGGGTAGTGCAAATAACTTATTACTCAACATCCTTAATTTTTCTCTCCCATCCCTGTATTATACCTGTGATTCATTTCACTTACACATAATTTTATATACATATTTCACTTTTATATGCATGCTTTTCTATCTTTATGTATATGTATATATATGTGTGTGTGTATATGTATAAGCAAATACATTTTTATTATTTTGAACAAACTGTTAAAAAATCTGTGAGATTAAGAATAAGAAAAATATTTGTTTTTGTTTTAACTTGATGTATTTTAACTTATTCTTTCTCTGATGCCCTTCCCTTCTTGTAGACCTGAGTTTCTCACTAATATAATTTTCCTTCTTTCTGAAGAACTTTTTAACATTTCTTTAAGGCAGGTCTACTGGAAAAAAATTCCCTAAATTTTTTATTGTTTGAGAAAGTCTTTCTTTTTCACTTTTGAAGGATAATTTCTTGGGGTACAGAATTCAATGTTTGTAGTTTTTCTCCTAACATTTGAAATATTTTATTCTATTCTCTTCTTGCTTGTCTTGTTTCTTTGAATATAATTCTTATCTTGTCTCCTCTACAGATAAGATTTTTTCCCTCTGACTTCTCTCAAGATTTTTTTTTTTCCTGAAATTTAAGGATGACATGCCTTGGCATAGTTTTTTTTGGAAGTGTAGTTGATACACAATATTACATTGGTTTCACATACACAACACAGTGGTTTGACAGCCACCCACATTATTAAATCCTCACCCCAACTAGTACAGATACTATCTGCCAACATAGGAAGATGTTGCAGAATCATTGTCTATATTCTCCATGCTGCACTACCATTCCTGTGACCAAATTTTATTATTATTGAGAAGTTTTGTGCCCCTTTATCTCCCTCACCCTCCCCACCCACCCAGTCCAACCCCTCCCCCATGGTAATTACCAGTCACTTCTCAGTGTCTATGAGTCTACTGCTATTTTGTTCATTTTGTTTTGTTTTGTTTTTAGATTCCACAAATAAGAGAAATCATAGGGTCTTTTTCCACCTGGCTTATTTCACTTAGCATAATACCCTCTAGGTCCATTCATGTTGTCACAAATGGCAGGATTTCTTTCTTTTTCTTGCTGAATGATATCCATTGTAAATATGAACTCTACCTTCTTTAACAATTCATCTATTGATGGACACTTGAGTTGCTTCTATATCTTGGCTATTGTAAATAATGTGGCAATAAACATAGGGATGCAGATATCTTTTTGAAACAGGGATTTTGTTTTCTTTGGGTAAATTCCTGGAAGTGGTATTACTGGGTTATAAGGTATTTCTGTTTTCAGTTTTTTGAGGAACCTCCATACTGCTTTCCATAGAGTTTGCCCCAATTTACATTTCTACCCTGTTGTAGGAGGATTTTCTTTTCTCCATATCCTTGCCAACACTTGTTATTTCTTGTCTTCTGATGGTGGCCATTCTGACTGATGTGAGGTGATATCTCATTGTGGTTGTGATTTGCATTTCCCTGATTAGTGATGTGGAGCATCTTTTCATGTGCCTGTTGTCCATCTATATTTCTTCCTTGGAAAAATGTCTGTTCAGGTATTCCTCCCATTTTTTATTTGGGTTATTTGTTTTTCTGGTGTTGAGGCATATGAGTTCTTTATATATTTTGGTTGTTAACCCCATATCTTATGAATAATTTGTGAATGTATTCTCCCATACTCAGGTTGCCTTTTTGTTCTATTGATGTTGTCCTTTGCTGTACAGATTTTTAGTTTGATGTAGTCTAATTTGCTCATTTTTTATTTGTTTCCCTTGCCTGAGGAAATGTGTCCAGAAAAAAATTGCTCATGCTTATGTTCAGGAGATTTTTGTCTATGTTTTTTTCTAGGAGTTTTATGGTTTCTTGTCTTACATTTAGGTCATTGATCCCATTTTAAGTTTACTTTTGTATGTGGATTTAGACAATAATCCAGTTTTATTCTTTTACATATAGCTGAACAGTTTTTCCAACACAAGCTGTTGAAAAGGCTGTCTCTTGCCCATTGTATATTCATGGCTCCCTTACAGTATATTGATTGACCATATACGCATGGGTTTATATCTGGGCTCTCTATTCTGATCCATTGATCTGTGGGTCTGTTCTTGTGCCAGTACCATATTGTTTTGATTATCGTGGCTTTGTAGTAGAGCTTGAAGTGTGGGATTGTAATCCCCCCAGCTTTGATTCTTTTTCCTCAGGATTCCTTTGACTATTTCGGATCTTTTGTGGCTCCATATAAATTTTAGGATTATTTGCCCTAGTTGATTGGAAACTACTGTTGATATTTTGATAGGGATTGCATTGAATCTGTAAATTACTTTGGACAAGATGGCCATTTTGACAATATTAATTCTTCCTATCCATGAGCATGGGGTAGATTTCCATCTACTTGTGTCTTCTTCAGTTTCTCTCATCAGTGTCTTACAGTGTTCAGAGTATAGGTTTCAGCTCCTTGGTTAGGTTTATTCCTCAGGTTTTATTTTTTTGATGCAATTGTAAATGGAATTATTTTCCTGATTTCTGTTTGTGTTAGTTCATTGTTAGTATATAAGAATGCAACAGATTTCTGTGTAATTAATTTTGTATCCTGCAATTTTTCTGAATCTGGTTATTTTAATAGTTTTTTTGGTGGAGTCTTTAGGGTTTTCTATATATATAGTATCATGTCATCTGCAAATAGTGACAGTTTTACTTCTTCCTTACAAATTTGGATTCATCTTTTTATCTTGTCTGATTGCTGTGGCTAGGACTTCCAGTGTTATATGGAATAAGTGGTGAGAGTGAACATCCTTGGCTTGTTCCTAATTTTAAAGGAAAAGCTTTCAGCTTTTTGCCATTGAGTATGATGTTAGCTGTGGCTTTGTTGTACATAGCTTTTATTGTGTTGACGTATATTCCCTTTATACCCATTTTGTTAAGAGTTTTTATCATTAATGTATGTTGAATTTTGTCAAATGCCTTTTCAGCATCTATTGAGATGATTATATGGTTTTTATTGTTTCTTATGTTGATGTGGTGTATCACATTGATTGAATTATGAATATTGTACCATCCTTTCATCATGGAATAAATCTTACATGGTTGTGATGGATGATCCTTTTGATGTATTTTTGAATTCAGTTTAATATTTTGTTGAGGATTTTTGAATCTATGTTCATTATGGATATTGATCTATAATTTTCTTTTTTATAGTGTGCTTGTCTAGTTTTGGCATTAGGGTGATGCTGGCCTCATAGAATGGGTTTGAAAGTACTCCCTCCTCTTCTGCTCTGATCTTTATTATGTCCCTCTTTCCACTAACTTTGAGATTCATTTGTTCTTCTTTTTTCTAGTTTCTTTCATTGTGAGTTTAGACTGTTTATTTGGGATTGATCTTGCTTCTTGAAGTAAGCGTTGCTATGTACTTCCCTTAGAACTGCTTTTGTGACATCCCACAAATTTTGGATATTTTTGTTTTCATTTATCACCATGTATTGCTTGTTTTTTTACTTTGATTTCTACTTAATTGATCCATTGGTTGTTTAGATGTATATTGTTTAGCATCCATATTTGTGGGAGTTTTTTGTTGCTGTTTTGTTGTTTTCTTCATGTAATTTATTTCTAGTTTAATACCACTGTGCTCTGAGAAGTTGTTTGATATAATTTCAGACTCTTTTAATTTTATTGAGGTTCTTTTTGTGGTCTAGTATGTGATCTATTCTGAAAAAAGTTCCATTTGAACCTGAGAGAAATGGGTTTCCTGCTGCTTTTGGGTTCAATATTCTGTAGATATCTGTTAAGTCCATCTGATCTAATGTGTTGTTCAATGCCTCTGTTTCCTTATTTATTTTCTGTCTAGATGATTTGTCCATAGATGTAAGTGGGGTATTAAGGTCTCCTAATATGATTGATTTAGTCTATTTTTCCCTTTAGTTCTGTGAATGTTTGTTTAACATATTTAGGTGCTCCTATGTTGAGTGCAAAGGTATTTGCAATTATTATATACTCTTGTTGGACTGATCCCTTTATCATTATGTAGTGACCTTCTTTGTCTCTTGTTACTTTCTTTGTTTTGAAGTCTATTTTGTCTGATATAAGTACTGCTACTCCTGCTTTTTTCTCCCTCTTATTTGCATGAAATACCTTTTTCCATCCCTTCACTTTCATTCTTTGTATGTCTTTAGGTCTGAAATGAGTCTCTTGTAGGCAGCCTATAGATGGCTCTTGTCTTATTATCCATTCTGTCTCCCTGTGTTTTTTGATTGGCGCTTTCAGTCCACTTACATTTAAGGTACTTGTTGATAGGTATGTACTTATTGCCATTTTATGTTTTCTGGTTGTTTTTGTAGTTACTCTCTTCCTTTCTTATACTCTTGTTATTTGATGGTTTCTTTAGTATTGTGATTAGATCTCTTTTTTAACTTTCTGTGTATGTATTATAGGCTTTAGGTTTATGGTTACCATAAGGTTTATGGAGAGCTTCCTAAATATGTAACAGTCTATATTAAGTTAATGGTTGCTCTATTTAAAACCAATCTAAAAGCACTTCTTTTTTAATTCTTCTTTCTCCTTCATTATTTTTGTATCAGGTGTTATAATCTGCATTTAAAAAAATATATCCCTTGACTGATTCTCTATGTAGTTGGTTTTACTTTTTTTGTTTTGTTTAACTTCTTACTTGTTTGGTAAGTAATTGGTCTACCACATTTAATTTGGGTTTATTTTCACTGGTGAAAAATATTTAGGTCTAGGAACATACCCATCTGCAGGAGTCTCTTTACACATCCTGTAAGGCTGGTTTAGTTGTGGTGAATTGCTTTAACTTTTGTTTATCTGGGAAACTTTTAAAGTTTCTGCTGATAGCCTGATGGGGTTTCCTTTGTAAGTAATCATTTTTCTCTCTCTGGGTGCTGTCAATACTCTTTTATTATCCTTGATCTTTGCCATTTTAATTATGTCTTGGTGTTGTCTTCCTGGAGTTCCTTTTGTTAGGGATCTCTGCACTTTCAAGACCTGATGTCTATTTCCTTCTGCAGATTAGGGATGTTTTCAGCAATTATTTCTTCAAAGAGACTTTCTACCCCTTTGTCTCTTCTCCTTCTGGTACCCCTATTATGCAAGTATTGTTACATTTGGAGTGGTCATACATTTCTCTTAGCATCCTCTTGTTTCTAGAGATTGTTTTTTCTCTCTGTTCCTAAGCTTCATTGTTTTGCTGTTTTTTAATTTCCATCTCATTGATTGTCTCCTCTCCTTAGAGCAATCTATTATTTATTCCCTCCAATGTATATTTCATTTCAGTTACTGTATTCTTCAGCTCTGAGTAGCTCTTTTTCAGCTCTTCTATCTCTTTGTTCAAATCATCTCTGAGATCATCAATAATGTTCCACAGATCAGTGAGCAAATTTCTGTCTGTAATTTTGAAATCTTTATCAAGATTGGTGATCTCCATTTATTTAGCCCTCTTTCTTGTGCTTTCTTTGGAACGTATTCCTCTGCCTCCTCATTTTGTCAGGGTTTCTGTATTCTTCCTTTGTTAGATAGATTTTCTACACCTCCTGGTCTAGAGAGTAATGGCTTTATGAAGAAGGTGTTCTGTGGTGCCCAGAAAGTCAGTACTCTTTACGCACCAGTGTCTGTTCTCCTTTGTGGTGGAGCCCTAGTTGCTGTTTGGCTATGGGCAGGGCTGAGATCAGTCAGCAGAGATCCTTTGTAAGCCATGTAGCTGGTTCTTCTGCTGGGATCATGGTGGGCAGGGCCACCTTTCTGCCTGTCTGCTAGCAGTGGCTGATCTCAGTCTGCTGTGGCTGGCAGCCTGCCTCAGCTGGCCCTTTGTGAGCCCTGCATCAGAGCCTCTGCTGGATTGTGGGCATGGCTCCCTCTGCCTTCCTGGGCAGTGATTATGGTGCTGATGGCCCCACGAGGTGTGTGGGGAGGTTGCATAGGGGAGCTGGCAGGGGCTGGGCCACCAGCAAGGAGGAAGGTGCATGGGAGATAGCTCCCACAGGCATTTCCTCAGTTGGGCTGAGAGAGGGCTGAGAAAGATGGAAAAGCCTCCCTCTGCCTTCCAGGCAGCAAAGTTTCCCTCTTCCCACCACATGGCAATGCCTGACTACTGCTGGGCCAAGCAGGCTGGGAAGGCAGATGAATACACAAGGAAGTGCATCAGGGTTGAGCTGCCAGCAAGGGGGATGGAGCATTTAGCCTGGCTCCCATGAGTGCTAACCCAGTTGGCTGAGGGAGAGCTGGGGAAGCATCATCCACCTGCCTTTTCTCTTATAGAGAGCGCCCCACCCAATTCTTACCCTCTGACAACTTTCCTACCACTGGTAAACTTTCAAACTGCCATCTCTATGTAAGTGGGACCAATGGGCATGCCTATTCTCCACAAGTGGCAGGAGCCTCAGTCTCCCAGTGTTCCAACTCTCCCTAGTGTCCAGCCTCACTAATCACCAAAGCCCAGTGCAGTGTGGACTCATGTTCCCAGAGCAGATCTCCAGGCCAGGCATGCAGAGTTACTCAAAGCTTATCCCTCCCTTCCCTGTGCCATTCCCCTTCCTCCCAGTTGTGGGCTGGGATGGAGGTAGGGCTTGGGTCCTACTCAGTTATGGCTCTGCCATTTTACCCTTCTCTGTGTGGTCTTTTGTTCTTTATCAAGTGTAGACAGTCTGTTCTTCAGTCTTCAGGTCATTTTCAGCGTTAGTTGTGGTGGGGTAAATGGAAGTTTTCACCCAGAATTTCCCTTCTGGGCTTAGTCCATTTACATACCAATGGCTGGTCACCATGGCAGAGCCTCCAGTTGATCTGGGGAAAGGGGTGGAGAGAAAATGGCCAGTCTCCCGTCCTCTCTGTTCTTGGTACCTAATTGGTCTGGCACCCACCTGTCACCAGGGACATGTCCATGGAGTTCTGCTAGAAGGGGTGGGCAGAGGGAGAGGGCATACACCGGGGCTGCAAGGGACAGATGGAGCTGCTTTTGCTAGTGGGAGCTGGAGAGGAAGGACTTGGGAGTGCACCAGGGGAAGCTGAGTGAGAGACTGAGCTGTGAAAAATTAAACCCTTTAACCCAACCTTCCCTTCCCCTTGTCCTCCTTTGGTTTCAGTGGATTCGTAGGGAACTTGCCCATTTGAGGGAAACACCCCCTTACTCCTGGATCTACACTTGTATTTGCTGTAGTTTATTACTTGGTGTATATTGAAGGAAGTTTCTTCCTTGCTTTCCTGCCCCACCATCTTTTTTCCCATCTCTTGGTTGTGGTAGATTTTTATTTATTTCTCTGTTAAGAGGGAGGAGTCTATTTTAAGTTGACAGATTCATAGATGATAAGGATTTAATGTACATTTAAAAGATTTTGTCTGAGATTGCTCCTTATGAAAAGCCCATGTTTTATTTTATCATTTAATGGTTTCATGTTTTATCAACATTTATATTTTTTATGCATTTGGAAATTTAAGAGTGAGGGAGGTATCTAACATTCTTTATTTCTAGTAGTATATCTAGATCCCCCAACATTATTTATTGAATAATTTGTATTTCCCCAACTAATATGCTTGCTACATTTATTATACTAAATTTCTGTAAGTTTCTGGATTTTGTTATCTGTTCTGATAATCAATTTGTCTATTCATGAGGGATATACATTATTCAATATTTATTTTTATTCTGTATCAATAGTAGGTATCAGTCAGGGCTCCTGCAGGAAATATAATCAAAGAGTTACTCTAGAGACTCTTTGCAGACAAACGGAAAAAATTAAGGGAACCCACAGGGATGGGGAGGCCCTTAGGGAGGACAAACAATGAGAAGTCTTTAATACCCACAGACCTGAATAGATAAGAGCAGGAGCACTGTTGCCATAACCCAGGAAGGTCTTCAGCCACTGAAATAGACTAAAAGGAGCTGTAGTGAAAGAAGAATGTAACCACTTTCAAATGTATAGCCCCCACACAGAAGGAGCTGAGCCACTGGGAATAAATATTTGACTTCTTACTCCTCCTTTCCTCTAATCTCCTGCTGGTGTTTGCCATTGTTGAACCCACTCAGAACCCTGCCTGATGATAAATCAGGTTTCAGTCTCCTAGGGGCACAGAACAAGGTGTAGAAGGCAGATAATGGATCTGGAAGGGAAAACTGACAATGATCAATTTACACTATCATACTTTTAATTATAATAACTTTGAAATATTATCTAATAAATGGCTCATCTCATTATTCAACTTTTATAATCTCATTATTCATCTTTTAAAAATCTCTTTAGAATATCAATGTAAATATAATTGAGATATAATTTATTTATAACATTTTCAGGTGTATAACATGATTTGATATTTATATATATTGTGGAATCAAAAAAAAAAACAAGGCTAATTCTTCATGTTAGATTTTCTATATAAACTTTACCTTATCTTGTTCTAGAAGTTTGCTTTAGTAAACTTTGTGTTTGAAGCCTAAAATATATACAGAAAAGTGCCCCTATCATAAATAAACAACTTGATGAATTTGCACAAAGTGAACACACCTGTAGTCATCATCTGGACCAAGAAACAGAACATAACCTACTTCCCAGGAGCCCCTTCCAGTTTCTACCTCTTCACAAGGATAACAATTATTCTGCTTCTACAACCATGGATGAATTGTGACTAGTTTTGGCTTTATGTAAACAGAATCATATATATATATGCTCTTTTGTGTCTGGCTTCTTGGCTTAAAATATGTTTACAATATTCACCCACATTGTTGTGTGTAGCTGTATATTGTTCATTCTCATTGTTGAATCATAGTTTATTGGGTGAATACACCATTCCTTATCCATTCTACTATTAATGGCCATTTGGATTGTTGCTGTTTTTTGGCTATTCTGAATAATACTGTTATGAACTAAGTTTGATATTTTATTCATACTTCTTAGTTTTTACCCAATATTCTTTTCTTGTTCCAGGATTCCATCCAGAATACCACATTACATTTAGTCATTTTTTTCTCTTTAGAATTTTCTTGTCTGTGAGAGTTTTTCAGACTTTCCTTGTTTGATGACCTTCATAGTTTTTAGGAATACTGATCAAATATTTCATAGAAAATCCCTCAATTGGGATTTATCTGAAATTTTCCTCACGATTAGAGTGAAGTTATGTGCTTTGGGGAAAGAGACCACAGAGGTAAAGTACCATTTTCATTACGTCATATCATGAGTACATACTCTCAGCATTATGTATCACTATTGGTGTTAATGTTGGCTACCTGGATGAGGTAATGTGTATTATGCTTGTAATGCTCCATTGTATATTCTTTATTTCTCCCCATTTCCCGCTCTACTTTTCTGGGAGGACGTCACTAGGTGAAGCCCACACTTAAGGAGTTGGGACTTAGGCTCCACCTCTTTGAAAGCAGATATTTATGTAAATTATTTGAAAACCTTCTGCACTGGAGATTTATCTCCTTTCCCAAATTTATAATGTAGTTATTTATCTACATCAGTATGGGTTCATGAATATTTATTTTATACATTGGATTATAAACTCTTTTTTATTGCTCATACTGTTCCAGCTTTGATCATTGGAAGCTCTTTCATTTATGTGGCTCCTGTGTCCCTTTGTCTCTTTGCCCTAATGCCATCATTGTGAATTTCTGTTTTGTTTTGTTTTTTAGCAGTCACTTTCCATTCTTTTTATCCTTTTTTTCTATGAAATTATTTCCATGGGTTAAATTGTTTTTCTTAGGTTATATATTGCTTACCTCCCTTAAATAAACTTATTCCCCTTATTGTTTCAATATGTTTTTATCATATGTATATGAAATCTGAGGGAATCAGTGTGATGTGCTTCTTTCTACTTTTTTTCTCAGTTATCATTCCTATCATTTCTGATTTATTTTAATTATTTTCCCCCAAAACTTCCTCTCCATATTGCTTACTGTGTTTTAGAAGTCTTGTCTCTTTTTTGTTGTTTCTTTTCTCATGAATTTCATTTTGTGTGATTCCTTCTTACTTTTTTTCTGAGCTCTGCAACATTATTTTCCATCTCCCTTTGTTGTTTCACTCTATTTCACTATATTCACTAAGAATAACTTAGGAGAACACGGGGTCCAAGGACGGTTTTTCCTTTTTGTTTTTTAAGGGATTGATTGTAGCATGTTCAAGTCCTAAAAGAGAGGATCTCATAGAGGGATATATTCAGCATAGAATCCAGAGAAGACAATCTCTAGCCAAGGAGCTACGAGAAAGTGGCAGGTAAGGCCTTTTCTAGAAGGAGGGATATTTCCTTCATTTGCAAAGAGAAAGAGGTGAATCTGGATGCTCATATGAATAGGTCTGTGTATTTGGTGATAAAGTTGTTTACAAGTTCCTTTATGATGGTTCTGATTTATTAGCAAAATCAGAAAGGATCATCCACTGAAATCTCAGAGGATAGAGATGGGTTAGGATTTAGAGAATGCAAACGTGAAATGATCATTGCAGGAAGTTGGAAAACAAGCCAGGCAATTTTGAGGGCCTTGATGAATTGGGAAACCATAAATGTGCTCTGTTGTATATTTTTCTCCAGCAATTTGGAGCTATCTGAAAAAGAAAGGTTAAAGGTAAGACCAGGTATTTCAGTCTGGCAGAAAGTTTCTGCCTTGTCCCTTTCCAGTGTACTTAGTACTTGACCACAGAGAAGCTAGTTTGACCTCTGTTAAAGAAACTCCCTTTGTTGCTTAAATGAGGAAACTCTTGTGTTACATATGCCATCTAAGGTGAATCTAATCTCTTAAATAAAATCTCCTCCTGGAACAGTGATTAGAAAGGCCAACAGGTAGGTTTTGAAGTAAGAAATTAAAGTCTGCCTTTCACTGATCATGTAGTCATTTGCCTCAACTGTTCACTTCAAATTCAATTTAAATGTTTTTTTTATCATTTATTTACCTTTTGAAAAAAATTTTTATACTGAGGTACATACAATAAAATGCACAGTAAGTAAAATCTTATAAATAAAGTGAAAATAAAATCTTAATGTACAGCTTGATGAATTTTGACACATATATACACTCATGTAACCACCATCCAGATCAAGATATCAAACATTCTCAGTAGTTTTTTCCCTTCATCTATTTAATCCATCCCACTGTCTCCCTCCCCTGTGAAAATCAGCAGTCTTTTTATCTGTGTTTATGAGTCTAAAGTGCTTTTAAAATATTAAAATGTGCCTACCTGTGTAGTATGCAGAATAAAGAAATACAGAGCATAGACCTCCCTTAAAGGAATTCATGTTATTCTAAGCTTAATTTTAAGAGGCTATTTTCCTAATATTTACATCAAAACTTTTAAAATATGTTAGCTCTTCAAATACTGAATTTACATATATAAATCTGTGTTTAGACGAAAACCAATCATTTCTAAAGCAATATGTTTTATAATCTTACACTGTATTTCTGTAACAAGTTAAATGTAGACATTTCTGGTTTTACTGGTATTCTGGTAGCATTTCTCCTTAAAAAGAGCAACAAAGTATGTTTGTAGACCTTAGGGGAAAGAATTAGTATATGGATAATTGTTTTAAAAATTAGAGACTAAGTTTTAATTTCCCAAACTTCTTTTTTCTTATCTGTATCAGAATTTGAACTATTTTATCTCTCCCTACCTCTCAAACAATGCTGAGGAATGTCACAAAGATTAAAAATTTTAAAGTAATTTCTCTTGAAGTGGTAGACTATGAGCCACACATGTATTGAAGAGTGAGTAGGAAGTGGAGGCAGGAAAGTTAGCAGACAATGCTTTCCAGGAGGCAAGAAAGTTAACTCCTTTATTGAGTCTTAAATACTGGAATGCAAGAAAAATTTTATTGAGTATATTCAAACCCAAAATATAGTGAGTGAAATAAAACCTTTCATTTTCAGCTGTTTTAGGTGAGCTATTCAGAATTACCGAGAAGGAGAGCTACTGTAAATCTTTTTGTGAAAGAATTGTTTCTGTAAAAGGCATGTATGGGTAGCTTTCATTTAAGACTAAAATATTTTGACAAATCAAAACTTCAACTAGAACCACTGTGACTAAATTTAAATCCATACATTGAGATATAAAATAGCACTAATCACATGTTGCAGCTGTCAAAATCCTGGCAAAGTGGATCTATGAAAAAAAGTTATAGAAGAGCAAGGAAAAAATATGACAGGGAGAAAAAGAAGGTTTTGAATGGAATGAATTTTCTCTGTAGATTCAAATGTTTTCACTAAACAAGTCAAGAAAGTATAATTTAAAATCTCTGTAAGAGGATCTAGGAAGTCAAAATAGACATGAAAAAGACAGACTTCAAGTGGCAGTTAGAAGAATGGGAAAAATCCCTAATATTTTTTTATCTAAGGTCTTTTAATCTCATTGAATTTGAATGCAGTTCTAACTTGGAAACATTAGGAAATCTAAGATCAGATTTGTTTTTCCTATTGATATTCAGCTGGATGGGTAAGTCATGCATTTTTTAAATAAAGAATAGTAAATCTATTTGAAAAGGCTAGATCAAACTCATAGAGATATGTATTATTCTCCCAGAACTTCAGACTCCAAAGCCAAACACAAGACCCCAGAGGTCATGCAGTTCATTTTAATGTACTTAAAACACTCCAGAAAGTCAGCTTTGTTTCTTCTTATTAATTTTGCAGACAGGCTGTTGCTCTACTGCTGGTCCAATTTCCCCCACTAAATTTTGGTTCAATAATTTTTTATCTATAATCTTCAACATACTATTTACTCAACAATTTGCAAACATGTAGTATGTGTCTGATAATATACTAATCACTGAAGGTAAATAAGAGGGCTTCTCTCCTTGGGAAAATACAGTGCTAAGTGGAAGGAACTGGGTGCCCTGAGAGTTGGGGAAGAGCATCTAAACCAGGTGGAAGGAGTGTAAAAATGTGCATTTGGACCTAGTCTGGAAGGTTCAGTACAAATTAGCTAGGAGAGAGTGAAACAGAATATTGCAGAAAGAGGACAGATTACATGCAAAGATGAGAGGGTGTCAACAATGTGATGGGTCCCAGGAGTTCCGTATGCCTTGGGCAACAGCTATTGCAGGGAGGGAAATAAATAGTAGGAGGTGAGGCTTGAGTAACACTTTCCAAAATATCTTTTGAGTAACATTAGTCCTGCTGGAGCACTGCGAAAAATGCTTCCAGATTCAGTTGATTTGGGGATACAAAGTAAATTATATTCTTCTGGAGATTCATAAAGATATGATCATTTAAAAATTTGATATTAAACTATTCAGTACTAAGCTATTGTACCAAATAACTTGTTGTTTTAGTACAACAGTTTCAGTACACAGAAATGGTACTCCATGGTGCATGATTTGGGAAATATAGAACTAACTTGGGAGAAAAGATCTTGATAGTTTGGCTTAGAAGCCAAACTAAGAACTTTAGCCTTCATCCCGAACACATTGGAGCATAGTTGAATGATTTTTTTTACATTAAACCAACACATTTACTAATATCTTTAATTATTATTATTTCTCACATACCTATCTTTTTATGTAGAATCATATTCCTTTCATCTAAAATACTTCCTTTAAATTTCCCTTTAATATGATTCTACCAGTAATAAACTTCTCAAAATTTTCTTTATAAACATTAAAAAAAATTTTTTTGGCATATGAAAAGTTGCATATAGTTAATGTATACAACTTGATGAATTTGGAGATATGTACGTATACACTCATGAAACTATCACCACACTCTATGCCATAACTGATCTATCACCTCCAAAAGTTTCTTTCTACCCTCTTACTATTGTGTGTGTATGTGTGTGTGTGTATGTGTGTGATAAGAACACCTAAGATAATACCTACTCTCTTGAAAGTGTTTAAATATGTAATACAATATTGTTAACTATAGGCACTATACTGCACAATAAATCTCCAGCATTTATATATCTTGTATATCTAAAACTTTGCATTCTTTAATACCTCCTTGTTTACCCATTCCCCCAGGCTTGACAACTACCGTTCTACTCACTACTTCAGTGAACTGGACTATTATAAATTCATCACATAGGTGGTAATGTATTAATTGTCTTTTTGTGTCTGGTATATTTCAGTCAACATAATGTCCATTGTATGTATATGCCACATTTTCTTTATCCATTCCTGCACTGATGGATATTTAGGTTGTTTTGTCTATGTTGAATAAGCCTTCACTGGAAGGACATACATCTCTTCCAGATTCTGATTTCAATTCCCCTGAATATGTACCCAGAAGTGGGATTGTTGGATCACATGGTAGTTCTATTTTTAACTTTTTGAGAAATTTCCATCCTGCTTTTCATAGTGACTACACCAACATACAATTTACAAGTGTACAAGGGTTCCTTTTCTTGACATTCTCTCCATAACTTTCTCCCATTTTTTAAATTAAAGTCACCCAACAGGTGTGAGGATGTTTGTACATGATGTAAAATATGTGTCCACCTTCATTCTTTTGCATGTGGATATCCAGCTTTCCCAGAACCATTTACTGAAGAGACTATCCTTTTCCCATTGTATATTCTTGGTATCTTTGTCAAAGATAGTAGTGTGGGTTTATTTCCAGGCTCTCTGTTCTGTTCTGTTTGTCTATATGTTTTTATTGCCAGTATCATACTATTTTGATTATTGTACCTTTATAATATATTTTGAAAACAGAAATATGATGCCTCTAGCTATGTTCTTTTGCTCCACGTTGCTTGGGCTATTTGGGCTCTTTTTTCACAAATGTTCTCTACAAATGCCAGGATTTTAAAAACATTGTGTCAAAAATGCCATTAGAATTTTGATGGCATTAAATCTATTAATTTTAATATATATTAAATCTGCCCAATCTATTTGTTCTGCATTAAAGATTGCTTTGGGTAGTATGGACATTTTTAACTATATTAATTCTTCCTATGAACTAAGGATGTTTCTTCCTCTGTTTGTGTCTGCTTTAATTTCTTTCACTGGTGTTTTAGAGTTTTCAGTGTACAGATCTTTCACCTCCTTGATTAATGTTATTCCTAAGTATTTTATTCTTTTGGATGCTATTTGTAAATGGAATTGTTTTCTCAATTTCTATTTGGGTAATGCATCATTAGTGTATAAAAATGCAACTGAATTTTGTACATTGATATTGTATCCTGTAACTTTGCTGAATTTGTTTATTAGTTCTAACAGTTTTTGGTGAAGTCTTTTAGATTTCCCACACGCCAGATCATGTCATTTGGAAACAGAAATACTTTTACTTCTTATCTGATTTCAATGCCTTTTATTTTATTTTTTGTTTAAGTTGCTCTGGCTAGGACTACCCTTATTATGTTGAATAGAAGTGGCACAACTGAGCATCCTTGACTTGATCCAGATCTTAAAAGAAAGCTTTCAGTTTTTCACTACTGAGTAAGATGTAAGCTGTGGACTTTTCATATTTGACCTATATTGTATTCTGGTAAATTCTAATTTGTTAAGGGTTTTTATCATGAAAGGATGTTTCAGGTTATCATGTGAATTTTATCCTTCATTCTGTTAATATGAAGTGTTGTATTGACTTATTTGTGTATGTTGAATGATCCTTGCATCCCAGAGATAAATCCCACTTGGTCATGGTATATGTATACCCAAATTCATCAAATAACAAAGGAAGACAGCCAGAGAGGAAGAGGAACAAAAGAATTACAAAAGACAAAAATTTTTTTAAATAAAATTGCAATAGTAAATATTTATCAACAATTACTTAAAAAATAAATGGTTTAAACTTCCCAGTCAAATGCCATAGAGTGGCTGAGTAGATTTTTAAAAAGACCCATGTATATGCTCTCTACAAGAAACTCATATTTTAAGGACACACACGGTTGAAAGTGAAGAGAAGGAAGAAGATATTCCATGAAAATGGTAACAAAAAGAAAGCAGGAGTAACTATACTTATATCAGGTGAAATAGACTTTAAGTTGAAAACTATAATAGGAGACATAGGACATCATAATATGAGATATAATATATAATATGTTAAATATAAATATATAATATAATATATAATAAAAAGGAGATATAACAATTATAACTGTATATGCACCCAACATTAGATCACCAAATATATAAGGCAAATATTTACAGACTGAAGGGAGAAATAGAAAGCAATTCAGTAATATAGTGACTTTAATACCCCACTTAAAAGAATGGACAGTACTGTAGAGAACATTAACACAGAAGATATACCGAGGGTCAACAAGGAAATACAAGGCTTGAACAACACTATGGACTAAATGGGTCCAACAGAGATAGATAGGACATGACCCTATAGCAGGATAATACACATTCTTCTCAAGTACACATGGAACTTTATTCAAGATAGATCACAAAACAACACTTAACAAATTTAAGATGATTAAATCAATCATCTTTTCTGACCAATATAGAACCAAACTAGAAATGATAACAAAAGGAAAACTCTAAAATTCACATATATGTTGAATTTAAACAACACATTCTTGAATGTCTATTGGGTCAAAGAAGAAATCAAAAGGGAATTAGAAAATACCTTGAGTTGAATGGCTTTAAAGCAGGAAACAAATATGATCAGATGTTCATTTTAGAACTCTTCCTGGCAGCTTTGGAGGCTACATTAGAAAAGGATGAAATGGGACAGAAAGTCTAGTTGGAGACTGCTCTGGCATTTAAGATCAGCAATGCAGGCATGAACTAAAATGACAGCAATAGAATGGAGAGGAGAGGATAAACAAGAGGAATGTTAATGAAGAAGATAGAATTCGATGGCAGTCCCCAGTAGAATTATTGGCTGGGTTCCAGAATCTCTAGGAGGGTTTGGTTGGGAGGGCAGGCATGAGAGAAAATGCTGGAGACAAACAGCTTGGAACAGCGGTTGGATTAAAAGCCAACATGCGGAGGGAAAAATAGAGGAATCTACATTTGGAGCAGTGGGTCAGGAGCATGAGGCTGATGATAATGTCTGGAACTTTAAATTTCTATCACTACTAGATGGAGGCACTATGGAGGTTTTATCCAAGACTGTATGATTCTTAAGTCTGTGGTCCAGTCAGGCTTTGGCACAGATCCTTTCTAGCAAAATGTTCTTTGTTTTGGCTCCTTCCCAAATGGTATGGTTACTTACATACTTGCTTGGCTTCCTTTAACCTTCTTCCTTCACGGTCTACAGGTAGGTCATAAACTGCAGAGGTTTCCTCAAAGACAGGTTTGAGTTTTAAGGAAATCTCATTTGACTCTGTCAGCTGTTTACTCACCTGATGCCCCTGTTTGTAATCTAGTTCTTGATTCTCATGCAGCCCCTTTAAAACCCTGTAATTCTCATGCTCACTTCAATTCAGGATGAAGGATGACAACTTTGCTTTCCCTTTGACCGCTCTTTGAAACTACACTTTCACACTGTGGTCATATCCTTGTTGACATCTACATGGAGTTTATTAGGTTGAATGGGAAGGATAACCAACTGCTCTGGTTCTCTGTGGCTGAAGACTTCCTGGAATGCAGGACTTTCTTTGCTAAAACCAGGAAAGTCCTGGACACACCAGGATACTTGGTTACATTAAGTCACTGTCTTATTCACAACTATCTCCCAGCATATTGCCTGCCACATGGTAGACCTTAAATATTTCAAATGGATAGTAACTTAATTAATTGAGCATCTGCGATTTACTAGATATTTATATTTATATGCATATCATTTTATCCTGATGGTAGATAATAATCTATTTATTTTTTCATGTGAGAAACTTGATATTCAGGAGATGGTCATTTGCCCAGGGCCACATGATCCTGCCATGATTCAAACCCACATCTGTCTGATTTCAAACTCGTATTACTTCCAGAATGCAACAATGCCTGTATAACCTCTAACCATCTACCTGCTTAAGCTTTTCTGTGAGAGCTGAGCTTTTGGAGCTGTCAGAGACAGGCTCTTTGGGAATGAGAAATGTTAATCGAGTGCAACACTTTGTAAACTCTCAGTAATAGCTAATACCCTTTTCTCTACAGGGCCCCTTTCCCCAGGGCAGCTTGTTATCTACAAGAAACATGAATTCGTGAGGAAGAAAATTCCTAACTATCAGCATGAATTAGAAGCTAGACATTTGTAGTTACTTTTATCTTTGTGCACATATCATAAAACATATTGCTTTAATAACCCTAAGCTCATGTACTATTTAAATAACAGCTTTTATGACTGAAATTAAGATGCTATAAAGGATAAAAGGAAAAATTTCTTTTCTGTGTTAACTTAAAAGTATCTTCACAATGGAACTGGTGCCTTCTATATTTTTTTATTGGCTATCTCATGACAATAGTTGACATAAGACAGCTATTTGGAACAAAATAACTCTCTAATCACTGTGAATTCTCTTCATAGTTTAGATTTTTAATGCAATGTTGAATTCTAATAGAATATTATCAGATTAGTTACTCATAGTTATCATTTTAGGATAATAAACAAATGAAGCTCATAATTGTAAAATGTATTGTGATTAATGAATATGTCACCCTTGCACAGCAGTAACATATTTGCTCTTTGTTTAATCAAATTTAAAAGGAAATGAAACAAGGAATTATGGTATGACACCTACTAGAGAAGAAACTGATAATGAAGCCTCAGGTCAGTGCTTCCCTTTCCTGTTTATGAGCAGTTGCCTTGATATGAATTATTTGTGTAGCCAGGAAATACTGTGGACCAAAATGTACACAGGGTCACACATCCATCATTAACTAAATAACTGGGGTGAAAAGTTCCCTTTTTTTAAAGAGCCATGAAAATGAAAATACTGAGCCAAGAAAATACAATCAATGCTTTGCTTAATGTATATGTTTTTAAATCTCCCAAATTGTCATTGCTTTGCTTCCCTAATACGTAAAGTATAGGCAACTCTACAAATTTGTAAATTAGTTGGTTTAGCAGATTAAACTTTTGAAAAATGTGTCAATACCATAATCATTAGAATATTCACTAATGAAAATGACAGGCTAATGCAGAATGTAATAGCTGATTATCAAAATGCTTAAGGAAATATTTCCATGAGTAATGTTAAGGCCAATCCTTAATATGCCAAGTCAAAACAAAAATACCTTTGTCTGTAGAAATTGGGCTCCTTTGTAGTTATTCATTTTGAAGGAAATGAGAATATTGTTATTTCGACCACTAAGTATAATGAAGGCTTTGGGCATCTAATGTGAACGCTGTGAGCGATAAACCCAGTGTATGATAATCTGAAGACCAATCCCATGGTCATTACTTTAAAGAGATTCAGACTACTTGTTTGGCATACTTATTTCATCTTATTCTCTGTCCTTAAAAAAAATCTTTATTTAGTTCCCATTTTCCAACTAATATTTAAGAACCTTGGTGACAAAAGAGATTTTATCTATCCTTGTATCCCTCATAAAGTTCAGCATAATAATTCAGAGTATTTTGGCACTTGTAAATATGTATGATTGCTTGATCTCTAATTTTGGAATAGCTGCAGTAAGAACATGGAAAGATTGCTTTTGAGACAAGCAAAATAAATTATATGACATATCTCAAAGTTAAGGGATTAATCAATTGTACTGCAAATGTGATAGAAGTAATAATATCCTACTAATTACCAGAATTTAATGATCCATCCTTGCCATCAATTTAGTGCTGCTGCCATGAGCTGGGAGAGGACTTGATTTCTGAGCTGGATTGGTTGGCTAAACACAGACTTCTTACTAATGCCCAATAACGTTCAGCATTTTGCCGTACTTGACAAGCTATTTCTATTTAAAAGTTTTAAGTTGTTCTCACAGTATTATGATCATTTAGGAGATATTGGTGCTTTAGAATAGTTTCTACAATCTTTTTGATTATTTTCTGTCAGGGGCTGTTGTCATTTATGATACCATGTTGTGAGAGCTCCTCCACCTTCTATACTAACCACAAACCTGTACTCACCTTTCCTTTCTCCTCCTCCCCCTCTCCTTTCTGCTAGAGCACAAGAACAAGAAAGTTAACTCATTTAGCAATAGATGTTAGGAACCATGTGACACAAGAACAAAAGGACTCCATCTTGTTGTTTACTTCTTCTTGGTCAGTTTCCCGCCACAGCTTCCCGCTAAGTCCTCAACCAGGTCTGTTGCTTACGTCAAAGACTACTGAGCATGTGCACAACTCGGTGTGTGATTGGACTTTGTAAGCTACCTCATTATCATAATGGGCAACCAACCAGAAAAAGCTACTCCCTACCACGCCCCTTCAAATGCTATATATTCCTTGCCTTTTCTGTTAATAAAGTAGAGCTTGACAAAAAACTGCAGGCTCTCCGTGTCATTTTGTCTCATCCCATTTCATAGGTAGTCGCGGCTCCCCCGAGGTCTCCCACGTCTTAAGAAGCCCTCGCTGGCGAGGACAACTGGCGCCCAACGTGGGGCTCGAGGATCGTAGCCCGCCTACCTAGAAGAGAAAGTAGTCGCAGCTGCGCAGGATTCATCGGGCTATCAGCTCGAGAGCCGCCCGATCGGTGACGACGAAAGCGGACGGCTAACGGGTAGGTCCATTCGGACGTTCTCTTAACTCAAAATGGGACAGGAACTGTCTAAGGAGGCGCAGTTCTTAAAAGATATTCAACAGTGCCTCCGAGAGAGAGGGGCACACGTTAAAAAACAGGATCTCTTGAAGTTTTTTCAGTATATCCAGAAAGTCTGCCCTTGGTTCCCCCAAGAAGGAATCGTAGACCCCAAACGCTGGGACCGTGTAAGACTTTGCCTTCAGGCGCACTATGAGGCTGTCGGACCTGAAAAGGTCCCTATTCAAACCTTTTCATACTGGAACATGATAAATGACATTTTCTCTCATGCCAAACGTTTTCATCCCTCTGCAGCTCAGGCGGTTGTCTCCGCCGCTGAATTTCTTGCTACCTCCCCCACTCCGTCTCGGGCACCCTCTAGACACACTGTTGTGGAAATTCCTCCTGAAGATCTCCCATCTCCACCCTCTCCTCCCTCACCGCCTCCGCTCTCTTCTCCCCCTTCGCCCGTACTTTCTGAACGGCCTCCGCCTGCCTCTATCTACCCTGTTCTCCCCTCTGATCCTGAGCCCTTTCCCTCAGAGGACCCCCCCCCTCATCCTCTTCCTAGTCCTCAAAGTAATCGCCCTCCTCCATACGGCGGCTGCGGCCACTCCTTTCCCCCTCCATTTTCATCAACCTCCACCTCTCTGTGCTCCTGTCATAGACCCACAGCTTCGCTCCCTAATCTCTCAGTCGCAGGCTGCACTTACTTCTGACATAAAAGACCTTAAAAACATGATTCAACTACAGACCGAGCGCAACGCTCTCGTTAAAGAACTCCAAGGCCTTCAACTCTCGCTTACCCAGCCTGTCAGCTCTCTTAACCTTCCCCAACACTTCAATCCGGTTCCTTCTTACCCTCCTAAATCTCATAAAAAACTCTCAGCCCCTAAGCATAAAGCTCCCTTTGTCTTTCCCGTTTGCACCCGTTCCTCAGATAACCCTGCCGCTGCCGACGGCTTATCTACCACGGCTGCCGCCGCGCCATTTGATAGTGAAAGTAACCATTCTCTCCGCATGCGCTCCTCCTCCTCCGAATGTGAGGCTGAGGAAGACACAAAAAATTCCTCTTCTGACGATGAGGGCCGCCCCCCTCCCCTTGTCTTACGGCGTCCTCGTTCGCTGCGTTTTAAACACCTTAAAGAATTGCAGCATGCAGTCTCCCAATATGGTCCTTCCGCTCCTTTCACTCTATCGCTTTTAGATTCCATCTGTGAATCCCTTCACCCCACTCCGTCCACCTGGTTCCACCTAGTAAAAGCTGTCCTTTCTAGAGGGGACTATCTCCATTGGAAAACTGATTATGATGATCGCTGCCGTTCGTTTATCAGTAGTATGCCCTCTGCTCAAAAAAGAGCTGAGCGTTGGAACATCAATAAACTTTTAGGTACTGAGCCTTATGCTAATCCTGAAAACCAGAAGCAATTTAGCCAAGCCATCTTAACCCAGGTACAAGCAGCAGCTTTAGCAGCCTGGAAAAACCTCCCTACTAAAAGTTCCACTTCTTCCCTATCCAAAATTAGACAAGGAACACAAGAATCCTATACAGATTTTGTGGGCCGCCTAACTGAAGCCGCTGAGCGCATTTTCGGCCCCCAAGAAAGTGAAAGCCCATTCGTTCTCCAATTAGCATATGAAAACGCTAATCCTGCTTGCCAAACAGCGCTCCGTGGGAACCGCCGAGGAAAATCCCTTACAGACTTTATCAAACTCTGTTCAGGGATTGACTCAGCTTCACATGCCATCGGCATTGCAATTGGAGCAGCCTTATCCTCTAACAAACCCAATGTCTGTTTTAAATGTAAACAACCTGGACATTGGGCTAAAAATTGCCCTATGGCCACACAAGGGCAAGGACAAACCCAAGCCACTCAGAAAACAATTCCCAGCCCTGTTTTACCAGCTACCGTTTGCCCCAAGTGCCGTCGTGGCAAACATTGGGCTAATCAATGCAAATCTAAAACAGATATCGATGGACAGCCTATCAATCAAAGTCCATCGTTTCCCCAAACTCTAATACCTCACCAACAGCCTTCGGGAAACGAACCATGGGGCCAGCCCTCGGCCCCTCCCCAACTCCAACCTGCCCCGAGGGCATTAGGGCACAATCCTTACAGCGCGCCACCCCAGGGAGCGCAGGCCTAGACCTCGGTCCCTCCTCCCACACAATATTAACCCCTGAAGAAGGACCAACAATCATCCCCACAGGAATCCATGGGCCCCCTCCCCAAGGCATGTTTTTTCTTGTCATTGGACGAGCTTCATCTACCCTCAAAGGTCTTGTAGTTCATCCTACTCTAATTGACAATGACTATACAGGAAAAATCAAACTTATTGTATCTTCCCCCTTAGGAACTACTCTTCTGTCTGCAGGTACTCGCATTGCACAAGCTATTCCCCTGCCTTTATCTTCTTCCACCTATCCTTCTCACTGCAATTACCGGGGAGCCTCCACCCCTGGTTCCTCAGATGTCTATTGGATGCAAAAAATTACTACTAATAGGCCCACCCTCCAGCTTAAACTTGATGGAAAAACCTTTCAAGGTATATTAGATACTGGAGCTGATGCTACAGTCTTATCCCAAACCCATTGGCCTCAATTATGGCCCTTACAGCCCTCATTAACCCATTTACAAGGCATTGGCCAGTCCAGCAATACTTTACAAAGTTCAAAATTTTTAAAATGGGAAGATTCTGAAGGAAACAGTGGCCTAGTTCGCCCTTTTGTAGTCCCTGGACTCCCCGTTAACCTGTGGGGAAGAGACATTTTAGAACAATTAGATGTTGTCCTTTGCAGTGGTAATGAATTTGCCTCCAGGCAACTGAAAAAACAGGGGTGGTCCCCTGGGTTAGGACTGGGAAAAAACTTACAAGGTGACCCTAGCCCCATAACAATCACTACGAAAACGGATAGAACAGGTTTAGGGTACCCCCAAACCCCTCAAAATTTTTCATAAGGGCTATTGACACTCCTGCACCTTGGGCTGATGCTATCACTTGGAAAAGTGATGAGCCAGTCTGGGTTGATCAATGGCCCCTCTCTTCTCAAAAAGCCCAAGCTGCTTATCAGTTGGTGCAGGAACAACTAGAAGCAGGACACATTGAACCCTCTACCTCCCCATGGAATACCCCCATCTTTGTTATTAAAAAGAAATCAAGCAAATGGAGACTTTTACAAGATCTCAGAAAAGTAAATCAAACTTTGCAAATTATGGGAGCCTTACAACCAGGCATCCCGTCCCCCATCGCCATCCCTGTTGATTTCCACAAAATTGTCATTGATTTAAAAGATTGCTTTTTCTCCATACCCCTACACCCTCACGACAAAAAGAGATTCGCTTTTAGTGTCCCTGTTGTCAACTGTGTAGGCCCTATGCCCCGCTTTCAATGGAAGGTCCTCCCCCAAGGAATGGCTAATAGTCCTACACTCTGTCAAAAGTTTGTTGCTCAAGTCATTGATCCATTCCGCTCACAATACCCTCATATCTACCTCATCCATTACATGGACGACATCCTCTTGGCCGGACCTAACCATTCTGAAGTCCTCTATTTATCACAATTAATTATAAAAGCCTTAAGGGATCAAGGACTTCAAGTAGCTCCCGATAAAATTCAGTTACAACCCCCCCATACCTTTTTAGGCTTTGAACTATTTCCCTATAAGGTAAAAACACAGAAACTCACCATTAGGACAGGACACTTACAAACTTTAAATGATTTCCAGAAGCTTTTAGGAGACATAAATTGGCTACGTCCTTACCTCCATATTACTACAGGAGACCTTAAACCTCTATTTGATATTTTAAAGGGGGATTCTGACCCCACGTCAAGCAGAAGCCTCACCCCTGAGGCTCAGGCTGCTATCGATAAAGTTTCCACAGCTATCCAGCAACAAGGAGTTTCTTACTATGATCCCACAAAACCTCTGCTCCTAATATTATTTCCTTCTACTTTTACCCCTACTGGAATCCTTTGGCAGCAGGGACCTCTATATTGGATACATCTCCCTGCCTCTCCCTCAAAAATCCTCACTACGTACCCTTCCCTTATGGCAGCCTTAATCATAGAAGGAAGAGCAGCGACCCGAAAACTCTTTGGGAGAGACCCATCATCCATTGTCACTCCCTATGCAGAGAAACAAATAGAGTGGCTTATGCAAAACGAGGACTCCTGGACACTGGCCTGCATTGGCTTTCTAGGAACATTCTCATGCCATCTTCCCTCTAATAAGCTACTTCAATTTCTACAAACAACTCCACTTGTATTCCCTAAAGTAACTTCTTCTCAACCTATTCCAAACGCCTTATTAGTCTTTACTGATGGCTCCTCCACAGGTCTTGCAGCCATCCATTCCTCTAGAGACCAAAAAACTCTCCAGACACCTTTTAAGTCCGCACAGCTTGTGGAGCTATACGCTGTTCTGCAGGTGTTTACAGATCTCTCAGATCAGACCTTTAATCTATATACTGACAGCTCTTACGTTGCCCACTCTGTACCTCTTTTAGAAACTACTCCCTATATCAAACCTTCTACTAATGCATCTCCTTTATTCTGCGACATACAAAAGCTGATACTAACACGGAGACATCCCTTTTTTATAGGACATATAAGAGCCCATTCCAATTTGCCAGGACCCCTAGCTGAAGGAAACAATACTGTTGATCAACTTACAAGATTAGTGGCTCATGTATCTTCCTCTACCCGCCTCACCCACGCACAGGAGGCTCATAAGTTACACCACCTAAATGCTCAAACCCTTCGTCTTCAATTTAAAATCACTAGAGAGCAAGCTAGAGCCATTGTAAAGAACTGTCATAATTGTGTCATATTTCTCCCTGAGCCTCATTTGGGAGTCAATCCCAGAGGGCTTATCCCCGGAGAGTTATGGCAGATGGATGTCACTCACATCCCCTCCTTCGGTGGTCTAAAGTATGTTCATGTTACCATTGACACATTCAGTGGTTTTATTTTTGCCTCCCTGCAGAGCGGTGAGGCTGCCAAACATGTCATCTCTCATGTCCTCCAGTGCCTCACTGTACTAGGAATTCCTAAATGTATAAAAACAGACAATGGTCCTGGGTATACTGCTAAAAACTTTAAAGAGTTTTGCCATTGCCTCCAAATAAAACATCTTACTGGCATCCCATATAATCCCCAGGGACAGGGGATTATAGAGAGAGCTCATCAAAAAGTTAAAAATCAAATTTCTAAACAAAAAGGATCATCCACAGAGCTCTCTAACTACTATAAAAATCCTAAAAATCTTCTCAATCATGCACTGTTCGTCCTCAACTTCCTAACAGTAGACGAACAGGGCAAGTCTGCAGCAGACAGACTATGGCATCCGGCCACTAAGGATACTTATGCTCAAGTCCTTTGGAAGGACCCCCTGACTAATCAGTGGCACGGACCCCATCCAGTACTCATATGGGGAAAAGGACACGCATGTGTCTATGATCAAGAACACCAGTCAGCCAGATGGCTCCCAGAAAGATTAATAAAATGTGTTAATAACATTTCATCCAGGGAAAGCAACCCCTGAGATTTCCCTTCTTTTACCTTACAGAGAAATGCTGCTTCTATGCAGATAAAACAGGCATAGTAGAAGACAGCATGAAAAGAGTCAAAGATAGCTTAGAGAAACGCAAAAAAGAGAGAGAGCAAAATGAAAGTTGGTATCAGAACTGGTTCTCCACCTCTCCCTTTCTAACCACCTTACTCCCCTCTATTCTTGGCCCCTTACTTGGACTTCTTCTGCTTATTTCATTTGGCCCTTGGGCCCTGCGGCGGCTCACGCAGTTCGTGAAAGATCAAATAGATGATCTACGAACTAGACCCATCCAAGTCCACTACCATCGCTTAGAACTCACTGAGCAAGGACTGGATGACTACAACGGTGTCTGCCCAAACGACACTCCTGTCTTTTAACACGCTGACCAAGTGGCCAATGACGGGTAACACCTGAACATGCCTTTTGCAGCCACAAAGGCAATGTCTAGTGGCCTAAGACAGGCATTGGTCTAGCTTACATCCCCCATATACAGAGGCTGGATAGTCAAAAACGGGTAAGACACGCAAAAGAGGATACCAACCTAAGACAGGAAGCAGGTCATGCTACCTGTGCTCCCATGACGGGTAAGGATTCTCTTGTTGTGAGTCAACCTAAGACAGGCACAGTCCTCTATTATGGCAACAGCACCTGCCATATATAATAAAGAAGGGGGAACTGTCAGGAGCCGTTGTCATCTGTGACACCATCTTGTGAGAGCTCAGCCATCTTCTATACTAACCACAAGAACAAGGAAGTTAGGCAGTGGAAAAGTACCTGACCTTTGCCAGTGGAAAAGCACCCGCCATTTTGTTTTAAAGACTCCATCTTGTTGTTTACTTCTTCTTGGCCAGTTTCCCGCCACAGCTTCCCGCTAAGTCCTCAACTAGGTCCGTTGCTTACGTCAAAGACTACTGAGCATGTGCACAACTCGGTGTGTGATTGGACTTTGTAAGCTACCTCATTATCATAATGGGCAACCAACCAAAAGAAGCTACTCCCTACCACGCCCTTTCAAATGCTATATATTCCCCGCCTTTTCTGCTAATAAATGAGAGCTTGACACAACCTTGCAGGCTCTTCGTGTCGTTTTTCCTCTCATCCCATTTCATAGGTGGTCGCGGCTCCCCCGAGGTCTCCCACGTCTTAATAGGTCCTCGCGGGCGAGGACACTAAGGTAGTAAATGAAGGTAGCTACACCAAACCACAGATTTTGAATGTAGATAAAACAGCCTTCTTTTGAAAGAAGATACCGTCAACGCTTTCATAGCTAGAGAGAAGTCAATACCTGGCTTCAAATGATAGGCTAATTCTCTTGTTAGGGTCTAATGTAGCTGGTGACTACATTGAAGCCAATTTCATTTGACCATTCCAAAATCCTGGACCTTTAAGTATTATGCTAGATCTACTCTGCCTGGGCTCCATAAATGAAACAGGAAAGCTTGGATGACAGAACATCTGTTTACAACAAGGTTTCCTGAATATTTTAAGGCCATTTTGAGATCAGTTGCTCATAAAAAAGATTCCTTTCAAAATACTACTGCTCATTGACAGTGTACCTGGTTGCCCACAAGCTCTGATGGAGACAGGCAAGATTAATATTGCTTTCATGCCTGCTAACACAACATCCATTCTGAAGCCCGTGGATCAAAGAATCATGTTGATTTTCAAGTCTTATTACTTAAGAAATGCATTTTGTAAGGCTGTAGTTGCCATGTTTAGTGATTCACCTTTCTGAAACCATTAAAAATATTCATGGTTAAGAGGCCAAAATATCTACATTCACAGGGGTTTGGAAGAGGTTGATTCCAACTCTTGTAAATGATTTTGAGATGTTCAAAACTTCAGTGGAGGAAGTAACTGCAGATGTGGTAGAAATAGCAAGAGAGGTAGAATTAAAAGTGGAGCCTGAAGATATGACTGAATTTCTGCAATCTCATGAAAAAACTTGAATGGATGAGGAGTTGTTTCATTTGGATAAGTAAAAAAAAGGGTTTCTGGAGATGAAAACTACTACTGGTGAAGATGCTGTGAAGATTGTTGGAAGGATTTAGAACATTATATAACCTTAGCTGATAAAGCAGAAGCAGGGTTTGAGAGGATTGACTCTAATTTTGAAAGAATTTCTACTGGAGATAAAATGCTATCAGTACCACATGCTACAGAGAAATTATTTGTAAAGGAAAGAGTTAATTGATGTGGCAAACTTCCTTTTTGTCCTATTTTAAGAAATTGCCACAGTGACCCCCATCTTCCACAATCACCACCCTTATCAGTCAGCAGCCATCAACATCGAGGCAAACCCTCTTCAAGCAGAAAGATATGACCCACTGAAAACTCAGATAATGGTTAGCATGTTTTAGAAGTATTTAAAAAGCATGTACTACTTTTTTTTAGATATAATGTTATTGCACACTTAAAATAGACTACAGTATAGCATAAACATAACTTTAATATGCACTGGAAAACCAAAAAATTAATTTGACTTGCTTTCTTGCAATGTCTGTTTTGTTGTGGTGGTCTGGAACCAAACCTGCACCATTCCCAAGGTATACCTAGATCAGTAGTTCTGGGTCAGCCATGATTTTCAGGTGACAGTGTTTTTTGTATAAACTCAAGAGAAGGTTTTTTGCCAGGCAAAACCAATTGAAGAGTTGAAGATAATACATACAATTTAGTTATTTTTTGATAAAATGTAGTAATTAAAATAGTAGATATTAAAAATAAGAGAAAATATCATTTGAAGAAAGATGGCCAAATAAACTACCTTTAATTTGCAAATGTTTTTAGTAACCACTGCTTAACTCAATCTAACTCTGTCTCCTCAGTCTGATTAAAACTCACACTGACATTTCTGTTATTGAAAATAAGATTTAGTTTTAGAACTGTTTATAGCTTCTCCTGGCCTGATTCTACTGTGTCCTACTCATTGAGGTAGCCTTGAGCATAACAACTGGCAAACTTTTTATAAAGGATCAGATGGTAAATTTTTTAGCTTTGTGGGCCATAAGGTCTCTGTGCCAACTGCTGACTTTGCAGTATAGAATCTTTGTGGTATCAATCTGTAATTGTTGGGGAGTGGCGGGGGTGGGGGCAGTAGGAGTTAATTTTCCTTGGTTCTCATCCCCATCACAGCAAAGAATTGAAGGGCAGAGACACAGTAGTGAAGTAGAGTAAAAGTTTCATTTGAATGCATTCCAAGTGATGAGCGGGCCAGAGTTAAGGCAAAGTCAGGTTTACTTGAGTAAAGCAGAGAGGAAGGAAAAAATGGAGGAAAGGGAAGCTCATTGAACTGCTGCTTCGCCTAAGGGTGTAATCCCTTGCCAACTCCTGAAGCCAGTGTCATCTGGTGTCCAATGTCCACATGGCTTGGGAACTAATTTCCTACCACCCCAGGATTTGTGGAAGCTGCAGAGCACTGGTTGGAGTGAGATTATGTTCTGAGAATTTCCCAAAGACAAAGAAAGGAGACTTTCAGGCAGGCTACTGAAGAGCGTGATCGTACAGCTGCAGTCCTGTCCAGGTCACCCAGGTGACAGGAACTTGCAAGCCCAGATGAGAGCTCTTAGCAGCCCCTCCCTACTTATCTGAAGAAGTAGGACAGAGAGAGTGATACACTTGAAGAAAGATGAGTGTGGGCAACCTCAGAGAGGAGGCATTCTTAGGGCTTGGGGTCTGGGATCTTTTAGGGCTTTTTTGGGTAAGGATCAGCCTAAGGCATGATGTAAATAGGTGATTCATAATTCTTTTGAAGTTTTTTCTTAAGAACGGTTATTTAGGTGACTGTGTTGGTTTGGGACTTCAGCATTCTTTGTTCCCAGAGGTTTATTTACACTTCTGAGGTCTCTTCTCCTGCCCTGGTTACAAAGTTAACTTGATTAGGGGCTGGAGGAAGGGGAAAAAACAGCATATAGGTTAAGTTAAAGAATAAACTGGGCCTTTTAGCAGGCTAAAGTAAATCTTATAATGGCATGATCTAATGATCTACTTGATACAATGAAGACATGGGCTGTACTTGGATACCTTCCTTAATTGGGGAATATCCGACATTCCAAGTAACTCCTGGCCTTTGGAGCTTCAACTAATTAACTCATTAACTCAGTGAGTCCTTTCTGGCTCTCTAGTTTTATCTGGTTAACTCTTTGAGTCCATTTTAGTGGGCTTTATTGGTTTATTCTCCCCCCACCCCTCATATCTATTTTCTGCCTAACATGATGAATGGGCATGGCTGTATTCTAATAAAACCTTATTTACAAAACAGTGCAGTGAGCCAACTTGCTTTAGAGGTTAATTTGCTTGGAATTTATGAATTTCCTGTGTTTTAACTTGCTCTTTGCTATAAAATTAGATGTGCCTATCAGATGGTTGACTACTTTGAATATGGGACAGGAGGGTAGCTCATCCAGTTAGGAAAGCTAGCATCATCATGATACAAAAATACTTTTTCGGTATTCACTGAGGGTGAGGGGAACTCTTATGTCAGGGTTTTTCCTTTAGAACGTTAATTGTTCTTTATTTTCAGGTTCTTAAATGAGTTTGAAAACCTTTAGCTAGTATAATTTCTTAATTTTGACCAGAATGTTTGTTTTTATCATTCAGGCCTTAACAATTGGTTTGTCCCTGGGTAACCATATTTAGCAAATGATCAGTTAAATTTGAATTTTAGATAAACAGTGAATAATTCTTTTATAAGTAAGTTTTGTGTAATATTTGGGCCACCCGGATATAAAAATTTGTTGCTTATCTGAAATTAAAATATAACTGGGCATTTCTGTATTATATGGCAACCCTAGTTTATCTTTCAGCCCAGCAATTTCAAAACATATTCAGAAAATATTTCATTTATCATCAGGGGTTTCATTACCATTATTAAAGTTTGCTCTAAATGTCCTGTGGGTAAAATTGCAGTATTTCCAGAATCTGTTGCCTGGCTTTAGTGCATCTCCATATCAACAGGTGTTTCTAAAGGGTGGAGAGAAGTAGTTCATCTCCATATCAATGGGTAATTACCTGGGCGACTTAAGGCTTATCTGAACCTGAGAGGTTGGGGGGAGGATTCCCTTGCTTCTGCCGCAGCAGGAGAGAGAGACACCAGATGGCTTTTTTTTTGTAAGCAATAAATGGGTTTTAAACTTTATTTCTCCCTTTGACTGATTTTTGTTTCAGCTAGGTATTTTGGCCCAGGATTTCCTCTCTGTGGAGTTACAGTCCTTTCATCTACCCTTCATGTATTTTGATAAAAGACTTCTTTCCATAGTAATTTGACTACCTTCTGTAACTCTTGTCTCTTAGTTTTCCTAACTTTCCAACTAACCAACCACATACTCTTACTTTACATGTACCAATGTGCTGTATCTCCTATTTTTTCATTCCAGCCACTCTTTTTCTTGTATTTTACTTTTTCCTACTTAGACACTGATTTGAACCTCATACATCCTGTATCTAGACAAAAGCAAGACATATAAAATATTTAAAAATGTTATTGAATTAACACACATACATAATTTAAGAATTAAAACTAGTATGACCTATATTCAGTAATAGCAGTTACCTGTCCCATTTTATCCTCTCCTGACTTGCTATAACCATGTTCTCATCTTTTTAGTTGATTGATTATTCTGACAAATGCCCTCTTTATATTTCTATTTCTTGATTTTTTCAATTTTTCATATTTATTAGCTTCCTATTCCTCGTTTTTTTCAACATAATTATAGTACAATGTTTGTTATGTCAAATTCAATATTTACATTTTTATAATAACATAAGCTTTATTCACAGATGACTCAAGAAATGTTCTTTGATAATATTCCTTGGTAATTTTTGCTTTTCTTGGAGTTAATAATTAATGCTGGAATTTTTTTTGTTTCCTATGTATGCATTGCTAATTAATCTTCACTCTTATTTTCAAAGAACTCTCCTGAATTTCTTTAAATGCAATAGATAGTTTACCAGCTTCATTTGCATTTTGGAAACATTTTTCCTGGACCTCTATCCTCCCATTTCAATTGCGAAGGTTGACCTCTGTGTCTTGCACAGATTCATCCTGTGTGCTTCTTTAACTGTCAACCTGGAAATTCCTTGTTCCTTATGTGCTCTGTGTCTTGTTTCTTGGGTCATTTTGGTTTATTCAGAATTTTAGTTTGTTTAGGTTGTATATGATGTTCCTATGAGACACCTACAGTGGAGATATGTAGTAAGTAGATATAAGGAGCTTAGGAGTGAGGTCTATTTTCTAGGTAAGTATTTGTGAATCAATATATAATATGTGTAGATAGTGGAGATGATGAATATAGCTGTAATCACCCAAGAAAAGTGTGTGGATTAAGAAAAGATTTTGCACCAAGAATGAAATTTTATACTGACAGTTAAGGAACAGGGAATAGAAGATTCTGTAAATTAGGCTGAGATGATCAAGGCAGGAATATTAAGGGAAAATCAAGAAAATGTGAAACAAGAAGGAGGCAAGGAGAAATTACTGCCTGTATAAAAATATTGTTAGATGATGCTGTTTGTTGCCTGTAACAGCATGTAAAACATTGATGAAAGTATTTTAGGTGAAATTATGAGGGATAATTTTAGTATGTGGGTAATTGTAAAATAAGAAAGAATTATGGTAATAGTTAAATGCTAATGAGTTAGAAACAGAAGATTTGGAGATACAAGAAGTAGAGAAAAGCAGTTAATGACAAAGGAAAGGATATTAATGCTTGTAGCTTTCAGATTTCTTTGGTTGGTAATTTGAAGGTTCCCTTATTATTTCTGTGATAAGAAAAGAAGAATGAGTTAAATGGAGATTTCAGAACAACAGCAAACTTTTGTGAAAAATGAGAGTGAGATGAGAAGAATTATTAGTATTTCCAGGGAGTAAGAAGGATTCAGTTGATGTTGGTGAGCAAAAATTTATAGTTGGATCAGTTCTTCCAGTTGTAGTTATTTTATAAGGTTAAGCTACAAAGAACACAGACATTTTTGTTCAAAGTTAGGTTTTGTTGGGTGTTAGGAGGGAAAGGCAAATGGAGAAAGGATGCTGAGAATCCTGACAAAAGGGTGCAAAATCAATGGGATTAGAATTAGTAAGGATCAAAACCAGTGGGATCAATAGTCATGATAAAAAAGATAAAAGGTTCATATCCTCAGAGTCCTGATGAGATTGAAGAATTGGTATAGTAGGGAATGATTAAATAAATGAACTTGGAGAAGAAAGAGGCTGTGTTCAGAAAATGAGATGAGTTGAATCTGTTATTTCAGAGGAGACACTGTTTCAGGCAATGAAAATATGCATGTATGCTTATGGAATGTGAAGCTAAAGTGATGTTGAGATCCTTAATGTAAGATAGTGAAATAACTGATTTGTGAATTGATCATGCTCATGAATATTAAAAGCATCCTGGTTGATTGTAGTCCGTGTAAAAGAATGCAGAGGTCCAGGGATTGAATCATCAAATGTCACAATTCTCAAGTGAGTAATGATCTATGAGGAGGAGACAGGAGATGATAGATGTGAGATCCAGACTGAGGCATTTGTGAATGAATAAATGAACACATTCCTAATGAGGGTGGTTGGTAAGAGATGTTATTTAGTAGTGTATTAGATAGGCTAGGTTATACTGTTGAAACAGACAGCATCTAGGTGTCAGGAGTTTATATAACAAAAGTTTCATACAGAAAAGTCATGGTTGGGTTGAGTGACTTTCTAGAACAGTTGTCCTCCATGGGGTAGCTCATTATTCCTACATGTTTTCCTATTATGTCACCTGCATACCAAGATAAGCTTCCACAACAAGTACCACAGTAAAGGAGGAGAGAATAGGGGATCATATACTGGCTTTTAAATACTTCTCCAAGGTGATGCAGTGTCCCTGCCCTTCACATTTTGTTTGGCCATGAAAGTTGCATGGTCATACCTAACTTCAAGGGGGCACCCATATATATACATTCAGGAAGGAGAAGTAAATACAAAATGTTGATCATTTACAGTGCCTACTTCAAGTGGTAAACAAAAATTTCAGTTAAAACCATATGATAAAAGAAAAATCATTAATGAGATGAAAGGTTTTAGAATGTTAATCATGGAATGCAAGTTCCAGGATATATGGTAGATGGGATTGGAGAGAAGGAAAGACAGCTATAGAAGAAAGTGCCTGTCAGAATTAGGATGGATGTATGGGGAATATAAATGGATGGAGGGGCTTATATTGGGGTGCTTGCTTAAGAATATAGTAATGACAGGCAAGAGAGGATTGAGTTTGCGAAAAATTAAATGTACTGGCTTCTCAAGTTTGTATACTAAGGTTGGTGTCAGAAGCATTAAGGGATGGTGTTCTACATGTAACGCCGTAGGGGTTGGAGTGGGACGTTTTCAATGTGATTCACAGGAATGATACTACTGGTAGCTCAGCAGTGCTTTGCTTTCACAATTCTTTCTATGTCTTTTTCTATTCTGTATTTTCTAATTTACTTCTCCATATATATTTTAAAACATGGTAACATTCATTTACTTTACCTTAATTATTTTCAAATTCAATATTTCACTTTCATCATTTTTATTCCTACTTTAATTTTTCTGTTATTCTTTATTTTGATTTTTTCTTACCGAGTTTCCTTGTATCACTTGGTCTTGCTTCCTAGAAGAACTTATTTTCTCCCCTTCTCAATGACCCTGGGGAAGTTCCATTTCTTGAAGTCACGAAAAGTGAGGTATTTTGGCAAGTCTCATGTTGAGAGAATAAACAACATATGAAATAAAAACTTGAATCCTGTAGGATGGCTAAATATGAAAAGAATTAGAATATAGGATGTAATTCTTTAATCAACCTAGCTTCAATTGTAAGCTTTTTGTTTTAAAAATACACTTCATGAGAAGTTAGCACTTTTAGAAAAGTAATATTAGAAAGGAACAATTATATGGGTCATATGATCATGATACTGTAAGTCCTCGAGAACCAGTACTGCACTACAATTCCAAAGATAATTTTATGTGGCCTACGCCATGCTTAATTTAGTACTCCCAGAATTTCTAAAGTGCCATTTTGAGACTGTCACATTGTTAAATCTTAAAATATAGAGTATATAAAAATCAAGTGGCTTCTAAAGTGTACAAATTTCTAATATGCCTTGATAAAAAAATAATTTCATTGTTTTAAAATCTATTAGAATAATGGATGCAAATGACTTGTGACACTAATTTTTTTCTAGACCCACTTTGGTCTCCCACTCTGTAACCCATATCAGTCACCCTAAAGGTTCAGCGCATTAAAAGATTTGCTGATTGGGGAAACATTATGGTTAGCAGTGAACAGGATGAAAGGCAGATTTGTGAAGTACTAATGCAAGTACAGAGCTGTTTCCTACCTAAGAGACTGGAGTCTGTGAATTCAGAAAGTTTCCTAAATTACAAGAGAAAAAATGGGGGAAATCAAATGAAGAGACAGAAATAGTTTAGTTGCTCTTTAGATCTGAAACCAACTCAGTATGACTGCCAAATGGAAACAATTAGAATTATTAATATTTGGTGTCTTGCCCTCTGATACCATAACAAATTGACTACAGAATTGTAGAAAATGGTTAGATAGCCTATAATATACCTAGTTCACCTGAGTATCTCAAAGAATTTAGGAACTAGGATACCTGGAATTGAGGTTTTGCTCTGCCACAGGACCTTCATCTGTCTCATGAGGGGCCATGTGGTAACACCCACAGCCTCTGCAGCCGCCTGGGCTCTTACTCTGTGGGAAGTGCACATGGCGGCTCTTCTGCTTCTCAGAGCGATTTGAGAACATTTCTGATCATTTTCCTTCCCTTTTCTTCTTCCTTATCCCTTACTTGTCTTTGTATTCTTTCTCTTTTTCTTATACTTACTGAATGAGCAAGTACTCTGTGCTAGATATTGTGCTAGCCTGTGAATAATGCATTTATTTCTGAAGAAAAATATAATTGAACACTTATGATACCAGTCAATTTTATTTAAAAGGACTTTATGAGGTAGATGGCAAACTCATTTCTCTCTCCCCCTCATTCTCTCTCTCTTCCTCTCCCACATTCTCTCTTTCCCCCACCCCATTCTCTTTCTCTCCCTCATTCTCTCTCTCTCAGGGATACAGAAACAGAACTAAAGGCAGACCTATGATGTTTCTACCGCACAATCCTGTGTGATTTATGGGAATATATAATAATGAGAGATTGCTGCTTAGCCTGCAAGGGAAGGGGATTTATGTAGGATTGGTACTTTAAAAAATGAGAAAGAATATCATCAATCATCCTCTTCCTTTGAATAGTTATTAAAGATGCTATCTGAAAGACCTGCTACAATTCCACGGTGCACAGTGGGCCTAGCGACTATACTTAAATACAGTTGCTCTGTGGCTTACATATGTACCCCAGGCTGCTCTGACAGCTGTTGCAGTGCCTGCTTAAATATATGGTGCTGCATCATTATTTGTGATGCCATAGGGGTTTTGCTATGATGTGTTATCACATTTTCCCTGGTAGGCTTATTTATTACTCATAAACTTGTGCTTCTACTTTAAGTTCATTATAATTTGTAGGAGTTCTAGAAGTTTCTAGTGTTATCTGTGGTTGATCCAAATGTCCTAAGTAAGAATCATTGTTTTAGGTTTAGTTTAAGATACATTGATGCCACTTGATTTGCTTAACAAAGGCGTTTACTTCTTTGCAGATTTTTTTACCACTGGAAAGTGTTTTGCCCCAGAAGCAGAATTTAGGGACACTGTTTTGCATTGTGTTTTAATGAAAATGTTAGGTTCTATGGACAATTTCTTTAATATGTTCTGTTATTAATATATAATTGGCAGTTCATACTACTGTGTTCAACTCTGCAAAACTGAGCGTAATTAAATGCATACTGGGTGCTCACTCTTTGACACTGGCTGGTTTCCTAGATGGTGGCTTCATGGTTTTGGATACTGTCCTTTGCCTACTGACTTGGAAAATGGAAGAGATGAAAATGACAAAGGAATTTTCTTTTGAGCCCCACTTGTGTGTTGGGGCCTGTCCCTCTCCACTGTTCTCTGGTCCTGCTTGAATATCCCCTAGAACATACAGGTTTGGTGGAGATGTGGTGGTGTGTTTACTGATTTCTCATTGTGTGGACATGAACTAGGTAAAAGGACTGGCTTTGGTGCAGAGCAATCTATGACATTCAATACTTGCCAGCAAAGCTTTTGTAGAGTACTAATAAAAACGACAATGATGATAATAGTATTTCTTGAGTGTTTATTTCTAGGCGCTTTATGTGTATTAATTTAACACAGCACACATAAAAAGCTCATGGCAATGTACTAGCTTTTTTTAATTTCTGATTTTTTAAAATTGAAGTATAGTTGATATAAGATTAGTTTCAGGTATATAAAATAGTGACTTGACATTTATACACCTTATGAAGTGTAATTAACCACCTGTCACCATATAAAGATATTACAGTATTACTGACTATATTCCCTATGCTGTTCTTTTAATCCCCATGACTTATTTATTTTATAAGTGGAAGTTTGTCCCTCTTGAACTGCTTCACCTGTTTCAGCTATCCCCTTTCCTTCTTCTCCTCTGGCAACTACCAGTTCTCTGCATTGATGGGTCTGTTTCTGGATTTGGGTTTTGTTTTATTAGATTCCATGTATAAGTGAAATCATATGGTATGTCCTTCTCTGTCTTATTTCACTTAGCATAATACCCCCTAGGTCCGTCCATGTTGCAAATGGTAAGATTTCATTCTTTTAATGGATGAGTAATGTTCCACTGTGTACATTTACCACATTTTCTTTATCCATTCAACTATTGATGGATACTTCAGTTACTTCCGTATCTTGGCTATTGTAAATCAATCAGCAATAAACATTAGAGTGCATACATCTTTTCAAATTAGTGTTGTTTTCTTTGGATAAATACCCAGAAGTGGGAATACTGGGTCATATGTAGTTCTATTTTTATTTTTGAGGAACCAGCATACTGTTTTCCATAATGGCTGTATCAGTTTACATTCCCACCAACAATGTACTAGAATTCCTTTTTCTCCACATCCTTGCCAATACTTTGTTATTTATTGTCTTTTTGATACTAGTCATTCTGACAGGTGTGAGGTGATATCTCATTGTGGTTCTGGTTCATTTCTTTGATAATTAGCAATGTTGAGCATCCTTTCATGTGTCTGTTGGCCAGCTGCATGTCTTCTTAGGAAAAACATCTATTTAGTTTCTTTGTTTTAAACTGGGTTGTTTGTTTTTTGGTGTTGAGTTGTGTAATTTTTCATATAATATGAATATTAACCCCTTATTAGATAAACTGTCCATAGATATATTCTTCCGTAGAGCAGGCTGTCTTTTCATCTTGTCGTTGGTCCCCTCTCTGTGCAGAAGCTTCTTTAGTTTGATGTAGTCGTACTTCTTTGTTTTTGCCTTTGTTTCTCTTAACCTGGGGAGACACTGCCTATGTTTTCTTTTAGGTATTTTGTGGTTTCAGGTCTTACATTTAGGACTTTATTTAATCAGTTTTGAGTTTATTTTAGTATCAGTTTAAGAAAGTAGTCCAGTTTCATTCTTTTGCTTATAGCTGTTCAGTTTTCCCAACAATATTTATTGACAAAACTGTCTTCCTCATTGTATATTCTTGCCTTCTCTGTTGTAGATAAATGGACCATTTAAGTGTGCATTCATTTCTGGGCTGTCTATTCTGTTCCTCTGATCCATGTGCCTATTTTTGTGTCAGTGCCTTACTGTTGTAATTACTGTAGCTATGTAGTATAGTTGGAAACCAGGGAGTATGATGTCTCCAGCTTTATTCTTTCTCAAGATTGCTTTGACTACTTGGGATATTTTGTGGTTCCATACAAATGCTAGGATCATTTATTCTAGTTTTGTGAGAAATATCATTGGCCTTTTGATAAGTATTGCATTGAATCCCTAGATAGTAGTATGGACTTTTTATTTATTTATTTATTTATTTATTTAATATAATTTATTTTATTATCATTAATTTACAATTACATGTGCAATATTACGATATTCAGGTCCCCCCCACCAACCCCATTACAGTCACTGTCCATCAGCGTAGTGAGATGAGAATCACTACTTGTCTTCTCTGAGTTGTACTGCCCTCCCCGTGCCCCCCCAACATTACATCTGCTAATCGTAATGCCCCTTTTTCCCTCTTATCCCTCCCTTCCCGCCCATTTTCCCCAGTCCCTTTCCCTTTGGTAACTATTAGTCCGTTCTTGGGTTCTGTGAGTCTGCTGCTGTTTTGTTCCTTCAGTTTTTTTCTTTGTTCTTATACTCCACATATGAGTGAAATCATTTGATACTTGTCTTTTTCCACATGGCTTATTTCACTGAGCATAATACCCTCTAGCTCCATCCATGTTGTTGCAAATTGTAGGATTTGTTTTCTTCTTCTGGCTGAATAATATTCCATTGTGTATATGTACCACATCTTCTTTATCCATTCATCTACTGATGGACACTTAGGTTGCTTCCATTTCTTGGCTATTGTAAATAGTGCTGCAATAAACATAGGAGTGCATCTGTCTTTTTCAAACTGGGCTGCTGCATTTTTAGGGTAAATTCCTAGGAGTGGAATTCCTGGGTCAAATGGTATTTCTATTTTGAGTTTTTTGAGGAACCTCCATACTGCTTTCCACAATGGTTGAACTAATTTGCAGTCCCACCAGCAGTGTAGGAGGGATCCCTTTCTTGACATCATCGCTAACATTTGTTGTTGTTTGTGTTTTGGATGTGGGCCATCCTCACTGGTGTGAGGTGATATCTGATTGTGGTTTTAATCTGCATTTCTCTGATGATTAGTGATGTGGAGCATCTTTTCATATGCCTTTTGGCCATCTGAATTTCTTCTTTGGAGAAGTGTCCATTCATGTCCTCTGCCCATTTCTTAATTGGATTATTTGCTTTTTGTTTGTTGAGGTGCGTGAGTTCTTTATATATTTTGGATGTCAACCCCTTATCGGATACGTCATTTATGAATATATTCTCCCATACTGTAGGAAGTCTTTTTGTTCTACTGATGGTGTCCTTTGCTGTACAGAAGCTTTTCAGCTTCATATAGTCCCACTTGTTCATTTTTGCTTTTGTTTTCCTTGCTCGGGGAGATATGTTCATGAAGAAGTGACTCATGTTTATGTCCAAGAGCTTTTTGCCTATATTTTTTTATAAGAGTTTTATACTTTCATGACTTACATTCAGGTCTTTGATCCACCTTGAGTTTGCCTTTGTGTATGGGGTTAGACAGTAGTCCAATTTCATTCTCTTACATGTAGCTGTCCAGTTTTTCCAACACCAGCTGCTGAAGAGGCTGTCATCTCCCCAATGTATATCCAAGGCTCCGTTATCAAATATTAATTGACTGTATGTGTTTGGGTTGATGTTTGGATTTTCTATTCTATTCCACTGATCTGTGGGTCTGTTTTTGTGCCAATACAAAATTGTCTTGATTACTGTGGCTTTGTAGTAGAGCTTGAAGTCAGGGAGCATAATTCCCGCTGTTTTATTCCTCGTTCTCAGGATTGCTTTGGCTATTCGGGGTCTTTTGTGGTGCCATATGAATTTTAGAATTATTTGTTCCAGTTCACTGAAGAAAGCTGTTGGTAGTTTGATAGGGATTGCGTTGAATCTGTAGATTGCTTTAGGTAGTATAGCCATTTTGACAATATTTATTCTTCCTAGCCAAGAGCATGGGATGCATTTCCATTTGTTAGTGTCCTCTTTAATTTCTCTTTGGAGTGTCTTGTAGTTTTCAGGGTACAGGTCTTTCACTTCTTTGTTAGGTTTATTCCTAGGTATTTTATTCTTTTTGATGCAGTCGTGAATGGAATTGTTTTTCTGATTTCTCTTTCTGTTAGTTTATTGTTAGAGTATAGGAAAGCAACATATTTCTGTGTGTTAATTTGTATCCTGCAACTTTGCTGAATTCAGATATTAGTTCTAGTAGTTTTGGAGTGGAGTCTTTAGGGTTTTTTATGTACAATATCATGTCATCTGCAAATAGTGACAATTTGACTTCTTCTTTACCAATCTGGATGCCTTGCATGTCTTTGTTTTGTCTGATTGCTGTGGCTAGGACCTCCAGTACTATGTTGAATAACAGTGGAGAGACTGGGCATCCCTGTCTTGTTCCCGATCTTAGATGAAAAGCTTTCAGCTTCTCGCCATTAAGTATTATGTTAGCTGTGGGTTTGTCATATATGGCCTTTATGATGTTGAGGTACTTGCCCTCTATACCCATTTTGTTGAGAGTTTTAATCATGAATGGATGCTGAATTTTCTCAAATGCTTTTTCAGCATCTATGGAGATGATCATGTGGTTTTTGTTCTTTCTTTTTGTTGATGTGGTGGATGATGTTGATGGATTTTCGAATGTTGTACCATCCTTGCATCCCTGGGATGAATCCCACTTGATCATGGTGTATGATCCTCGTGATGTATTTTTGAATTCGGTTTGCTAATATTTTGTTGAGTATTTTTGCATCTACGTTCATCAGGGATATTGGTCTGTAATTTTCTTTTTTGGTGAGGTCTTTGCCTGGTTTTGGTATTAGAGTGATGCTGGCTTCACAGAATGAGTTTGGAAGTATTCCCTCCTCTTCTATTTTTTGGAAAACTTTAAGGAGAATCGGTGTTATTTCTTCTCTATATGTCTGGTAGAACTCAGAGGTGAATCCATCAGGTCCAGGGGTTTTGTTCTTGGGTTGTTTTTTGATTACCGCTTTAATTTCGTTGCTGGTGATTGGTCTGTTTAGTTTTTCTGTTTCTTGTTTGGTCAGTTTTGGAAGGTTGTATTTTTCTAAAAAGTTGTCCATTTCTTCTAGGTTTTCCAGCTTGTTCGCATATAGATTCTCATAATAGTCTCTTATAATTCTTTGTATTTCTCTGGGATCCGTCGTGATTTTTCCTTTCTCATTTCTGATTGTGTTTATGTGTGTAGATTCTCTTTTTCTCTTAATAAGTCTGACTAGGGGTTTATCTATTTTGTTTATTTTTTCAAAGAACCAGCTCTTGGTTTCTTTGATTTTTTTCTATTGCTTTATTCTTCTCAAATTTATTTATTTCTTCTCAGATCTTCATTATGTCCCCCCTTCTGGTGACTTTGGGCCTCATTTGTTCTTCTTTTTCCAATTTCAGTAATTGTGTCTTTAGAATATTCATTTGGGAATGTTCTTCATTCTTTAAATAGGCCTGGATTGCAATATACTTTTCTCTTAGAACTGCCTTTGCTGCGTCCCATAGAAGCTGTGGCTTTGTGTTGTTGCTTGTCATTTGTCTCCATATACCCTTTGATTTCTGTTTTGATTTGGTCATTGACCCATTGATTAATTAGGAGAGTGTTGTTAAGTCTTCATGTATTTGTGAGCCTTTTTGTTTTCTTTCTAAAGTTTAATTCTAGTTTAATACCTTTATGATCCGAGAAGTTGGTTGGTAGAATTTCAATATTTTCGATTTTACTGAGGTTCTTTTTGTGGCCTAGTATGTGGTCTATTCTGGAAAATGTTCCATGTGCACTTGAGAAGAATGTGTATCCTGTTGCTTTTGGGTGCAGCGTTCTGCAGATGTCTGTTAGGTCCATCTGTTCTAGTGTGTTGTTCAGTGCCTCTGTGTCTTTCCTTATTTTCTGTCTGGTTGATCTGTCCCTTGGAGTGAGTGGTGTGTTGAAGTCACCTAAGATGAATGCATTGCTGTCTATTTCCTCCTTTAATTCTGTTAGTATTTGTTTCACAAATGCCGGCGCTCCTGTGTTGGGTGCATATATATTTAAAATGGTTATATCCTCATGTTGGATTGACCCCTTTATCATTATGTAATATCCTTCTTTAACTCTTGCTACTTTCTTCGTTTTGAAGTCTATTTTGTCTGATGCAAGTACTGCAACACCTGCTTTTTTCTCCTTGTTTGCATGAAATATCTTTTTCCATCCCTTCACTTTTAATCTGGGGATATCTTTGCGTTTGAGGTGAGTTTCTTGTAGGCAGCATGTAGATGGGTGTTGCTTTTTTCTCCATTCTTTTACTCTGTGTCTTTTGATTGGTGCATTCAGTCCATTTACGTTTAGGGTGATTATCGAAAGATATGTACTTATTGCCATTGCTGGCTTTAGATTCGTGGTTACCAAAGGTTCAAGGGTTGCTTCTTTACTATCTAACAATCTAACTTAACTTTCTTGTTAAGATATTGTAAACACAGTCTGATGTTTCTTTATTTCTCTCCCTTCTTATTCTTCCTCCTCCATTCTTTATATACTGGGTGTTTTATTCTTTGCCTTTAGTTAGTATTTGGATGGTCTGCTTTCTTTGCTATGATTTTATTTTCTCTGGTGACAGCTTTTTAGCCTTAGCAGGGCTTCCCTCTAGAGCAGTTCCTTTAAGATGTCTTGTAGAGGTGGTTTATGGGAGGCAAATTCTCTCAGCTTTTGCTTGTCTGGAAATTGTTTAATCCCTCTGTCATATTTAAATGATAATCGTGCTGGATACAGTATTCTTGGTTCAAGGCCCTTCTTTTTCATAACGTTAAATATATCATGCCATTCTCTTCTAGCCTGTAAGGTTTCTGTTGAGAAGTCTGATGTTAGTCTGATGGGTTTTCCTTTGAAGGTGATCTTTTTTCTTTCTCTAGCTGCCTTTAATACTCTGTCCTTATCTTTGATCTTTGCCATTTTAATTATTATGTGTCTTGGTGTTGTCTTCCTGGGGTCCCTTGTGTTAGGAGATCTGTGGGTTTCCATGGACTGTGAGACTATTTCCTTCCCCAGCATGGGGAAGTTTTCAGCAATTATTTCTTCAAAGACACTTTCTATCCCTTTTTCTCTCTCTTCTTCCTCTGGTACTCCTATAATGCGAATATTGTTCCTTTTGGATTGGTCACATAGTTCTCTTAATATTCTTTCATTCCTAGAGATCCCTTTATCTCTCTCTCCCTCAGCTGCTCTGTGTTCCTGTTCTTTGATTTCTATTGCATTAACAGTCTCTTGCATCTCATCCAGTCTGCTGCTGAGCCCGTCGATGGCTTGTCTCATTTCTACATTATCTTTCCTGACTTCCTTCACTTCCTCCCTTAGCTCTTGTATATTTCTCTGTAGATCCATCAGCATTGTTATGACTTTTATTCTAATTCTTTTTCAGGAAGATGCTGCATTTCCATCCCTTCAGATTCCTTCTCAGAGGGGCTCTGGATCTTGGTGATCTTTGTCTGTATCATATTCTTCTGTCTTGTCATGTTGACAGGAGTGGTCGCTGGTAGGTGCCACGTATGTCAGCTGGGCTCTTTAAGGTTTAAAAAGAAAAGAAAAAAAAAAGCACCACCAAAAAAAAACAAGCAAGCCAAAAAAAAAGAAGGAAGAGAAAGAAAAGAGAGAAAGAAGAAAGAAAGAAATGAAAGAAAAGGAAGGTGAAAAAAGAAAAAAAAAAAAGGGCAAGAAATAAAACAGACGAGCAAAAAAAAAAAGCCCACCTGGAGTGGATTCTCTTGTGCTGTAGGTGTCGCTGTTGCTCCACTAATTCGCAGCTGCAGCCGTGCTGCTTTTTTTTTGGTAGGTCTGGGTGGGGCGGGAATGAATGGGATCCTATTGTTTTCTGTATAAAGTTCCAGCATGGTTGCTCCCTTCTCTCTGTCACTAGCGAAGGGACCGAAGTTCCCCAGGACTTCCAGCCTGCAGGGCTGAGCCCGCCGGGGCGATTGTGTGCCCTCGCTGGGCCCCCCCCCTCTCTCCAAGACCACTACAAATGGCACGTGCTTTTCTCTTGTCCCTGGGTGCTGGCTGCACGGTCCTGGTGCCTTCCCGGCTCAAAACCTGCACCTTCTGCCTCTCCAATGTCTGATGCACCGCACGATGTGTGTCAGCGCTCCCGGCGCTCCCGGCGCAGACCACCGGGGCTGGTTATTTTGTGGACCTGCTCTTCCACTCCCTCCCGGCTCCGAATCCTCTCCTCCCGCCGGCACGCTGGGCTGGGTGAGTGTTCGGGTGCCATTGGGTCATGGCTCTGTATCTTACCTGCCTTGCGGGGTGCTGAGTCCTCCCAGGTGTGGCTGCACGCTGTGCACTTTCCTGTGTGCTCCGATTTCTTTTTTAGGAATAGTTGTATTTGCTGTGTTTTCATAGATTTATATAGTTTTTGGAGGAGATTTCTGCCGCCCTGCTCACACTGCCATCTTCCCAGAAGTCTGTAGTAGTATGGACTTTTTAACAATATTATTCTAATCCATGGCATGGTATATCTTTCCATTTATTTGTGTTTTCTTCAATTTCTTTTATCAATGTCTTAAAGTTTTTAGAGTACAGGTCTTTCACTTCCTTGGTCAAAATTTTTCCTAAGTTTTTTTAGTACTTTTGATGTTATTGTACATGGGATTGTTTTCTCAATTTCTATCTCTGGTAGTTCGTTATTTTTATATAGAAGTGCAACAGATTTTCTGTACACTGATTTTGTGTCCTGTAAGTTTACTGAATTCATTTATTCTAATAGTTTTTTTGGTGGACTCTTTAGGGTCTTCTATATATAGTATGTCACCTGCAGATAATGACAATTTTATTTCTTTCTTACCAATTAAGATACATTTTATTTCTTTATCTTATTGTCATGGCTAAGGATTCCAGTACTGTATTGAGTAAGAGTGGTGAGAGTGAAAATCTTTGTCTTGTTCCTTAAAGGAAGAGCTTTCAACTTTTTGCCATTGAGTATGATATTAGCTGTGGGTTTTTCATCTATGGCTTTTATTATGTTGAAGTATGTTCTCTCTATGCTTACTTTCATGAGAGTTTTTATCATGTTTGGATGTTAAATTCTGTCAAATTCTTTTCCAGCATGTATTAAGATGACTGTATGGTTTCTTATTGTTCCTTTTGTCAATGTGGTATATCACACTGATTGCTTTGTGAATATTGAACCATCCTTGTAACCAATAAATCCCACTTGGTTGTGGTGAATGATCCTTTTAATGTATTTTTGAATTCGATTTGCTAATATTTTGTTGACAATTTTACATCTATGTTTGTCAAGTATATTGATCTGTACTTTTTTTTTTTTTGACGTGTCTGTCTGGTTTTGGTATCAGGGTGATGCTGGCCTCATAGAATGAATTTGGAAGTGTTCATCCCTTTTCAAGTTTTGGAATATTTTCAGAAGCATAGTTATTAACTCTCCTTTAAATGTTTGGTAGAATTCTTCTATGAAGCCATCTGGTATGGACCTTGTTTGTTGGTTTTTGATTACTGATTGTAACTAGTAATCAGTCTTCAGATTTTCTATTAATTATATCTTCCTAGTTAAGTTTTAGGAGATTGAATGTTTCTAGAAATTTAAACATTTCTTCAGTTTTGTCCAATTTGTTGCCTTATAAGTTTTTATAGTAATCTCATAATCATTTGTATTTCTGTGGCGCTAGTTATAATTATTTCACTTGATTTGAGTCCTATCTTTCTCTGATGAGTCTGGCTAAATATTTATCTACTGTCTTCATCTTTTCAAAGAACTTTTAATTTCAATGATCTTTTCTATTGTTTTTTAGTCTCCATTTCATTTATTTTTGCTATGTGGTTATCATGAGTTTATGTAAAACATTTCATAGATAAAATAGTCCTTTTTTGCTGATAGCAATTTATCTTCTTTCATCTGTAAGAGGCTCCATCCTTTTATTTTTCCCCTTTTATATTTTTGATGTCACAAATTATGTGTCTTTATGCTGTGATTTTGTTACCAAGTTGTAGTAGTAATAGTTATTTTTAATGCTCTTTTTCTTTAACCTTCATGCTATAGTTAGGTATTTAATATGCTATTCTAAAAATAGTTACAGTTTTATAATTCGGATTGGCTGTCACTTTATCAGAGTTTTGTGTACTCTTGCCCTTTCATTTCAGCTCTTAGAGCTCCTTTCAATGTTTCTTATAAGGCAAGTCTAGTAGTGGTGAACTCTCTCAGCTTTTGTTTGTCTGGTAAAGCCATTATTTCTCCTTCATATCTGAAAGATAACATTGCTGGATAGAATATTCTTTTCTGGAGGTTTGCATCTTTCAGTATATTTTGAATATGCCTTTTCAATCTTTCCCTGCTTGTAGAGTTTCTGCTGAGAAATTTGAGAAGGCTCTTTTTGTGTTGAGATAATAAGGCGTTCCATTAACTTCACGGACTTGTTATCTAGTTCCTGCCCCAGGTTTGGGGGGAGTTTCTCAGTCATTATTTCTTTAAATAAACTCTCTGCTTCCTCTCTTCCTCTTTTTCTGGTGTTACATTTATTCTTATGTTGTTTTCTTCTAGTGGGGTCTGATAGCTCTCATTGGGTTTCTCTACTTCTTAAAAATCTTAGTTCTATTTCCTCTTCCACCTACATCGTTTATATATCCTTGTCTTCCAGCTTGCTAATTCCTTCTTCCACATGATCGGTTCTATTTCCAATGCATTCTAATTCATTTTGAATCTCATTTATTGATTTCTTTAGCTCCAGAATTTCAGTCTCTTCAGTAAAGTACTCCTTCTGCTGTTAATTTTATTCTTAATGCACGTTAGCCTTTCTGAAAATTTTGTAGCTGCTTTTTTCTTCAATACAGCTAATTTGAATTGTTTATGAGATTTCAATATTCTCTTTGGGTTTAGTTGCTGGAATATTGTCATTTTCTTTGTGATACTGTATTACCATAAATTTTCATGGTGTTTAATGAAAAGTACGTCTGAAATCACATTTGAAATAGTGCACACCTTTCTTATTTAGGCAAGGCTTTGTTTACTTTGAATCTAGTAGCTCAGCAGGTTGGTAGTTAGGACCCTTCTTTTTGCCTTCCTGAAGGTGGCTCTATAGCACAAGTTTTTGTTCTCTTAGTGGTGATGAGTCACTGCTAAAGTTGCTAGCAAGCATTTTTAAAAAAGCAAAGTGTGGTGGCAGACTGGAGGGAAATAAGTACTTAGTACTTGGCCTTTTAGAAGTGGCCACAGCTTTGTAAGGGTTTCCTCAGGTTTGAGGTAGTGGGAGCACAGGTCTGTAAGTGGTCCTTTTGCCTCTGGGGCATACAGCAGGAGAGGCTTTCCTCCAGTTTTCTTTGTCTATTTCCTTTTTTTTTCATTCCCCCAAGTCACTGAAGTCTCTCCTTAGGCAACTGGTCCTTATAGCTATAGCACAAGTGGCTGGGTGATACTCATCATCTCTACCCTTTACCTTTTCTGTGAGAAGGTTGTGTTTTCCCACTGCCAGACCATACAAGAAGAATGGATAAAGGTGTGTTCTCTATTTTGATAAAGATAGTTTACAACTACTATCCCTTGGGAAACTGACATGCTGCTTCACTCATGGTTTCCAACTAAATATTTGCCAATCTCAGGAATTTATGCTACAGTACATGTATTGTTTTTTGATGCTTTCTAGCTAAGTTATACCATAGTATATTGTTCCTTTTAGGAACATGACAAATGTACTACTTGGATATTGCATCTTAGTCTTGGTACTGAAATTGTAAAGTTAACAGACTATTGTCCCAAATATCTTAGAAAATACTGAAGTCTGATTTGTAAGAGCTTTCTAAGGCTGACTGCTTGCTCACCCCAGAAAAGTTTGAGAAGTTGCTACAAAGGAAAGAACCATTTCCTTTCATTGATTGACAAATACTGATTCCATTATAAATATACATGCATGTCGACCTTTCAGTTTGTTTTCCAGAATATAAATTCATTAGGGCCCTCATACTGTTGCATATGCTGTGAAAGTATTTTGGGGGCACTGGAATGCAAATGGGGACATCAATCTACCTGCTACATTTTGGACCCCCTGTATAGACCCTTATTTCTGGCTCATGCCAGTCAGCAGGCCTGGGGTTTAAAGATTTCTTCATACTGGAACTCTGCAAGCTTAAATGTAGAGCAGATTAGAGTCTTAGACAAATACAATGAATACTGAGTGGCTTATAAAGTCTTCCCCCTTAGAGTTGAAAAACAAATATGCCTGCGTTGTTAGACTGTACATACATTGATAGAGGCTTACATAACACAGCTGCTCAGTTAAGAAAATGAAAACAACCCCACTTTATTTTTTTCCGTAGACAGAAAAGACTAATTTTCATTTGTGTGATTTTGAAGGATTCTCTGAAATACAGTGCTGCCAATCAAAACACAAATTAAGAGATTGAGTAACGTAGCATTTTCATTTAGAAGTGTGTTTTCAGATTTATTGTACTAAATTTTACTCTGTATGTTCAGCAGTTACAGCATAATTATTGCTTCCATGTACTGACATGCCCGAGTTAGACACTGTGCTAGTGTCTTTATACTCTGTATGTATTAGCTATACTTCCACAACAACCCCGAAAGGAAGATCTTATTTTCATTATTTTAAAGGAGGAAACAGAATCTAGAGAAGTTACTTATAAATTTCAATCAAATTGAAATTTCCCACATACTCTCTGTATAATATTGAGGGAGTTTCTTAAGCTCTTTGCGCCTCAATTTTCTCCAATTGTGGAGATAAAGTGAGGTCATTATATGATTAGACATAGACATGGGCAAAAGAGAAAAAACAAAGCAGTGCAAGGGGACAGGGAGTCAGAGCTGGGGTTTCTGTTTTTCAATATGATGATTAGGGAAAACCTCTTCTGGAAAGAGAACATGGGAATAAAGATCACTCCTAAGGAGCTGAAGGGCTGAATCGTGTGGTTATGTGAAGGAGGATCATTCTAGGCCATGAGAGCAGCAAGTGAAACACTCTGATGTGAAAGAAAATCTGAGGAGGAGCAGGATGCCCAGCAGTGTGGGAACACGGGGGAGTGAGATTGTAAGAGATGAGAGTGGGGAGCCGGATCCCGTAGAGTCTTGCGGCCACTGTAGAAGCATTGGCTTTTAGTCTGAGTGAAATATTAGAGACTATGAGCAGAAAAGTGATGTGATCTGACTCACAACTTTTCCTAAGTTCTCTGTGACTATTACAGTGCTCAGAATAGCCAGAAAGAAGCAGGGAGACCTCATAAGAGGTCATTGCAATATAATCTAGGCAAGATGTAATGGTGGCTTGGGTGATGGAGGTCGTGAAAACCGGTTAGACTCTGAGCATGTTTTGAAGATCAAGTTGCTAGGATTCAGTGTTGGACAAGATAGGATGTAAGTGTGTATGTTTATGAGAGATATGAGTCAGCAGTGACTCCAAGGTTTTTGGCCTGAGCAACTGGAAGAATGAAGCTGCCCTTCACTGAGAAAGGTGGTTAGAAGGTTTTGGAAAAAAGATAAATTTGGGAATTCACTTGGGGTATTCTCATACACGAGGTGCCTATGAGACATGCATGTAGAGATGTTGAGTGGTAGTTTGAAGTAGGGAAGTGAGGCCCTGGCTGGAGATTAAATTTGGTATTCATGAGCATAGACACAGAATTTAAAGCCTTGAATGAGATCACCCAGGAGTGGGTATAGAGAGAAAATAATATAAGAGAAAAGATCTGGTTTATTCTATTATTAAGAGGTTAATGAGCTGAGGAGAAAGTAGCACTCAGACTGAAAGAAGTACCTGGTGAGTTATGAGAAACTCAGGGGAATGTGGAGTTTTAGAATCTATGTGAAGGAAGAGTAAATGATCAAATGTGTCAAATGCTGCTGACAGGTTAAGTAAGATGAAGACTGAGAACTGACTCTTGGATTTAATAATAACTCAGGTTGATGATGATAAGAGTAAGAGGATAATAGTAAAAAGTGGAGTCATGGAGGCAAAAATCTTATTGGAATAAACTTAGGAGAAAATAGGTAGAAACTGGAGATAGTGGACATAGGAACTTCTTTCTGGGTGATTAATAGGAAGTAGAGAAAATGGTCTGTAGTTGGCAGGGGAGGTGAAATCAATGGACCATTTTTGTTTGTTTTAATAGGAGAAATAATACCATGCCTGTATAGTGATAGAAGAGAGGCACGGAAAAAAGTAACCTAATAATGAAAAAAGAAAGAAGAAATCAGTGGAAGAACATTCTCATGCAAGCAAGAGATGATTATCTATTGCAGAGAAGAGGAGTTAACCTTAGCTAGAAACATGTATAGTTAATTCATAACAATGAGAGAGAAGGAAGAAACATAGGTAGATTAGTGGGTGGGTATGGTAGTAAAACTTGGGAAAGTCATCTGATTCTTTCATTTTTCTCAGGGAAAATAAGAAAGTTCATGGAATAAGGATGACCAAGGAGTCTTGGGTTTCCTGTGATGAAGAAATAAACAGTAATATAAGGCAATATGAAATTTGTTCTGATAGTCCAAAGGTTAGATCACATCATCAGTTTTGAGGCAGAAAAAAAGGAGGGCAGTTTCATTTGGAGTGGCAAAGTCTTGTTGTTTTCCCTTGACACTAGGCAATTAGGGTGTAAAGGACCAAGGGTCAGGCATACTCCTAGCACTTGGAGAGTCCTTGGACCCCTAGATGATAAGCTGGGGGAGGCCAGAGGAGGACCTTAATCTGAACATGAAGGCCCCCTGGGTGAGGCCTCCTCTTGCCTCATTGGCAGAGGGAACTCTTCTCTGACTCATTGCTCCACAGTTCCTCAATACTTGGTCTCTGAAGGCAAAAGCTGTAGATTTGAGTAAAACATAAAGCGATTTAAATAGTAAGGTAATGTTACAATAGTAGTATTGAGTAGTCTGTGTCCAATGGCTAATGAAGTGTGCAAATCCAGGAGCTTCTGTTTTGGATTAGTTTCTCATTTGTACTTATTTGATTCATAGCATGGGTCAGTCCTTTCCTATTTCAATGAAATTGATTTCCATCATTTAAAGATTATCTAAACAGGACAGATAATTTTGAAGACTTAGGGAAATTATCCATCATTAATGAGGGTCTGCAAGTTATTCATTGAAAATAGAAAGGTTTGAATTCACAAGGTAAAGCAATATTCAAACAATTTATTTTAAAGTAAGTATAAAATAATCAGACTGATTTTCTTATGCTGAGCCAGTATCGTTTTTTACAGTCAGAGATCTTATATTGTGTATTCATTTTATAAAGCAGCAAAGCTTTTTGTGGGTTTCTGGGAGTGACAATAACATTATTTGATTCTTAAAATGGGGCTCATCACTGTGTTCCCAGAGAATACACAATAATTATGATAGTTAGCAGTTGTTACATGGTTACCATGTGCCAGACATATTGCATATTGTTTTCTTCATTCTTTAAAATAATTCTGGGATATAGGCATTATTAATCCCATTTTAAAGATGAGAAAACTTAAAGAGCAATTAGTAAATTACTCAAACAGCTAGCAAATGGTAGAGCAGGGACCTAATAGCAAGTCTGTCTCCTTTCAGAGTCTGTGCTAATATGGCATTCTTTCCACTCTTTCTGCCTTGAAGTACTCACTGTAGACAAATCAGCCAGGACAGCTTTATGAATAAGGTCTGATGATAACTTATGCTCAAAAAATTAACTCTACATCCTCTCAGTTCATCATTATGATTTCAATCCATTTATGTTTAAAATTCTATTACTTGTGGGTCATTCATTCAGCCATTATCAACTAACATCTTTATTATAGTCAACTACATAGCATTAATTACCAGACAGTTTAATAGTCACACAGAATAAGATCTGAGGATTGGAGAGAATTCTTGGAGAAATGTGCCAAGAGGAAGGAAATGCAAACTGATTGGGGGATTGTAGGCCAGAAATTTTACCATATACATGATTTGATTGAGTCTCCTTTATCAGATCACAGAGGAGAACTTTACAGGTTGAATGGCCCTTACAGATCAAATACTTCAGTAGTCTTATTTTGTAGATTACAAAGCCTAACCCCAAGATCACACAGCTAGATGAAGGTAGAGGTAGGATTACAATTCACAGACCAGAGTTCCTCCCATTATAAGACTGTCATACTAGGCTGCTGTTAAAAGTCTTATCCTTTAAATCTGAATGCACTTGCCCTCTTCCCCTGTTTTGGAGTCTGAGCCGCCTTCCCTTTCTTCATTTCCTTCAGGATTTCTCTGAACTGCTTTTTAGTTCCCAGTCCCTCCCACCTCTTTGTAAGTCCCCAAATCCAAGGCCACTAATGTATAAATTTTATCCCAAGAACGGGTGCAAAAGAGAATCAATTACTGCTACACTTACAGGTCTAGAGAAAAGGATGTAAAACTAAATTGCATGATCTTGCTTGAAACAATACCCATTGTCAGTATAAGGGATTCTGTCAGCAGTAAGAAAATGCACAAGCAGCAATTCCAGAAATGCTCAGAGGTAATTAACTCACAATCAACTATCTCAAATTCACCGTCTTCCAAAAAGAACTCAAAACTTTCTTTGTTCTCATTTTCTGGCAAAGTCCTGATTTTGGAGTATGAATGGAAGCATGAATAGACAGTGGTGGGTGCTAAATATACAGAGATTCAGCTTTTACTCTAGAAGTTATTTGTGGAAACCTATGAATTCTTTTTTAATCAAGCAGTTTTTAACCGTCCATGACCATAAGGATCCTTTGAACACTCTAACTTCCCACTAATGATTCTATTAATTTCAAAAATTAATGTGTTTTCCAAATCTACCAAACCAATAATAGAGTTGATTCCTATAATCAATCACCATTCATCTAATCAAGTTTCAAAATCCTTCGTCTACTGTGGATACTAAGCAAAGCAGAAGTGAAGAGATTTAATGTCCTTTGAGGTTATGTGGAATTTGAAACTCTTGATGGGAATTTACCTATGACTTAGTCAATAGGTCATTTGGGAGGAGTTGTATGTAGTCAGACAGATAATGCTACCTTTGCATCTAACTCTGGACCTCAACTTTGAGTTTAGCTCAACATCAAACTGACCAAATTGACAAGGGAATCTAGCACCTCATTGATATAATAGAGGTGGTTGGCCTGTGCAGAGAAGGGAAGGGGAAGTCTGGATGTGGATACAGGGTTTTAAAATATGCTTGTAACTTAATCTAATCTGATTCTTAAGAAGACATTTTTGAGTGTAGAGAAGAGAGAAGAAAATTTCTTCTTTGTCCCTAGGGAAGAATTCTGTTTGTTTGCTAATAATGGTGAAAAGTGAAAAGGGGTGTCTGTTGGCTGAGATTGTTGTATAAATATAGTTCTAGTTGCGGCCATAAGCTCCAGTGTTTCTGCTCACAGAGGCTTCCTATTTCCTAGGAAAGTGTCTGTGCATGATGTGGTAGGCACAGCTTGTGACAAAGCTTCCAATGAAACTCTTTCCCCCCCTCCCCCGACCCCCAGGCCTATGCCTTCATGAAATCCCCTCCCCTTGAATATGGCTGGACCAGTGATTCACTTATAATGAATAGAATGTGGTAAAAGTGATTGCTGTCACTTTCATGATTAGATTGCAACGGATTGTGACTTCCATCTTCCTAGCATTCTTTCTTGCATTCATCCTTGCTCACTGTGATGAAGCAGGCTGCTGTGTTGCCCATGTGCAAAAACAATGTAAAATAACAACAAAGTAAAACATTGAGGAAGGTCGCTGAGAAACAGGCCTCAGTCAAACAAGCTGCAAGGAATTGACTCCTGCTAACAACCATGAGAGAGATCTAAGAAGAATGTTCTTCCCAGTTGAGCCTCAAGAAGACTGCAGCCTTGTGTGCTCTCCAGTCTGACAACCCAGTTAATCATCACCTATATTCTTGAACCACAGAATCTGTGAGATAATAAATGTTGTTTTGAGCCATTAAGTTTTGGGGATAATTTATTATGTAGTAATAGATAAGTAATGCACATTGTAGTTAGGATACTCTGATCATAGTCTTAGACTTCTCATGAAAAATGTGGAAAATAGAGTCTTTATGAAAAACAGTTTTGTTTCTTCATTCAACAATATTTATTGAGCACCTTTCATGTGCCAGGCAGTTTTAGATGTTGGGATGCACTAGTGGACACGTAGACACAAATCCCTGCATGAGCTATTTAACCCCAAAGGAAGACTTTTTGCTTATCAGTGTTTTCCTAGATAAATTCAACTTTTTATTTCATTCACCAAACCTTATCAGATGCCATTTCTAGGATATCATGATAAAGTTACTATATCATGTAGAGAAATAAAAATTAGCAAATTTCATTATAAGCAAGAAGTCCTTCATCTGTTATAGCATGTTATTAGGTATTGCTGACTTTAAAGACTAAGTAGATGTAATTTCTAAAAGATGAAATAAAAAAGGAAGAGCAGATTTAGGTTTAAATAGGATGAGTTTGTTTTTTGACTTGTTTGAATTTGGGGATTATCCAGAGGACTTGTCAAGAAGCAACTCAAGTGTGAGCTTTGGACTGAAGATAAACATTTGGAAGTCATGAGCATTTAAATGGCAGTTGAAACTATAGAATTGAAGAGCTTGTCCAGGGAAATACATAAAATGTGAAGAAGCACACACATTTAAGTGGGCATTCATGACTGAGAAGAAGTGTTGAAAAGGTAGGAGAATGAACAGGAAGGCATAGTGGCAGTGGGATGGTATAGGCAGAAACGAGAACGGAGGGACTGAAACACAGGCATGCATGAAAAAGGTGATTAGATGAAGTTCAGAAAAGTTGGATGTAGTAATTGTAGGTCTTTAGATGGTGATGATAGTCTTTTTAAATTTTCTATTTGGATGAAAATGTGTGTCCTTTTAGGTGCAGAACAAATAGAACATGACAAACTTTACAATTTTTATATGGCAAATTTCATGTCTTTTTGAAGTTTCATCTTATTTCTGACAAAGTGTGATGTTTTGACTGGTGCCTATGTTGGAACACTACATTGAAATTTAGGAATGATATTTGACCTCTGGAGAATGGATTGCTCTCCTCCACCTCCTGATTCTATAGTTAATGTAGAGAGAGAGGGAAAAGGGGAGTAAATACTGTTGCTCATGCTTGGCTATGATGACTAATGACAATATAGTTAGAGGAGATGTAGGACATTTTTTTTTCTTAATTGGGGAGATGAGTGTGTATGTAGGGTGAAGGACAGAAATAAATGAAAGTGAAAGTTTGAGAGTTTAGGAAAGAGAGGGACATTTCCTGGTGGAACATGATTTCAAAAGAGGTGGGCTAGGATGAGATGTAAATTACACGCACACACATACACTTCTAAGACTAAAGACAAGTAGATTAGAGGTTTAAATATAATTTCTAGGTAGGGGATGAGAAATTGAATGGATCACATCTCATCTTTTAATTTTCTTAGTGAAATAGAAGACAGTATCCACACAGAATAATGAATTCATAGTTTGCCTGAAGGGCTTAATGAGGATGCTAAAGTTTGGAAAAACTGCCATCTAGAGTAGAGAAAGGAAAGAACTAAGAAGTAAAACACCTTTAATAATGTTTCATTGGCTCTTGGTTTTGGCACAAATGGACTAGGTCTGCTTCTTCCTATTCTTGTTACACACAATTAAAAATCCTGGGTATAATAATATTTCCCTCTTTCTCTCTTAAGAGAAGAAAGCAGATTGGTTAAGATCTCAGGATATAAGGAAAAACAGAATGGGGAACCCACTGCGTTTTCTTCTGACTCCAAACTTGGAGTCGGGGATGCCAGCAACCCGGAAATGTTAATGAGAGCAGATAAACAGAAGCTCCCTCCAAACCTGTTCTCTTGGCAAAGGACCAGAAAAAAAGGGCATCCTAACAAGATAGAAGACTAGATAATAACTACTACTAAAGCAAAACACAAGAGAAAACCAGTCCCTCCCTCCACTGAGCAAAGGCTGAGTGAAAAGCCTGGACTTTTATTCTTGCTGGACTGTACAGGGTGCCTCTTCTGTCCTCCAGAGTGGTGTCAGAAGAGGCTGAAGGGGACTGAGATTTTCATTCTTGTGGGCTGGTAATGAGAATGAATGAACATGAAGATAGAACAATAGAAATGATCCAATCTGAACACCAGAGAAAAAATACACAGAGCTTCAGGGACCTGCGGAACTCTAAAAAAAGATTTAAAATTTGTGTCACTCAAGTTCTAAAAGGAGAAGAGAATGAGTATGAGGCTGAAAAGTTGTTCAAAGAAATAATGGATGAAAATTTCCCGCATTTGGCAATAAACCTAGATTGAAGCAGCTGAGCAAAGCCCAGACAAGAAAAAGCAAAGAAATGTGAGCCAAGATACATCATAAAAACTTCTAAAAACTAAAGACAAAGTCTTGAAAGCACTGAGAGAGAAATGAATCTTACCTATAAGGGAAAAAGAATTGGAATGGTAGTGGATTTCTCATGAGAAAACATGGAGGCCAGAAACTAGCACACATTTTAAGTGTTGAAAGCAAAGATATACCAACCCAGGATTCTATGCCCATCAAAAATATCCTTCAGGAATGAAGGGGAAATCAAGATTCTCAGATGAAGGAAAATGAAAAGAATTTGTCACCAGCAGACCTACCCTAAAAGAAGGCTAAAGAAGTTTGCAAAGGAAAGGAACTTATAAAAAAAAGGAATCTCAGAACTTCAGAAAGGGAGAAAGAAACATGGAAAGAGCAAAAATATAGGTAAATACAGTCTACTTTATCTTCTGTAGTTTTCAAAATTGTGTTTGAAGCAAAAAATCATAAGAGTATCTGATGCAGTTCTGAAAGTATGTTGAGGGAATACTTAAGACAATTATAGTGTAAATGGGGCATGGTCAATGGACTTTAAGGGAGGTAATGAAAAGTATGTACTGTATGTAACACAGTAACAGAACAACTACTAAAAAAGTCTGTACAAAGAGATACATTAAAAAACATGATACATTAATCAAAATTGGATCCTAGAAAAGATAGGTCACCTATAGGAAAGCAAGAAAAAGGCCCAAAGACCTTTCTTTTGTGCCAATGTGCTAGAAAAGAAGAAGGAACTTGGATGCCTGGAAAAGAAGATTTTGTGCTTTAACCCCTGTGGCACTCATTCTGATTCTGTTTCTGCATCTGACATCAATTTTTCATCTCAAGATTGCCTTTATTGTTTAAAACACTTTTTTGCAATGGAAGGAAAAAAGAGTTGCTAAACTTGGGCCAGTTTTAGGGGAACATATAGCTTGAGTTCACCCCCAAAGTACTTTTTTTATAATAAAATCAGTTGAGTATCATACCAAAGAGAGCCTTAATGATAGATTGCCATACAGCATACAGGAAACCCAATTAAATTTGAATTTTAACTAAGCAAAAGTAATTAGTATTAAAGTATATCCCAATTATTGCATGGGACATACTTACATAAAAATATTCATTGTTTACCTGAAACTCATATTTAACTGAGATTCTGATATATTTATTTCCTAAATCTGGCAACCCAGCTTGGAGTGAAAAGGGCAGCACTTAAAGACAATCTCAAGCATCTATGTTGACCTCTTTCCCGTCTTCCTCCTCTTTGTTCTTCTGCACATACATATACCAGGTTTTAGAAACAAAATTTGGGGGAGGCTTACTTTTTCTAATAATCTGGTTGCCTTTCTGACCCAGGCTTTTCCAGTTTTGCAAAGATAGGGCACCATATTCTCAAGGGACGGTTATGGTTGTTCTGCAGGAAGGACAACTTTCAGAGAACTGCCAAAGAAGAGAACATGGAAAAAGAGTGATTTCCCCAACATTACAGTTCAACCCAGATGGTGACAGAAAATTCACTCAGATTCAGGTGTATTTTGTTTTGTCACTTTGAATCTAATTATGGCCAAAACTAATTTGGTAAAAAATATTTTAGAACAAAAGGAAAGCATACACTCAAACCAACAAGTATTGGTATATTTCTCAGAAGCTTATAAAAATAATACACACAATAGCCTGGAGACTTTAAAGTCTCCTTCCAGTTTGTTATAACTTTCAGTCTTTATCTTACAGCTGTTATAAAATGAGAAAATGAACCTGACCTGTGAGTAGAGCTTGTGACTCAGAGAGAGTGATGCGTCTGGAACAGACCAATCTGTGTAACAAGAGATGGTGTGCAAGAACGTGGCTTGTTTATGTTTCTGATGGTAGTCCTTATTTTTAAATTTTATTTTGGTTCTTTTCTCTACATCTGTATCCATCCCCACAATACAAGTAATGATTTCATGTTTACAAAATGTTTCCAACTGTGCTTGTTATCTTGTCAACTGTGGAGTAAGAAGCGTCGGTTCACTAAGTTGACTCTTTCGGCTCCTTAGTACAGTTGTACTAATGTAATGAGAACCTCTTTAAAAATTAATTATATTTTAATTTGTTGAAATGAAATAAACTTGGCTTTAATTATAGTCTACTTGGCCACTTCTAAGACTTTGTCCCTCCTCTCTAAAATTACCAAGTATATTTAAGAAATTCCCATTAGCTTTTGAGTCTCTGGTGTATTCCTCAGGTATGAAATAATAAAATAAGTGAAAGAAAAAAGAATAATTGATAAATTACTGGGATAAATCTTTAAAAACATTTGACTTTAGTCTTTTTATCTGTTCTTAACAGACCTGAATTCATATTTCTAGACTGATTGAAATAAATGCACAGAGACTAGAAGGCAGATGATTCCTAAGACTCAAATAGAATTTGTGAAAGGCTTCTGTAATTTCTTTTTGTAGATAGAATGTAATTGATTTAGCAATGGGGAGCAGTGGTAGAGAGAGGAAGTAAGCTTCTGTTCAATACGGATTTCTAAAAATAAAATAAATACCATCGAGTGATAGAGAATAAGGCTTAGGGGGAGTGTATATGGCAGCCATCTGTATCGGACACATAACCCAGTATTCGACGACCTGTTGACATCTAATACCTAAATGTTAAATGATATTTCCATTTTGGGAGTGTTGTGAGCACCAAGTGGGTGATTGTGCCTCACCAGAAATTAAGGGAGGGAGTCATCTCCAGGGAGAAGTCGACAAGCTTGCTCTTCTGGTGTCAGTCACCCTCACAGGTTGGGCGATGTCACTGCTGACAGTGTGGCGAAACGACGATGGTGAGCAGAGAAACTAGGGAATTAGTCCATCTGTTGAAAATATAGTCTTTTATTTTATATTTCTCTGAACAGGGATGGATTTTCTGCTGAGAAGCTCCCCATATCATGCCAGTGGACAGAGACTCAACGACTAGATAATGGAGCACCTTCATGTCTTTGTGCCAGTGGAGAAAGGAACACGCATCATTGTGTCTTACCAAGAAGAAAGGGTAAAGCTGATCATAGTTCTATAAAAGTAAACAGTGACTACAAATTTTTGGACCTAAGGAATATGTAGGTTAAAGTAGCATTAGAAAGGGAGAAATAGTAAATATTAAAAGATAGACTTTGACCTTTGCATTTGCTATAAACTAGGCACTTAATTTTAATTACAAATAACTTTATTTATTTATTTTTGTTTTACCTTTTCCTTTTCTCTCCCTCTTTTCTTCCTTTTCTCTCTCTCTGTTTCCCTTTTTTTTTTGAAGGTGGGGTGAGAAAGGCATTGGGACACTCATTGTCAATTTAAAATAGACAAAAGGGCAAATATCAGCTTTTTTTCCTTTCATTTTTATTTGACAGAAAAGCATAAAAAGGAGTAAAGGACGGTAATAATTACTGACTCTCAGTATTAACTCTGTTCTCTTGGGTAAGCGCTTAATTCGGTTATTCTTTAAAATGCATATTTTGCAGTAGGCAGCAGCCTCTGGTTCAGACTGGAGAACTCCTTATGCAGGCAGCTTTTAGAATGCACACCATGTACCAAAGGGACTTTTCTGGTCTATTGGGTAAATACGTATTAAAGTAATTTTTAAAATGCTTATGTACTCAATAGGCTGGAAGTGGTCAATGGTTTAATGAATAGTCATACATTTTTAAACGTGTATTATTATTTATGCACTGACCCAACTGAGAAAAGTCTTTTAAAAATGGCATATTCCTGATGACTGTAATTTTGCAGTAAAATCTTAAGAGTATTTTAGGAGAACAGGAGCCAATTTTAAAATTACATTATCTCATCATCCCTTCACCTCATTTTTCCTGGCTGCTCTTTCTCTTATGGGATATATTCTAATAGGTTCATTTACAGCCTCCCTGCTGGCCTAATTTCATTTTCATAGATTAAAGCTGATGTACATTCGAATTGCAGTTTTAGTGTAGAATTTATCTGGTGTTGATTTATAGTGTCTGGCACATAGTAGGCACTCAGTCAATATCTATTAAGTGAGTTTTTATGTTTTTGTTATTCTTGCAAGCAAACATTAGCCTTGTGCCTATTATATGTTCAGCGCTCTGTTAGGTATGATTCAAGCCCTGTTCTAGCATCATCACTTACCAGCTGCTTCTCCTTTGACAGAGCAGCTCCCTCTCTCTGCATCAGTTTCCTCATCTACAAAAGGGGGAAAGTACCTCCAATTATGCAGATTTCTTATAGGGATCGTTTGAAACTTCATATGTATAAAGCCTAGCATAGGACCAAATACCCTGTGAGCTCCAAGTCAATGTTTTTTCTCCCTTGACCTGAGTTCCCATCCAGAAGCATGAGAAACATTCATTTCCAAACAGGAGAGCTTCCCAACTCCACAACACCCTAATCACAAATATCAAGAAGAAAATTTTAATAACCCAGTGAACAGGCATTATCCTCTGGTGTCAGGAACACATTCAATAATTCTGAAAGTTCCATCCCCAGATGGGCCCTCCAGTGGGCGCTGGCGTCTGGATCAGCATTCATCTGGGGATCCTAGAACCAGGCTGTGCTTGTCTTACCCTTGCCTCCCATGGTGACTCTACCCCAATGTTTGGGTTCTTTCCTTTCCACTGTCAAAATCCTACAGGAGAAGGAAAAGTCAGATGTCGAGGTCCCCTCTGAATTTCAGAAAATTCTGCAAACTACCCTCTAAAAAGTCAGATTTTCTAAGAGCGAACAGGGATAATGACATCAGCTGCAGCATAACACAGTGAATAGGGACTTGAGAGTAAGCATTCTTAACTTGCTTGCTGAACTGCCTCAAATCCTATTTGGAGGGAGGCATGTTATAAATAAATAAACATGTTCCCTGGATCTTTACAGTCTGAGGTTTAGGGAGCTACTTCAGCCTTGGGAAGGCATTAAAATTGCTGGTACATAATTGGATTTGTTTTGCTATTAGGTGCAAATATCTAACTTTCTTCCGTGCATGCTATATTGGCAGAGCAGGAGCAGTCTTGTCTTGATGGAAGTGCTATCAACGATGTGGTTCTTGGGATCACCTGAGGGACAGTGAGGGGGTGCACATCTCTTGTTCCCTGTCATTCTCTCTGTGTGCCTGTTTTCCCCACAGATGCTGGGTAGACGGGCAGGCTAGTAGGTCAAGTGCTCATTGCTGTTGTGTCAGCACAGGATCTCTCTTTGTCACTAAGGTGTCTATGCATTACCCATAGCCTTGGGTTAGAAGGCTTTGACTTGCTAAATGACTTAATTGGAAATAGAAATCTTATGATACTTAGTTTTATCTGTTGGAAGGTTATTTTAAAATTGTTAAGCTGTTATATTCTAAAATATGTGGCATATGGTTATTTATGGCTGTTTTTGATATGAAACTTTTTTTTTAAAGCTACCAGTGGGAGAAAAAGCTTTCCCTTACCAATAAAAATGGAGAGATAGAAGAATTATAAATCTTTCCAAATGATTATATGAAACAATAATCAGAAATATTTGGGAAAAGATGATGTTGCATTGGAGGGATCCTAGAGACAACCTTGGGTCCTATTAAAACTCTGGGGCACCTATAGGCCTTGAGACAAAGAAACCAGAAAGGATTCAGGGAAGAAAGAATCCAGAAGTCTGAGAGGGAAATTTTATTTTTGAGGCCAGCTGCTGAGTGATATAAAGTGATATAAAGGGAAAGAGTGATTGCGAGTTTAGAAGGAAGCCTCAAGTTCAAGCTCTGGCTCTCCAGTTGAGGAAGCACAATTTAATTAGTGGAAATACAGTTCAGTCTGGAGATAGCCAGAAGGACACAGGCTTCCCTGTTTGTTAATAGAATAGCTTATCTCTTGCAGGGTAGCTGAGAGAACAGATACCAGATAGATGGGTTAAGAACGCATCACTGCAGCCATAGCTACCGATATAACAGAAACATTGCTCAGAGTAACTTCTGAGCTTCTTGCTTCAGGATAGGAAATGGGTTTTCACAGAGAGCTCCTTGAGGGGGATGAGTTGAGGTGGTAAGAAGGACTTAACATGCATGGCATGAATGTGTTTGAAAATGAGGGCATGTAAAAGGGAGCTAAGGTACAGAAAAGATTGTTTTACAAGAAAGGCAGGTGCATGCCAGAGGCAAGGATATTATATGATAGGCAGGGGTGACCTAGATGCACTCAAATCTGTGATCTCAGATAAGAAAGGTGATTCTGGAATCAAGACCAAGAGGTCACAGATGGACCTAGGAGACCAAGAGTCTTAAGATAAATGTTAACAAAATAGCAAAAATGTGGAGATGTGTGGCTGTTAGTGGAATACTGATAAGCGTACTTCAACACAACTTGCAGAATCTTTACGGAAAAGCAAAAACTGAATGCACAATTGGTTGGTAATAAATCACACCTTGAACATCAACATCCTCCTCGGACCTTTCTGGAACCAGTATCTCGTCTGCCCTTTGTATTCATTTAGAACCTCTTCATTAGGCAGTGCTTTCTCTCCTGGCTTCTGCCTGGCTGTGCAGGGGTCAGGTTACAATCTTAGATTTGATTTACTCCTTCCTTTCCAATCCCTGTAGTATTACCAAAACCAAAATTAACAATTTCTATCACTTTCCATTTAAATAAGAAGGGATTTATTACTTTTTTAGCTAAAGGAAGAAATCGTACCAGCAGGAACACTGTCTTCACATGGGTTCAGCGGACGGCGCGGTGAGCCCGACCCACACTCTCCTCCCACTGCTGCAGGCGTCAGACCGCAGGAATGCCTCGAGGTGGGAAAATACAAGTCCTCCTGTCCTGTAGGGGAAGAGACTTCTAGATTACTTGTCCCTGGCCCAGCCCCTCCACTGAGTCTTTTTTACAGTAGTTATATTTTCTCTGGACCAGAAGACTGGCACCCAAATAGCTTTGGCCCACTTATTCTGTGGTAAGTCTGAGAATGTGCAACAAAGTGCTTTCTAATCACTAGAAGTCAGGGGGTCTGGGTGGTGAAGTCAGCTCCTAAGTGAACTCTGAGACTGAGGCATTCTCTCGGGGGAACTGAGAAGGCACGAGCCAGCCCAACCAGGGTGGGTCTAGGGCAGTGACCTTCTCCATCTTTGCCTCTGTCCCCCTTCTATGTCATCACTTAGGGCTGTGCCTCCATGTTAGGGAGAAGACTGAGGTGGTCATGCTCTCCTGTGGATTAGAAGACCTTATGGATATCAGTGAATGGATTTAGCTAGGTCAGATGTCATAGAGCATGGGAGTGAGTAGTAAATGGCAGAAACAGGGATAGACTTAATTAGAATAGAATGAGTAGAATGGAAATACAGAAAAGACATGGCAAAGTCCCCCCACTCTTTTTTGTTTGTTTTAAATGTGTGAGACTTTTTGTATGTTTGAGGACAGAGAAGCCTGTCCATGGGGTATGGATAAAGATATTAGTGTGAAAGGGAAAAGTATGTTCTGGCTGTTATTCATTGGCTCTGTGACAATAAGAAAGGTATCTACCCTTACATAATTTAATTTTAATTTTTATAATAAAATTAGGTGTAAATTTAGGTCAGGGTAAACATCAAAATCACCTATTTTGTTTTGTCCCTCACAAACTCTGAAGTTTGAGGTTAAAACCTGTGTATATTTATAAAGCTTCCTAGGTGATTTGGGTATGTAGTTTCTGTAGGTCAGAAGTCCCGGCATGGCTTAGCTGAGTCCTTTCCAAGACTTGAATCAAGGGGTCATTTGGTTTAGTCTTATTCGAGGCTTGACTTGGCATTTGCTTCCACATTCATGTGGTGTTGGTAGTATCCATATTTAGTTCTTTACTTGTTTTTGGACTATGGGCTGCCGTTCCTGCTCTTGTTCAGAAGGGTCCCTCAGTTCCTTGCCATATATGTCTTCCCCACGTGGCTTCTTACTTCCTCAAAACCATCCAGGAAGAGAGAGTCTCCTCACAAGATGGACATTACAACTTTATGTCATGTGTTTGTGTACTTGTAAACAAATGCATCCCATCACCTTTGCTGTAGTTGGTTAGCAGTAAGACACAGGTTCCACTCACATTCATGAGGAGAATAAACAGTTGTAAATACTAGAAGGTGGGAATCCTGGGGGCCGCTGTACAGTCTGTCCACCATACCTGTTATCTAAAATCTTGTCAATGCCTCCAATTTTAATTGCTAAAAATGAGTGAAGAGTTTTCACTTACTCATTCAACAAATACTTCATATATTATATGCCAGGCACTGTCCTAAGACACAGGTCATGCCTTCAGTGAAAGATATGAGTATTTATAATAAAATATAGTGAGAACAAACTGTAAGAAACATGGAGAAAGCCTAAGTATGCCTGATGTAGACAGGGGTAGGTTTTTAATCATCAAATTTAGTCATGATCTTAGGAAAGGTTATTAAACGGATGATCTGGTACACTGTGAGTGGGAAACAGCATTTACGAAAAACCACCCGAAGTTAGTGGACCCAGGTTAGGCCATTCTGGGCTTATTTGCCTTTTTCACCAAAAGGATTATCAAGATAATATGGTAGGCTTAGAATATTTGGAACAAAATGTTTGGAAAGAAGTTCTTGTTATGTCCATTTGAAAACAGTGAAGAAATATGCCCTGGAACCTAGTACAACGAAGAAATTAAGGGCTAGTGGAAGAAACATGCTCAAAGATACAAGTCAGCACTGCTCAACCAAGGAACCCCTTTCAGTCTGGAGGACGAGCCCTGTTGTCAGTGACAGGGCTGGACCCTTGTCTCGCTCTCCTTGAGCACTTCCATCCGTGATGTCAGTGAATACCAAGATGGCACAGGAGCAGAGACAACCAGTGACTATGAATGATGAGGGAAGCAAAACCCAGAATGGTGATGTGGTCGTAATCGATCGATTCGATTAGGATAGATATTTCTAATGACAAATGGACATCTTTTTCTTAAGCACAGAAGTTGGCAGCAAGTATAAATTTATGACAAGTGCCTTGCCAATTTAGGAATTTTAGGTTACACAAGTTAAGCATGAGCTATTTTTGTGGTATGGATGCCATAACGAATAGTACGAATAAAATACTAAAAGATATTTATTGAAGCATAGCATCTAGACTGAGAGAGAACTAGTTTTGATCTCCTGGGTTCTGAGAAGATTTCATCGATTCTAGTGATCCATTCTGAGAAGGGTTTCATCTATTATAGGGATGCCTTATGAGAGCAGATGTAGACAGACTGCAGCATGCCCAGAGGGCAAGAACCGGACTCGCGAAAAGGATTGGAAACTGCCACATAGAAAAAGGTCGAGGAGATGAAGGTGTTGGGCTTGGGAAAGGGTGTTTCAGAAGGAAATCTACTTGAAAAATTTGAAAGGCTATTTTGGATGAAGTGAATTGGACTTGTATTAAGTAGCTTCACTGAAAAGACATGGGACCAATTTCTGGAAAGTGTCATGAGACTGATTTTGGAGGAATTTCTTATATCACGAACTGTTTAAAGTTGGAATAGGTTGCCTTGGAAAGTGTGTTTACTGTCCTTGAGGAAGTCAGTAATATGCCGGACAACTTGATAGGGTGTTACTGATTAGTTCAAGAATTGGCCATATAGTTGTGCTGGAGAATGACATGTAAGGTTCCTTCACACACCATGATTAACAAATTTATGTCACTATCATCTGTGGAATTTTAAAAGGTTGTACACATATATGTTCTCTGGCCCTATCATAGTAATCAGAATTTTTCTGTACATTAGTTCTACAGTTTGAAGAATTCCACAGGTAAATTTGCGAGGTGATCAGAGTTTGCTGGAGAAGGGTACAAAGGAGCATTTAACAGTGTCTTACACTTTCTTTACTCTTCCCACAATTCTGAAATACCCATATCATTAACTATTTTATCCTTTTTTCCCCTCACTTTGGTGGTAAACATTGTGTAATCATGTGTTGACTCCAATTTTCTCCAAAAGAAGACTTTAATGGTACTGGCATCTAAACAAAGAGGTTTGGATTGAGAAGAAAAATATTTACTCAGATTGCGCAAGAGAAGGAAGAAGGAATTCAGAAAATTAGAGATGAAGAAGATATTTGAAGACAAACTTCCTTTTTCTATAAAGTGTTTCCCCAAAATACACTTACTAGAATGATATACTTAATTAAGTAAAATGGAGCTGGCTTAGTTTTCTTGTTCTACAATTTTATCAACTAATTTAGTGTTTTTCCAACTGCCTTTCCTGTGCCATTGGGGCACAAAAATGATAATGTATTTTATTTACTCTAATTCATGTCTTCTCTCTGCTTTCCCCTATGAAGATGACCGACTTAGTGAAAGTGTTGTGAAAGACTAGAGGAAACAAAATTAAAATAACCCATAAGGAATCAAGCACTTTAAGAAATTTAAGATTAATAAAAACAGCTTTTATTCAATAAGGAGGATTATGTAAATTATAGCAAAATGTCTAACATTTAGAACTTGTACAAATTAGAAAATTTTATAAGCCACTGTCAAATTATCACAATTAGAATTAAAAGGGAATCTAGAAATCATCTCCAATAACTATACTGAAATTTTCCTCTAGAAGACTTTCTTGATAAAGTAAGAACTTTCTGGTGCAAGGTTCTTACCTCCCAGTGTGTTGGTATAAACAAGTCACTACCAACTGCTTTGACTAACATTGATCTAGTGCATTCCTTTTGTTTTATAAATGAAGAAACAAACTGAGTTAGGTCTTAATCGCCAAATAAATCTTTATTCAAATATTTAGCACCTATGTAAAAGCTAACTAGATTATTTTGTATTATCCAAAATTTTTGAGGGTGAAAGTGGGTTATTTCCTTTCTGCTAGTCAAGAAAAAGTTAAAATGTTCACAAGTGAGAAAGCTTAACATTGTAAAGATGTCAATTCTTCCCAAATCTGTAAGCAAATGAAATTCTATATAAAATTCCAAGATGATATTTTTGAGAATTGAACAAATTTAACAAATTTATGAATACGAAATGTCAATAGCTAAGATGCTTCACACCCACAAAAGTAAAGAGAGGGGACTTACTTGAGGAGACCTAAGATACTATTTTACCAGATAGTCCCATAATCAGATTGTGTGTGTGTATACATATACCAAACACTCATGTATATATATACACACAGTACTGTGGCTTCATAATTAAGTGGAGAAAGAATTATTTAACAAATACTGTTGGGAAATGGACTTCATCCCTGAACCTATAAAAGATTAAAATCACAATTGATTGAAGACCCATAGATGAAAGGAAATGTAATACAACTATTAGAACAAAATTAAGAAGAATATCCTTGTAAACCTGGGTCTGGGGGAAATTTCTTAAAAACAAAACAAATGGATTAGTCACAAATAGAGGAAGATAAATAGATTTGATTACAGTAAAACATGTTTAACAATGGGCACCCTATAAAAAACATTAAAAAGCAACTGGAAGAAAAAGATTTTGAAATATGTAAATGAAGATTAATAGCTTAGCACTACACAGAATCTCTGCAAATCAAGAAGAAATCGTCAGGCAACCCAACACAGAAGTTAACAAAGGGTATGAATGGATGGTTCCCAGGGAGAAAACTTGAATGGCTAATAACTGTATTAGATACCATTTGAGTAAGTTTAATACTGAATTCAGGTGTTTGGCATGGGGAAAAGAATAGGATGGGACATTCTGGCTGTGGAGATGAAGGGAATGAAAACAAAAAAGTTAGGACATTAATTATTAAAAATAACATGCTACAGATTGGTATTTTATAAATCTGAGGCCTGAAAAAAAAAGTGCAAAAACTGTGCAGGGCTTACTCTCTGTAAGAATTCTGTAGATTCTAGACCCTTATTTTATAAGGGAAGTTTTTTCCTTTTCCATAACTTCTGTGACCACGCAAGTTCACCTAGAGCATCAAAGCTCACAGCTGTCTTTAATCAAGGAAATAAAGACTCCTATCCTGGAGATTATCTTGGTGGATTTTATCTTGGATGTGTAGACTGAAAACTTCAATGTTAGTTAGAATAACGAACAAAATTCAAAAAGGGAAATAATATTCCAAGCCCAGATTACATCAACTAGACTAAATCTAGGAACTTTTAAAAATAGATATAAGATCAAATCTAAATGACTGGGGCAAGACAAGTGCAGTCGGAGGTGTTTAGGTGGTGAAATAAAGACACTGAAAATCAGGGAAGCTACAAGTAGGAACAGAGGTCAGGCTGGATTATGGAGGACATAGTTAAGAGTTAGAGGACTGTGTGCACAGATCAAAGGAGATGAATTGGGGAGGGAAGGGAGAAGCATTATTAAAAATATAGAACATATAAAAATCTAGTTTTACAAACCCAAACTCAAGTTAGTAGGAGTAGGACTTCTTTTCCTTCCAGCTGGCTTGTTGATTTTGCAAACTCTGATAAGGTGTTACTTCTAAGAGGTCTGCTTTTAAGCTTTAAAAGCTCTAAACTTAGAGTGACCTATTATAAGGGTCACTGCTTACTCTTTACAAAGACTCATTTCTTGACCAAACTTTATACAGGGTCCTATGAGCTCTGTTTTCAATTATCCCCATCCTTGGCCCTTTCTTCTATCTTCTGAGGCCAGTTTTAGTAAGAATCCTATTAAGTCAGTTCAGAGAGAATTCCCCCACCCTTGATACCTGATCATGTTGGCCTGCCTTCAGCAATTATTATCCTGTTACGTTGGTTTAACAGGAATCACTCTACCCTTGACATCTCCTCTTAGTTATTTTCCATCCACTGACACTCCTTGTACGGCTCATTGGCCATAAATCCCCAGCTGTCTTTGCTGTATTTAGCATTCAGCCGGTTCTCTCTCCCCTGCCCTGATAGATATTGGTATCTATTACAATAGTCTTGAATAAAGCTGTACTATTTTAACAAGTGTCAGCACAATTTTTTCTTAATACTCTGAAATAAGACACTTCAATGATAATCCTGGGAGGTAAAGGTAGGGTGGCTGGGGGTTGTAGGGGGATACAGTCATACTGTTTACTGTGTGAAAGAGACCAGGAAACTCCCCCGTCTAGGGACATCAGTATCAGATGGACATGCCATGACTAAGGTAATGTGAATCACATGAAACACAGGTTCTTCAGCTGTACCTCTAATGGCCTCTGGAGGAAGGCATAAGAGCACAATGATCTGTGAAGGAAGGCATGGTTTCCGTGTTCCTTTTGCATCAGTACCACATGTGCCCATAGCTGGTCTCTGATCACCATGACTTTTGTCTCCATATGTACCATGATAGTAGCCTCCTAAAAGGAAGCAGCTTTTGAGGTGGTTATGAAGATGCTCTGCCACTTTAGTAATCTTCAGAGGCATCTTTGACTTTTCCTGCAGTGCTGTGGCATGTTGACAGGAGTCTGAAAACAAAAGGCTGACAGCAAAAGATTTTGCTTCTTATCCTGTCTGTTTCAGAATGTTTTGCCTCTCTGGTAGTTCCTTTTTCTTGAGCTCTATCTGTGGAGTGAAGGACTTTGGCTCTCTGCAAAGGGTGTCCACCTTCTGGCCAGATGTAAGTGCCTGTCGGTATTGCTTTCCTCGTGGAGGTGAAGAGGTAGGTAAACACTTGTGCCTACTGAGTCTGGTTTATGTGATTGATGCTGAGACTTCCAATTTCCAGGACAAACGATCCATTAGTGGAAATGGGCACACAGGAAACCTCAGTGCCAATAATTTAAGTGCCCACTGCTGTACTCAGTGAACAGTCTGTTGATCTCAATTGTAGGCAATTAACAGTGATTAGCAAGTGTGTGCTTGGTGGGTGGTGCAATAAGATTCTTCTTACTGATGAGACAAATTCACAAACAACTCAGATATTGCCATAAAAATGGAACAGAAAAGCTCAATCACTGTGCAAGGGGGTCTGACCAAAGGAGGACACTTGTGAATGTTTTAATTTCTCCTCTTAAACCTCTCAACTCTCAAACAATCCAGTAATATGCAGGGAGGGCTGACTACTCATTTAGAATCAGATACTCTTTATACATCCTGAGTTAGAGAAATTAGAATGAGAAGAAAATAAATTCCTACAAAATAGTGCAAACCTGGGAGCACAGCTATATCTTCCTTATCTTGGTATTTCCTTCAGGCCTAGCACAGTGCCTTGTACCTCGGGGATCTCAGTAAATGTTGGTCAAACTGAAATAAAATCAAGTCCCCTCCTCCTAGCTACTCATAACCTTCTTAGCCTTTTAGAAAATTTCTTCCATTGTTTTATTTTTTGCTTAATTTTTATCTACCCTTTTGTTCTTCCCTTTTTTACCATTAAGACTGTATTTATAAAGTTCTTTTGTAATATATATTTTTGAGAAATTTGTGAAGTAGAAATTAAATGTACATTTTTCTTTCCCTGTTGACTTTTATCACAATTTCATAGTAGTTGTCTCATCAAAATATTTGGGGTCAAAGCCTGGTGAAGATAACTTTCTGCTCCTGGCAAATTCACAATTAGTGTGCAATTATTCTCCTGTATAGCAAGAAAATAATCAAGTGGACAATTCATTTTCATGCTTTTTAAATACCCACATATTAAATCACATTATACAACTGCCATTTCCTTGGAACTTTTCACTGATTTTATGAGATTTGCATGTCTAACCACATGAGCTATACCAAATATTCAGAGAAATTCATGAATTGGATGAAACTCATAGGGTTTTTAACAAATGCAGACTCTGTCATTCTACTATTAGGAATACCCTATGAAGGTGCAAACTACTTCTATGTGTTTATTAGAAAATCCCTAGTGCCTAGCACACACTGCATGACAGTGTGGTAGAGTTCAAAGAATAAACTACTTGCGTACTCAATACCAAAGTAAAACAGGGATGCTGTTTCATGAAAACCAAGCTATATCCATGCTTATTATTTTTTCTTAGAAATTAAGTAATCACTCCTTTAAAGTCTCACTTAAGTTTGTATATAGTTACATAGTAGAAAACAATCCTTTATGCCACTAAAATCATTAGAGATCATGCTTTAATAAGGAACACTTCATTGCTTAAAAATATTGTTGCTCAATGTATAATTTGAATAGGTAATGCTTTGACCTGCAAGTAAACCAAGCATTTCAATACCTTGGGCCAAGGTGAGAAAGTGACCTTAACTAAAGCTAACAAAACTCAATGCCTAATGGATGGAACTAATTGTAACCTGATGTTCTTTACAATTGTCCTTACTTTACTGAAACCTAATCTTTTTTAAAAACTATATTTTCACCAAGCAGTCATCTGATTACCAATCCAGTTTTCTTCTCATTTTATTTTTTTTAACTACTTTACTGAGGTATGATTGATGTATAAAAAGCTGTAAATATTGAATGTATACAACTTGATGTGTTTGGAGATAAATATACACCCATGAAACTATCATTACCTCAATGCCATGAACCTCTAAGGTTTCCTCCCAGCCTCCTTGTTTTTTTGTTTCCTTTTTTGGTAAGAGCATGTAACATAAGAGCTCCCTTCTTAGCAAAATTTTAAGCACATATATAAAGTACAATATTATTAATCATAGGCCCTATGTTGTCCCCTAGAACTCCAGAGCTTATTTATTTTGCATAACTGAAACTTTCTTCAATACCTCACACCTTTTCCCTCCTTCCTGCCACTGACACCCCCATTTTATTCTTTGTTTCTGTGTGTGGGACTGTTTTAGATTCCACATACAGGTGAGATCATGCAGCGTTTGTCTTCCATGTCTGGTTTATTTCACTTAGCATGAAAGTCCTCTAGGTGTATACAAGTTGTTAAAATGACAGGATTTCCTTCTTTTCGTTTAGGCTGAATAATATTTCTCTTTCTCACACACATATACATACCTGAGCTATACCAAATATTCAGAGAAATTCATGAATTGGATGAACCTCATAGAGGTTTTAAGAAATGCAGACTCTGTCATTCCACTATTAGGTGTGGAATACCCTATGAAGGTCAAAATTCTACATGTTTATTATAAAATCCCTATTCATGTATCCATTCATGGACATTTATGTTGTTTTCCTATCTTTGCTATTTAATTCACTGAAGCTAATAATGCTTCAGTGAACGTGGTAGTGCAGATATTTATTTAATATATCCTGGATTGAAAACAGAATTTTAAATAAATATCTGCACTACCATAATGTTCACTGAAGTATATATATATAAACACATATACATACAGAAGTGGGATTGATGGATCAAGTGGTAATTCAATTTTTAAAATTTGTGGAACCCTCATATTTTCCTCAATAGTTTCACTGATTTACATTCCCATCAACAGTATACAAGGGTTTCCTTATCTCCACATTCTTGCCAATGCTTGCTAACCTTTGTTTTTTAGATAATAGCCATCTAAACAGGTGTGAGGTGATATCTCATTATGGTTTTGATTTTAATTTTCCTAATGATTAGTGACTTTGGGTACCTTTCATACACCTGTTAGCCATTTGCATGTCTTTGAGACATATCTATTCAGGTCCTTTGCATGAATTTCTTAAAATATATTTTGTAGAGGATTGGATTAAAGATGGCAGCATGAGAGGTGAGAAGGAAACCTCCTCCTAAAACCACATATAATATGAAAATATAATTAATACAACTAATCCTGAAAGAGCAACAGGAAAAAAGGCTGTGCCAAACTGCATACACCTGGAGAAATGTGCAGACCTCAGGGAACAGGGTTGAGAACTTAAATGATCTTCAGGCACACCATCCCCCTGGCTGGCTACGGAGCTCCAAGACCCCCACCGTGATACACAGCCTGCTGTGCCTTCTTCCTGGCTAGCTGGCACCTGGCTCAGGCTCGCAAACTGGCAGCCCCTGCCCTGGCATCAGGCCAGCCAGAGGGAAGCCCTGCCTACAGCAGTTACAAACACAAAGCAGAGAGGCTTATACCTGTGTGTATGGCCCACTGGCTCTGGCAGTGGAGACAGGCATAGCAGCCAGAAAGCAGGAAAAAGCTCTTTCCTCCCCCTAGGCACCAGCACCACTCCCCTGAGACCCCCAGCATCGCTCCAGGGTCTGAGCAGCTCCAGAGAGTAGAGCTTATGGGCACTAGAGGGCACCACATACAAATATGAAATGTGAAAGGAACCTGGTTCAAAGCAAAATCTCAACACCAGAAAAAGGATTGAGTGAGACTGAATTAATAAATCTTCCTGAAAGAGATTTCAAAATAAAAGTCATAAACATGCTCCTGGAGGTACAGAAAAATATTCAAGAACTCAGTAACGAATTAAGGACAGAGATCCAGTTATTGAGGAACACAATGGAGGGTACTAAAAGCAGATTAGATATGGTGGAGGGGACGATAAATGAAATAGAAATTAGGGAAGAGGAATACAAGGAAGCTGAGGCACAGAGAGAAAAAAGGATCTCTAGGAATGAAAGAATATTGAGAGAACTGTGTGACCAATTTTAATGGAACAATATTCATTTTATAGGGGTACCAGAAGAAGAAGAAGAGAGAAAAATGAATAGGAAGTGTCATTGAGGAGGTAATTGCTTGAAAACTTCCCAATCTGGGGGAGGAGATAGTCTCTCAGGCCATGGAGGTGCATAGATCTCCCAAATCAAGGGAATCAAGGAGGACAATACCAAGACATACAACAATTAAAATGGCAAAGATCAAGGGTAAGGACAGACTATTAAAAGCAGCCACAGAGAGAAATAAGATCACATTCAAAGGAAATCCCATCAGGCTATCATAAGACATCTCAGCAGAAACCTTACAGGCCAGAAAGGATTGGCATGATATATTTAATGCAAGGAAACAGAAGGGCCTCAAACCAAGAATACTTTATCCAGCAAGATTATCATTTAAATTTGAAGGAGGGATTAAACAATTTCTAGATGAGCAAAAGCTGAGAGAATTTACCTCCTACAATACATCTCTACAGTGTATTTTGGAGGGACTGCTATAGATGGAAGTGTTCCTAAGGTTAAATAGCCATCACCAGATGTAATAAAAAGGGATAGACAAAGAGTACAGAATATGATACCAAGTATATAAAGAATGGAGGAGGAAAAAAAAGAGGGGAAAAAAAACATTTAGATTGTGTTTGTAATAGCATACTAAGTTAAGTCAGACTCTTAGATAGTAAGGAAGTTAATCTTGAACTTTTGGTAACCACGAAGGTAAAGCCTGCAATGGCAATGAGTGCATACCTATCGATAATCACCCTAAATGTAAATAGTCTGAATGCACCAATCAAAAGACACAGAGTCACTGAATGGATAAAAAAAAAGACCCATGTATATGCTACCTACAAGAGACTCACTTTAAGCCCAAAGACATACACAGACTAAAAGTGAAGGGATGGAAAAAGATATTTCATGCAACTAATAGGGAGAAAAAAGCAGTAGTTGCAGTACTTGTATCAGACAAAATAGACTTTAAAACAAAGAAAATAACAAGAGACTAAGAAGGACATTACTTGATGATAAAGGGGTCCATCCAACAAGAGGATATAACCATTATAAATATCTACGGACCCAACACAGGAGCACCTACATATGTGAAACAAATACTAACAGGATTAAAAGAGGAAATAGAATGCAATGCATTCTTTCTAGGAGACTTCAACATTCCACTCACTCCAAAGAACAGATCAACCAGATAGAAAATAAATAAGCACACAGACGCATTGAGCAACACATTAGAACAGATGGACCTAACAGACATCTACAGAATTCTCCACCCAAAAGCAGCAGGCTACACATTCTTCTCAAGTGCACGTGGAACATTTTCAAGAATAGATCATATACTAGGCCACAAAAAGATCCTAAGTAAATTAAATAAGATTGAAATTGTACCAACCAGCTTCTCAGATCACAAAGGTATGAAACTAGAAATAAATTACACAAAGAAAACAAAAAATCCCACTAACACATGGAGAATTAATAACATGCTCCTAAATAACCAATGGATCAATGACCAAATAAAAGCAATATATGGAGACAAATGACAACAATAATTCAACACCGCAAAATCTGTGGGACGCAGTGAAGGCCATGCTAAGAGGGAAGTATATTGCATTATAGGGCTACTTCAGGAAAGAAGAACAATCTCATATGAACAGTCTAAACTCACAATTAATGAAACTAGAAAAAGAACAAATGAGGCCCATATCATTAGAAGGAGGGACATAATAAAGATTAGAGCAGAAATAAATAAAATTGAGAAGAATAGAAGAATAGAAAGAATCAATGAAAGCAGGAACTGGTTCTTTAAGAAAATAAACAGAATAGATAAACCCCTAGCCAGACTTATCAAGAAAAAAAGAGAGTACACACATAAACAGAATCAGAAATGAGAAAGGAAAAATCAGTATGGACACCACAGAAATACAAGGAATTATTAGAGAATACTATGAAAAACTATATGCTAACAAACTGGATAACCTAGAAGAAATGGAGAACTTTCTAGAAAAATACAACCTTCCAAGGCTGACCCAGAAAGAAACAGAAAATATGAACAGACCAATTACTAGCAGTGAAATTGAATTGGTACTCAAAAAACTACATAAGAACAAAATACCTGGACCAGATGGCTTCACCGCTGAAATTTAACAATCATTTAGTGAAGATATAATACCCATCCTCCTTAAAGTTTTCCAAAAAGTAGAAGAGGAGAGAATACTTCCCAACTCATTCTATGAGGCCTGCATCACCCTAATACCAAAACCAGGCAAAGACACCATGAAAAAAGGAAATTACAGACCAATATCCCTGATGAACATAGATGCAAAAATACTCAACAAAATATTAGCAAACCAAATTAAAAAACACATCAGAAAGATTATCCATCATGATCAAGTAGGATTTATTCCTGGGATGCAAGGATGGTACAATATTAGAAAATCCATCAACATCATCTACCACATCAACAAAAAGAAGGACAAAAACCACACAATCATCTCTGTAGATGCTGAAAAAGCATTCGACAAAATTCAACATCCATTCATGATGAAATCTCTCAACAAAATGGGTATAGAGGGCAAGTACCTCAACATAATAAAGGCCATATATGACAAACCCACAGCCAACATTGTACTTAACAGCAAGAAGCTGAAAGCCTTTCCTTTAAGATCGGAAACAAGACAAGGATGCCCACTCACTCCACATTTATTCTACATAGTTCTGGAGGTCCTTGCCATGGCAATCAGACAATACAAAGAAATAAATTGCATCCAGATTGCTAAAGAAGAAGTTAACCTGTCACTGTTTGCAGTTGACATGATATTACACATAAAAAACCCTAAAGAATCCACTCCAAAACTACTGGATCTAATGTCTGAATTCAGCAAAGTTGCAGGTTACAAAATTAAGACACAGAAATCTGTTGCATTCCTATACACTAATGATGAACTAGCAGAAAGAGAAATCAGGAAAATAATTCCTTTCACAATTGCATCAAAAAGAATAAAATATCTAGGAATAAACCTAACCAAGGAAGTGACGGACCTATAGACTGAAAATTACAGGACACTAATGAGAGAAATTAAAGAAGATACCAATAAATGGAAAAATATCCCATGCTCATGGATAGGAAGAATTAATATTGTCAAAATGGCCATCCTGGCTAAAGTAGTCTACAGATTCAGTGCAATCCCTATCAAAATACCAACAGCATTCTTCAACGAACTAGAGCAAATAGTTCTAAAATTCATATGCAACCACAAAACACCCCGAATAGCCAAAGTAATCCTGAGAAGGAAGAATAAGGCTGGGGGGATTATGCTCCCATACTTCAAGCTCTACTACAAAGCCACAGTAATCCAGACATTTTGGTATTGGCACAAGAACAGACCCATAGACCAATGGAACAGACTTGAGAGCCCAGATAAAAACCCAAGCATATATGCTCAATTACTATACAATAAAGAAGCCATGGACATAGTATTTGGAAATGACAGCCTCTTCAACAACTGGTGTTGGCAGAACTGCACAGCTACATGCAAGAGAATGAAACTGAATTATTGTCTATTCCCATACACAAACGTAAACTTGAAATTGATCAAAGACCTGAATGAAAGTCATGAAACCAAAAAACTCTTAGAAGATAACATAGGCAAAAATCTCCTGAATATAAACATGAGCAACTTTTTTCTGAATGCATCTCCTTGAGCAAAGGAAACAAAAGCAGAAATGAACACATGGGACTACATCAAACTTAAAAAGCTTCTGTAAAGGACACCATCAACAAAACAAAAAGGCATCCTACAGTATGGGAGAATATATTTGTAAATGACATATCCAAAGGGGTTAACATCCAGAATATGTAAAGAACTCACATGCCTCAACACCCAAAAAGCACATAACCTGATTAAAAAGTGGGCGGAGGATATGAACAAACAATTCTCGAAAGAAGAAATTCAGATGGCCAACAGGCACATGAAAAGATGCTCCACATCACTAATTATCAGGGAAATGCAAATAAAATCCACAATGAGATATCACCTCACACCACTTAGGATGGCCAGTATCAAAAAGACTAAGAACAGCAAATGCTGGCGAGGATGTGGGGAAGGGGGAATCCTCTTACATTGCTGGGGGGAATATAAGCTTGTTCAACCACTGTGGAAAGCAATATGGAGGTTCCTCAAAAAACTAAAAATAGAAATGCCATTTTACCCAGGAATTACACTCCTAGGAATTTACCTAAAGAATATAATTTCTCAGATTCAAAAAGACATATGCACTCCTGTGTTTATTGCAGCACTATTTATGGTAGCTAAGATATGGAAGCAACCTAAGTGTCCATCAGTAGATGAATGGATAAAGAAGAAGTGGTACATATACACAATGGAATACTATTCAGCCATAAGAAAGAAACAAATCCTACCATTTGCAACATCATGGATGGAGCTGGAGGATATTATGCTTAGTGAAATAAGCCAGGTGGAGAAAGACAAGTGCCAAATGATTTCCTTCATTTGTGGAGTATAACAATGAAGCAAAACTGAAGGAACAAAACAGCAACAGACACAGACTCCAAGAAGCGACTAGCAGTTACCAAAGGGAAGGGATGGGAGAGGGCAGGTGGGAGGGATGCAGAAGGTGATTCAGGGGTATTATGATTGGCACACATGGTGTGGGGGGATCATGGGGAAGATAGTGTAGCACAGAGAAGGCAAACAGTGACTCTGTGGCATGTTACTACACTGATGGGCAGTGAGTGTAATTGGGTATGGTGGCGACAGAAAAACATGGGTGAATGTAGCAACCACATTGTGTTTTCATGTGAAACCTTCATAAGAGTGTATATCGATAATACCTTAATAAAAATAAATAAATAAATATGTATATACATATATTGTATATTTTATGTTTTGATTATTTTAAAAATCTTATTGTTAATGTAAATCTTAGCATTATGTTTTACACATTGGTCAATTTTGAGTGTCGTACATAGCATTAACCAAATCATCTCTGAATGAAGAGATTAAAATATTTTGTTTGTGAAAATTTGAGAAGCAAACATACCAAAGGCACAAATATTTTATTATTCTGTCCCAAAATTATTCAGAAGGGGCCATGTTTCTTTTTAAAAATTTTATATCTTAAACATATTCAGTAACTCTTGATTATCATTTGTTGCAAAGTCATTAATGCCTAGGCTGTGTAAAAGTCCAGGATTTCCCTGACTTCTACATAGCCCTGAATTTGAAGAGTTGAGGCCAGATTAATGAGGATTAACTTTGTGCATCCTTGATTTTTTTTGGCCTTTTCATATGAATGAATCACCTTCATGGTTGAATAATATTTCTCTCTCTCTCTCTCTCTCTCTCTGTGTACACACCACAGCTTCTTTATCCATTCATCTGTCATTGGATACTTAGGTCGTTTCCATGTACTAGCTATTATAAATAATTTTGCTATGAACATGGAGGTGCAGATGTATCTTTGACATAGTGTTTTTGTTTCCTTCAAATTACTCCCAGAAGTGGAATTTTGGATCATGTGATAGTTGTTTTTAGTTGAGCACCTCCATACCATTTTCCATAGTGGCCTTATCAGTCTACATTCCCACCAACAGTGTACAAGGGTTCCCTTTATTCCACATCCTAGCCAGCATTTGTTATCTCTTGTTTTTTTTGATAACAGCCATTCTGACAGGCATGGATGATATCTCATTATGGTTTTGATTGTATTTTCCTAATGATTAGTGATGTTGAACACTTTTTTGTACCTGTTGGCTATTTGTATGTCTCTGGGAAAATGTCCAGGTCCTTTTGCCAATTTTTAATTTGAATTATTTGGGGTTTTTGCTATTGAGTTGCATGAATTCTTCATATGTTTTAGATATTAACTTCTTATCAGATACATGGTTTGCAAATATTTTTCCCCATTCCATAGGTTATCTTTTTTGTTGATCATTTCTTTTGCTGTGCATAGCTTTTTAGTTTGCTCTAGTTTAACTTGTTTATATTTTATTTTGTTGCTTATGCTTTTGGGTGTCATAGCCAAAAAAATTTATTACCGAGACCCATGTCAAGGACTTTTTTTCCTATGAGTTTATGTTTTTATTTTCACTGATTATTATTGCATGCTTCTACTTCATATAAACCTTATAATAATATGTAGTTTTTAATGTATTCAAATGAAGTCTGACTTTGCTACTTTGCTATGTTTAAACGCTAGCTTACCATGTAGTGTTGCATTGTGGAAAGTACACTTTTTGTGCATCACCAGTACTGTGTCATTCCTTTTATAATCTCTTCATATTTAAAAATCAAGTTAATGCTCCTCTTTACTGATGTTGACTTTGGTTAGTAAAATTAAGACTTACTGTTCTTTTCAGAGAAGAGAAACAAAATGTGTTTTCAAGTCTATGAGGCTGGATGGCATCTTCTAAATCAATTAACTGTAAAAAAAAAGATATCAACTTTAGGTATAATGTATAACCAAGTAATTAACTCATTTCAAGTGTGCTGTTTAATGAGTCTTGACAGATGTAATACAGCTATGTAACTTCTACTATAATCAAGATAAAGAATATTTCCATCTCTCTTGAAAGTTCCATCCTTCTCCTTTACTTTAAATCCCCCATCCACCACCACAACCCCATCACTATAGTTCTATAATTCTTTGTTTTCTAGAATTTCATATAAATAGAATCATAGAATATATAGTCTTATGCCTGGCTTTCTTCATTAACTATAATGATTTTGAGATTCATCGTATTGTAGCATTTATCAGTAGTTTGTTCCTTTTTTATTGCTGAAAAATATTCTATTGTGTGAATATACTAGGATTTGTTTATCCAGTCCCTGACTGATGGACATTTTTGTTGTTTTCAGGTTTTAGGTAGCATTGTATAATAGAGAATATGTATGGTCTTTGTCGCCAGTTCCTGTCACAGGGATTGAAAAGCCCAGGAATTTCTTGTGTGATAGGCATATCTTTGTTATCTTAGTGTGATGATTCATATTAGGGGGAGGGCCAGGGTAGCATCAGTGTGGGGGCTGGTCACCAGAAAGGGCAAGGCATGATCTGAGGGTGCCCAACCATCAAGGATGGCAGGAGGGCTGGAGACTGAGTTCAGTCACTTGGTCAATATTTAATGAGTTGTGCCAATGTAAGGAAACCCTTATTAAAACTCTGGACAGTGAGGTTTAGTATAGCTTCCTGGTTGGTGAACACATTAATGTGCCAGGAGGGTGATGTTCCCTGACTCCACAGGGAGAGATCATGAAGTTCCCTGTCCAGGACCCTCCCCGACTTTGCCATATGTATCTCCTATGTTCAAATGTTCCTGAATTGTATCTCTTACAATAAAATTGTATTCATAAGCAAAGCACTTTCCATGAATTCTGTAAGTTGTTCTCATGAATTAGAGCACCTGAGAGGACCATGGGAACCTCTGACTCTAGAGCCAGCTCATCATAAGTGTGGCTAGCCCCGAAACTTGCAGCTGGTGTGTGAAGTGAGGTCAGTCTTGTGGAGAACTAAACTTAAACCTGTGGAGCCTGATTTTTTAACTCTGGTATTTAGTGTCAGAATAGTATTTCACTTGGGGCGGAAATGGAGTAAATATTATGAATAAAACTGTTATGACTATTCATATACAAGTCTGTGGACATAAGTTTTTTATTTCTAGGAGTAGGATTACTGAGTTTTATGGTAACTTGAAAGGAAACTGTCAAACTGTTTTCCGAAAGGTACTATTTTTCATTCTCTCTCAGAATTTGGAGAATTCTGGTTATTCCACATCCTTGCCAACCTTTGTTATTATCAGTCTTTTGAGTTTTAGCTATTTGTATGCTTGTGTAGTGGTATCTCATTATAGTTTTAAATTTGCATTCCCTTAATTAAACCAAATAAAATTTTAAACCCACTCTACAAATGATTGTTTCCTGTGCTATTTAATTTTTAATCCATTGTATATATATTTGTACCCTAAATTTATGAGAGTTGCTACAAAAACATCTTTTTTTTTTGCACTGAAGATGTATTTTAAAGGGTATTTTATTCTCTAAGTTATTTAAAATTTTGAAAATCCCTTCAATTTTTTTTATTATAAGTCCCCTTAATATTTTTCAAAGTTTAGTAATTTATTTACCCTTTGGAATATATCACCTCATTCCTTTAAATAAAATTTTTTTTCTCCTTTTTCTCTCTGCCTTTCCATTCTTCCCCCAACTCCTCCAAAAGACTTTATGAGATGAAGCTCTATTTTTTTGATAATTTTTTCTTTATTCTTTCTTCCCATAATGGGTTTTTTGTTCTGTCTTCTTTATTTTTACATTTCTCTTAAACATTTGTGAAATGAAAATAGTCAGTTACTGTTCTTGATTTTCTACAATTAAAAAAAAAAAAGCATTTCTAAGCCAGTTTGGCCTAAATTAGTTGGTGAATCTGATTCACTATTGGAAACCTAAAGAAAATAGATCAATGCAAATTGGCATATATATTGGAAACATGAAAATTGACAAATCTGCTGCAAATAATTCCTACTTTCTTCAAAATAGTACTTAGTTTATTCCTTATTATGGGACTTTTTATTTTTTTGGGACTGAAATTAATATTAAATCCTATTTTGAAAAGGGATGGTAGGGAATTGATTTTGCAAGTTTAAAATTGTCTTCAAGTCATTTTGAGAGCCAGTCCCTCCCATGAAATCAGAGCAGAAACCTGTAGTAACTGGTGCATGCAAACTGCTAAAGGGAAGTGGGCAGGTATATATTGGTGGGCAGTGAAATGGTGAATCCTCGAGATCATCCTAGAGATTAGAAATGTAGATTATGCATGTGGGAGGAGAAGGGAGTTAATTAATAAAAAGAAAATGAAAGCTCATTTACAGAAATAATGGTAGAAATATCTAGAAGAACCAGAAAGTACTTAGTAAAAGAGGAATGTCATATAATACTTAACAAAGAAAGCACGAGGAAGAACAGAATCTCTCTTGAATGTTCCTCCTTGTTACAATTGCAAAGGGAGATTTAAAACAAACACATTCATTGGGAAAAATTCAGGGAAATAATAAGTTAGGATTTGAGATATTGTGGGAAGCAGAGTTTTGATGTAAAAATCAGGGATAAACTGTGGCTCAGATGGCAAGAAAGAACTCTAATTTCTCAAAGACCAATAGATGTTTAATGGAAGATTTACTACAACCAGAAGTAGGAGAAAGGGGCTACTAAAAGTAGAATTGGAATGAAGTGAAAGCTTTATCCTGTTAATTCATAAAGAATTCACGTTAGTGATTCAAGTTAATTCAGAATTGTATTAAATAGGAACTTTTATTTAAACTTATACTAAATAATACTCTAATTAGTTGGCTGTGTGGATTATGCTGTTCGCATTTTGGAGGAGGAGTATACTGGTAAGTAATATCAGGAAGTCATTATCCTTGAGGTGAGGCTCTAAAGAAGACATAAGCAAAATGTTAAGCAGTAGAAAAGGCTTCAGGTGAAACTTCTTTGAAACTGACTTTGAGTCTTCATTTTATCCCATCAATGGGCATCCAACAGTTTAAGGGACAAGAGGTGCTCAAAAGAAGGCAGGGAAGGATTTTGGGAGAGTTCCAGCTGGGTTTTGCTACTAAAATGTGGTATGAACATGGGCAAGATCATAGTTTTCTCATGCGTAAAAAGGGCTAATAATAGTTTACCTGGTAAAGTTATAATATAAACTGGATATATATATATATGTATATATATAAACACATATGTATATGTATAAGTGCTTGGAAAATAGTGTAGAATACCGTTTAATGTCTTCTTAATTATTTTCTTCAAACTTATACATACAATGCAAATATGCACAAAATATAAACATATTTTTTAAAAATTTGGGTATCACTTGGAGATGATTTAGGCACACATTCTAGATTTTACAAAAGGCATATATGCTTATTCACAAATAATCTACAAACCTACAAAATTTACAAATATAAATCACTGATGCTTTTCGTCCTGGAGATGATTATCCCTAACATGTTGGTGTAGATCTCTCTATCCTCTGCGCATAAATGGACAAATGTTTTATCTTAAAAACTGCACTCATATATTCTAATTAGAATATATGCTGTTTTGTTCACTTAACATTATAAAGTGAACACTTTGCATAGCTTCTGTTGATATCTCATGGTAGAGGAAACCATTGGGTCTGTTACTGGACCAGAGAATTGACACTTGTCGAAAGACATTGTGAGAAGTATAGTTTGATGCTAACTTGAAGTGCAAAGATTCTGGGAAAATTGGCTGATTTGGAGGCTTCCTGATAGGTTACCTTTTTAAACTAAGGAAAGGTTTTTCAGACCAAACTATGAACTGATGGATCTAATCTGCATCTGAGTTTTTGGTCTTCTATAATTTGTCTCTGATGCTTCTGAGTTACAGCAACAATTACAGAAATAGGAATATGAATACCCATTAGGGAAGTGGGTTTGTTTGGCTAATGTCTTTTGAATGTTATAGCTGGAAAAAAACTAAGATGCGGTCTCATTGGTTTTTGGTTGGCCACACAAAAGAGCAGTATCATGAAATTCATACTGTCATTCAGTTGAGTGCCTGTCATGTGCAGGTTACCATGCCCTAAGGGGGTTACAGAGCACAAGTCTGTCTCCCAAAAAACTCACGACCTACAGTGCGCAATAAGATGCAGACAGGTAATTACAATGGGAGGTGATAGCTTACATTTGTGTTATTCACCAGGAAATAACATCAAAAAGAAACTGAATTAGGAGTGATTTTGAAAATATTTGTGATATTTTTCTGGGCTTGAATAGAGAGTATTGAGAACTTAAAACTTTAAGCTTCTTTAAAAAATTCAAACAGTTTCTATTATCAAATATCCATTTTCTGTTTGTTTTATAAACCCAGATAGGTAAGCAGAAATTTCATTATGAAACAGAATTTTTACTTATGATGAGATTCTAGACAGGTGGAAAGTGGCCAATGAACACTAATTAATAGTGAAGGTATTGTCATGAAATGAAGAAAAATTGTTCTGATACTTTAAAATAATTATAAAGCTGACATTTCTGTACTGAAAAAGCTGTGCCTAAATATTGCTTGGTCTTTTTGCTCTAATTAGATTTTATTTATTTTCAATATCTTTGAGGAGGCTGCAAATGGGTCCAAAAATACGGTCCATTATGCAGCTACATCATTTGAACTTTTAAAGACAAAGTAATTCTTGATATGGCAGAAATCCATATGCTGCCTCGTCTTTCCTCAGTAAACTCATAAACAAATGGCAGCAATAACATCTTTAAATCACTTTCTCAAGGGCATCTCAGCTGCGGCTCCAGTGAATACCTGTTATATCACTAAGTGTGTCATAACTGTGGAAAGTACATGCAGGAGGCAGAACACGTTCATCAAAATTCAATTCAGAAAAATACAAAACAAAGGAAAACATAAAACCCGCAGTCTCCAAGCCAATCAGTGAAGAATCAAACAACTTTTGGGAAAGACTATGTGCTAATTTTTTTGTCACGTATGCTACCAACAAATATGGCCAGCATTCTGCATGTCCTCTTTCTGGTTCTTGGTTTAGAATAGTAAATTGGCTTAGTATTCATTATTTCAAATGTAGTATTAACTGAAAATCCTTAACTAGGACCCTTATGGAAAGTGCTGGGAATTTACATGCTTAAAGAAAGCCCTGAACTGGAGAATAGTAAGATGTGGGAACATAAAAATATTCAACAGCCATCTGGCATGGAGATTGCCCAATCAGAAAAGAAGCTGCCTGTGAAGAGTGAACACTGGTGCATACCAGCTGGATGTCAGGTCTCATTGTCTGGTGTTTGTGAGGTTTTGCCTGATGTAGCCTTTACTCTGGAGAATTAGGAGGTTTAATGGGAGGCAAATCAAACTTCCTTTTTCCACGCAAGGGAGCAGTATTTCAGAGGCTCTGGTGACTACATCCTTGCATATGTATAAAGGAACAGATTGAAAATCATTTCATTTATTTAGCAAACACTTATTCATGTCTATGTTGTAGTAGCCTTGGAGTGATCATGCTCAGGTCACCCCAGCTCTTAGATGAGTCCTGTTTATAGTGCCGTGCTGAATGCTGCTCTTCTGCCTAGTTCTTATTCATGGCTCAAATTTCACTGCAAAATAAACAGTGAAAAGCTAGGTCAATCGACACCTAAGTCTTTAACTTATTCCCCTGCCTGGTGTCATTGAGTGATGTGCCTGTTTGATTTTGTTTTGATCATATGTTGGTCATATTTTTCTCAGGCATTTGAAGCTGTAGATTTCTTGAATTTAGAATGGCTCTGCTCTATTTTTGATGTGCCCATTAAAGCCTAGTGATGGTCAACTCGTGATGGTTGGAACCAGGGTAAGAGGTTATTATTATTTTTCTTATTCATACCCTTCCCATTATAATTCTCTCCTTAATAATATTTCACTAGAGGCAGCAGCTTGTGTTTCAGTCTTCCTCTCAGACATTCAAGCCAAAGCTCAGCAATAGCTTTACATGTTTGTACTGATTGCCAAATCTTGCTGCTTCACTTTATATTTGCGGCTTTGTTTCTCACCTTCTATTGCTGTCCTAGTCTTTACCTGAACGATTCTCTTCATTGAAACCCTTTGCCTGTAAGCAGTCCATCTGTGCCATTTCTGCCTAATGCTACATTCAAATTTCTCCTTTCTGAGGTTCTGGCATTTCCATTCTTACTCTTAAATCCACATGGGGTTCCCATTCATTAAAGAATCAAGTTCAAAATCCTTGCCAACCTCAGGTGTTCATGGTCTTAATTAATGATTTTGTTTTCCTCATCCCATTCAACATATCTGACTTCTTTCACTTTTTCTCAGTTTTCAGAATTCTCTTGCTTGTTTACAGTTGTTTCAGATTTTCCTTTTATCAGACCTATTCATTTTAAGAGCCATTACAAATAAAAAAAATGCTTTTTTTGTCATTTCTTGCTGAAGTATAGTTCAGTTACTCATGATACACGTTTAACACACTAAATGTTTATTGAATAAAGTAAATGATCAGCACGCTTAGAGTTATTTCACTCACGGCCCCTCTAAAATGTACCTATTTTAGGCCAAAAAGGAACTGGCAGAAAATGATCTAACAATGCCCTTCAGGCACATACAAATAAAGGCCTTGCAAAAGTGTGGGGCTCTAGGGTGAGCCAATAGGGTGCATGGAAAAAATGTTCTCTATTACCAAGTGCTTATTCTTACTTTGACCTTTGATTTTGTTAGACAGCATTAATACATAAGCAGCAGGATGTGCAAAGTAAAAAGCGAGAACTGAGTTAGCACCAGTTGCCATATGAGCAGGGGCCTGTTTGTGTCAGATTTTCACAAAGATCAAACTGGAGATCAAAGGCTTTGATAAAATATGACTGAGTTTAGCAGCTGACCACCTCTTCCCATGGCCATGGGGAGCAGTTTGTGACTACTGCCTGAGGTGTGCCTCTAACAGGGAGTCCTCCTGAGAGCTGCTGGCTGGGACGAGGTCAGCCTGAATGGTAGTGATGATGATCTGGGCTGATGGAAGAGCTGAGGTGCCAGCTTCTAGCAGGAGTTAGCATAACAGCACGGTATTAAAGCGGCCGGGCTCAGCGCAATCTCACACAGATGTGACAGCAGCTGGAGAAAGCTGCAGGGGCAAAACTAGCAGCAGTGGCTTCAAAGACAGCTGAGAGGTTCCAGCTTTAGGTCAATAATATTTGGGAAATGCTCTGAGAGGAGAGGTTTGGGCATCTGTCTTTCTATATCTGCCATTATTTTCAAAGGGCTTAAAGTTAGCCAACTCTTGACTATTCCTTGCACTTACAACACCTAAACCCACATTTAAAAGGTGCGTATTTACATAGACATGGGCAACAAATATTTGGCATACTCCTTAAATATATGTTGAAGGAAGGAAAGAAGGGTAATGGGAGGAAAACTGGTTGGAGGATAAAACTTAAATGTAAATTTCCAAGTAAGGTGCTCATAAAGCAAAACTATATTGGGAGTAAGTAGTGGCAAATGGCAACATTTGAGGAAGTAGATCTATTTCCTTATTTTCTCCCCAATACCAGTCTGTGAAATTTGTAGTTACATATTCATTCCCAAGTGTCATGAATCTTTTCAGACTTCAAGAGTTTCTTAACAAAATGTAAATACCCCTTAGGAAGGAAAGCACCTTAACAATATGTTTGACTTACACTTTAATTGACAACTAGTTAAGGACAAGGCCATTTTGGAAAGGGACACAGACCAGATATCTGCGTAGATACACTCCAGATTTCGTGGGGGGGGATTTATTTCAATCCACTCAACAGTTAGGAGCAGCTCCTTCTATTTTATAGTTCTGGGTAAAGCTGGCACGACAAAAAGAATCCAGTTTCCCTTAGTGTTACTATGTGAAATGACAACCTGATCAAGTGGCACATCAGATACATTTCATAGAAGTATTTTTTGTCCTAATGCAAAGTGCAGCCCATACAAGCAAAGGTACTTAAACATGCAAAAATGTGTATGTGTTTGTAGTTGGGAAAAAAGTCAGGTTCAGAGAGGTTTCCCTGAGCTTGATAGCACTAAACAGTAATTCACAGAGCTCAAATACAGGTCCAGATACTATTCTATTACTCAGGAAGTAAACCTGGAGAATCAGCACCTCCGATGACATGATGAACTATATAGCCAGTCTCATTTATCTTTTACCTTTTAATAGTTCTAGAAAAAAAATTTAGATTTACAAAATGAATGACAAGAGTCATATTCCTTTTCTAAACGCTAATGTGTCTCTAAAGCAGCAGCAAGGGACTCTGTGGTTTCCTGTCACTATTATTTTCTAAAGGCAGTGAGAGAGCCTGTAAGGTGCAAAAGTTAATGTGTAGTGAGTATAAATTCAAGTTTTACATAATTAGCTTCTTGTGGAGCAATTCTTCACCTTCAAAAAATATCCCAGTTCTGTCCCTGTTATTTTGGTAAAGGCCAATTGGCTAAAAGTTTGAACTGCTTGGAACAATTCCTTCAGAAATGAAATGAGAGAACTGTGAGACCTGAATGATTTTTTTCATTGTTTTGGTTCATGTCTGTGACACAGTGCTGTGATAAATATTTAAACCTATGCATAATTTGAGTTATGGTTGTTCTGTGACCCTGTCAGTTATTTCTCATCGTTTTGGCATCATACTCTTGGCTGGTTTGGATTCTGTTTTGGAAATGATTGAGACTGGATTTTGCTCAACTTCTGCCTGAATCTTTCCAATGTTTGTAACTGGCTAGGTGATATAGGCTGTATTCAAAAAATAAATTTCTGAGCATACCTGATCAGGACTTTTATAATTCAAGAGAGGCAAGTATCCCAGTCAATCCATTATCCAATACAGGCTTTGGTGCTGGTCAGATCTGAGTATGAATCCTCTCTTACTGACTGTGAATATCAGTCAAGTCATTTAATCTAGCTACACCTCAATTTTGTCATCTATAAAACAGGGGTAATTCCTCATGTATCTGTGTTGTGCATGCAATGAAATAATGTATATAATATTCTTAGCTATTATTTAATACTTTATAATGTATTAGGTGATGGGTGAGAACAGCTCTGTCCAACAGGAACATAATGCAAGCTTCATACCTAATTTCAAATTTTTCAGTAGCACTTAAGTAAAAAATAAATAGATGAAATTAATTTTAATAATACATTTTATGTACTCCACTATGTCCAAATACCATTTCAACATGTAATTGATATGGAAATTATTAAAGAACTATTTTACATTTCTTTCCTCATTAGTAAGTGTACTTACAGTTCACCTCAATTTGGATGCTAGATTTTCAATGGATAATGTAAAAGGTAGTCTTGGCAAAACAAAGTGTTTAATGAAAAGCTGTTTTTCCCTGTTTAACTTTACAAATTTAAATGAATTAAAATAAAATTAAAAATTTGGGGTTTTAGTAACACTAGCCACATTTCAAATACTTAATGGCCACAATGGCTAGTGGGTAATGGTATTGGACATTGCAGGGCTAGAAAAAACAGGACATAGGAAGTAAGTGCTCAGAGTCTGTGGACTTTTTAGCCTGCATCTGCTTAGTTAGTCTCATTAACAACCTTAGCTGCTCACTATCTGTGCTCTACTTTTCCTACTTATGAAGCAGAAAAGAGGCGGGCCGAAGTGACTGTTTCTTGACAACCACCTGGGTCAACGCAAGGTTGGAAGAGATGTAGGACAAGTTGAATTTTATGGCAGTATTTGTTGCTCAGGCCAGACATCTTACCTTGAGAGTGGTTACTGGAGAGCGTAAGCAGGAATGCTAGTGACGCAAGCAAGTACCTCGTGTAACCCTAGTCTTCACTGTGTGCGGAGGGCTACCATACAGGCGGAAAGCCATGATGAGTGGAGTGAGTCCTGGAATGACCCCAAGTCGGAATGTTATTGTGACTGATTTTTTGCGTTTGGAAAGCCAAGCTCAGCCGCAGTGGGGCATGACTGAAGCTGCGAGTCCTTGTGGTGCAGGGGGGGGATCTACAGCAGCGCAGCGGTTGTGGCCACAGCAGTGAAATAGTTTCAGCGGTTGAAGAGAGCCTTGTACCGCCCAGTGAGGAAGGGAATGCAAATATGTCAAAGGTGTAGTCTTTGCCATCCATTTATGGGCAGTCTAGTCGGGGAGGATAAGACATAAGCAAGGGAAGATTTTAATTATGTGTGAGATAAAAGTGCACAGCAGCGTTAGTTTAACGGTAATATTAAAGAAAATTGATTTTAAAGGAGCATGACAGTTATGTTACTGACATACTGGTACAGGATTTTATAGTTTCCTGAGATATTTCAATTTATTATTTAACAATCCTGGTTATAACTGAGAAAGACAAGTATAATTATCTCCATTTTTTTTACAGAAAAAGATTCTGAGAATCAAGCAGTTAAACTAGTTGCTCAAAGTCACATGACTAGTGAGTGGTCACAAGAACTAGAACCCAGGTATCCTCATGTTCAGTCTGCAACTCTCTCCATTATATGTCAATATATCCTTTAGAGGTAGAGCTTCTTGAAAGTGAGGAAATGTTTCTGGATGATTCATGTACTCTGGTCTACTGAGTATGGTTATTGAAAGGAATTTGGACTATCCTGGGCAATATTATCAATATGAAAAGCGGGTCATTGGTGTTCTCACTTTCAGTTTTCAACTGCTCTCTATTCCTTGACTAAATCCAGATTCCTGGTGTCCTCATAATATAACTAGAATGATTAGGGACTCCTGCTCCTTGGGGGAAAAACTTTACCTCTTGACCATCTTGCCAACTTAAAATGTATCTGTCTCTTGTCTCATTTTTTTTCTAGACATGCCCAACAGTTTGTAGCAGAGGTTAACAGTTAATTTATATTAACTCCTGCTAACATTTTAATCAGCTTATTTCTTGCTTTACTCTATAATAATGCTTTGACTTTCTGATGCTAATGATTAGGACTTTGTCATTTCAGGTCTTGAGATATGAGTCAGTAGAAACATTTTTATCCCTCTGTTCCTGCTCAGAATGGCCTTTCCACCCTTTGCTTGCCCCATCTTACACCACTATGGAATTCTGGCCAAGTGCCAGCCTGTGTTCAAGCTCCATTGAAGGAGATTTACACACATTTGTGTCTAACCTTCTAACTATCCTGTAAGTTGGCTATGACCAGCTGGTATGGGTTCAAAGCCCAGGCTTTCCCCCTATGTCAGGTTACTCAGTGAAGTTTCCAAATGGCAGCAGTTCCAGGAGCTTCTCAGCTGGATTGTTTTAATTCAAAAAGCAACAATCTAGCTGTCAATTCCTACTACTAATTTCTAGGGCCATATTCAGAGCTGCCATATCTTCATGTGATCTGATTTAATACTCTTGAAGCTTTATTCCTTCTAACTTTACTGATAAGTATGAAAACTCTTCTACCCCCCCCCCAAATTATTGCTTCAGTGTTCATTAGGGTGCACTCTCATTGGTGCTGAACTGTATTGTTCACTTTGAGATCTATTCACCCAAGTTAATGATACTTGACCCCACCCGTTGGCCCGACCCGCTAAGATCTCCTCAGTAGTTTCGTTTTTACTCCAGGTTTACCACTAAAGCTTCCTTTCTGTCCTCTTTTCCTTTTGTCTTCATTCAGTTGGCATGAGTGCCATACTAGGAGACTTGCAAGAGGTGCAGTTACAGTTACAGTTCTACCAAGCCAATCAAGATGACATTAATACCTAGAATAAAAAATTCTGTTTCCAAAGTAGCTAAATATTGTTCCAGACATATTTTGACTCATGAGGCATTATTTATTTATTTAAAAAAATTAAACCAACACTAAAGACCTTAGGCAAATTCATATAACACTACAGATTTTTTGTTTCTCTTGAAAATGCAGTATATTTGGCCACATTGGGCTCACATTTACAAGTAATATTTGACTGAATTGACTATTGTCCTTTTTTTCCTGATTTATCCATTTCCATTATTCATGGGATATATGCATAAAAAATCATGTGCACTCTATTTCACCCATTACTATTTCTGTGACTTCTGTAGATTTGTGAGATTGTAACCTTCTCTCTAGACCAAAAAAAAAAAAAGAATATTTTTTAGCTAGATAGACAGGTATCCAAATCTAGGTTTTACTCTTTATTAATAAGAGCCTTGGGAGTTATTGTACTTTTTGTAATTCAGTTAGTCCCTCATACAGTGCCTGACATATAGAAAGTATTTATCCTCTGTACACATCCATTCCCACAGAATATATTGTATCTGTAGGAAGAACTAGTTTGACTCTGTTTTCAAAGGCTACCCTTGAAACTGTCATTTATAATCATAGTTTCCCAGTTTTACAATGGGGATAATATTATCTTTAGTCTTGTACTGGGCTATGTGCTGCTCCCTGCTTCCCCTTAGGACTGAAGGAATTTCCCTCCAGCTAGTCTTTATGGTGGGGGTACAAAGGCCTCACTTCCAAGTGGAGACATGCCCTAAGGGCCATCCTAGCTTCAGACCTCCTGTGGTTTCAGCTGAGGCCTTTGTTGAGAATGTCCTACAGCCCAGCCTCTCCCTCTGCCTAATCCCATTCCTTCCCTTCCCCTCCAGTTGTTAATATCTAGAGCATTCCCTTGCAGACTTCCTGCAGGGTAATCCCTATTTCAGAGTTTACTACAGGAAACCTGAGAGCACCAACTGTTCACACTAAGAGGCCTAATTGAATGTGTGGATTAACCTGGATTTTGCACATTCTGAGTATGCATGTGGAGAGTTGACTAGATATTTTCAATTCAAATAATTCTATGATGATTGTTGGAGGAGGACAGAATACCAACATATATGAAATGACTCAAACTAGAGCTATAGATGACTGGTTCTAAATAAATGAAATTATAATAAAATATCTTCACAGAACATCTACCTCTGCTTATGAAATGTTCTACCTTGAATTTATTTTGTTTTGTGCTTTATAAAGTTCTATTATAGTAATGAAAAAGTGGTAACTTTCTGAACATAAATTGAATTCTTCATGTGTATATCTGATTCTTTTATTAAAATGTATAGAGAAATCTACCCAGGGTACTTTGTTTCCTAACATTCATTTAGAATGTGTTTCCCAGAAAATACAGTGACAAGAAGAGATATCAGAGAGCTCAAGAATGATCTCTTATTTTCTGTCTCTACCTCTCTTCAATATATTAAGACACAGTGAGAAAAGAAGTTGTTTTTTATCTTTTTGAGATTTTTCATTGCCAACTGATTTTCTATGAAGGAATTGCATGTTGCTTGAAAAATCAGAGATTTCTTCATCCAAAATAGAAAATAAACATGTCTAAGAGTTTTGGTTTTAGATACTTAATAAAAAGAGTATTAGAAATAATAACTTCTTTCTTAATAGGAGGTGCTGAGCAACTTGGTGGACTTTGTTAGCAAAATTTCATTAGTCTACTAGTATTAGTTTTGTGAGAAGGGGATACTCCACATATTTAAGTAACACAAAGGTTATATTTCCTGGAAATGTGGACTTTACTATAAATGGCATTATTTGAAATAATTATTCACACAGTGTTGCAAATGGGAGTTAAGTACCAAGAGAAACTCACTTTTATTCTATCATAAAATAAAATTTTATTTTCTCATTCACTGTGATAATTACCTTATATCTGCCCTCTCTTCAAACCTCAAATTCCATCTCCTCTCCCTTTATTCAGAAGAGAATTACCCCATACCTCCAACAAATTGCTAAAACATACCTGGATGTGAACCCATGCCTTGACTTTCCTCATCTTGGGCTCAGTGATTTCTCTGTTGCACCTGTAGTCAGCCTCTGCTTAGGTGCAGTATCCCTCATCTTGCCTACACAAAGTCTTTGCTCCAGTAGGTATTTTCCCTTTTTCTCTCCTGCTTTAATCAATTTCTCCTCTCTGGAATAATTCTCAACAGCACCCAAACTTGCCATTATTTCCCATTAAGGAACTCCTTCTTTGACCTATTGTCCTCCTTCGACTGCTACCACCCTTCTCTGACCTCATTTAAAGCAAAAGCCCTTGACAGAATTGCCTCGGCTTGCTTTTCACTCTCTAATTTCTAATTCTTTCTGTCCCATTTTAATTAGTCTTTTGTCTTCACTGAAACTCTACTAAAAATGGACATAGTCATTGACCTCCATATTGTCAAGTCCAATGGTCCATTCTCCATCCTCTTCCTACTTAAGCTCTCTGCAGAGTATGACATGGTCAAATACATTGAACCACACCCTCCTGAGTTTTCTTTCTACAGTTCTGTCAGCCTTTCCTCAATCTCTTTGGTGGTTTCTCCTCCTGTTACCATTTTCTAAGTGTGCAGTGCCAGCATTCATCTATTGTTCGCTTCTTTTCCTAGAATCTCTCCTAGGTGATCTCATTCTGTTCCCAGGCTTTAAATACCAACTTCTCTACTGATGACTTCCAAATTGTATGTTCATCTACAGCTTTTCCTTTGGCCTTCCCAATTTCCAGCCTTTTCTTGGATTTCTAATAGGCATCTCAAACTTTGTATGCTAAATTGAACTCTTAATTTCCACTTCATCACTTCTCTCCCTAATTATTCTTAGTAAATGGTACCACCATGCATGTAGTGGCTGAGACCAAAATTTAGGAGTAAGTCTTCATTCTTCTCTTTCCCTCTTTTTTCTTTTGACTTCAGACATCGAATCTATCAGCAAGTCCTGTTGGCTCTACCTTCAAAATATTCACCAAGTTCCACCACCTCTTAAATTTCTACCATTGTTAAACTAAAAACCATTTTTTACCTCACTTAGACTTTTCCAAGGGCTAGCATGCTTTTACTTTGGTCCCTTCAATCAATTCTCTACATAGAAGATGGAATGATTTTTTAAAAATATAAATTAGATCAAATAATTTTCTTCCTCAAAACCCTTCTGTGTCTTTACATATTCATAATAACCCCTATATTCCTCATTGGTCTTGCAATGTTTCAGATGTTCTGGCTCCTTTCTTCCAGCCTCATTTCTACAACTCTCTCCTTTGCTCATTCTCTTTTAGCTACACCATTTTAGTCTTAAGTGGTTCTTGCTCTATAGCGTTTGCACTTACTATGCCCTCTACCTGAAATATTTCCTCTACCTGATCTTCACTCACTGACATCATCCAGGTCTTTGTTATGGACTGAATTACAAATCCCTAAAATTGGTACACTGAAGCTCTAATCCCCAATGGGAGGTTGTTTGGAGATGAGGCCTTTGGGAGATACTTAGATTTAGATGAAGTCACGAAGGTGATTGGTGCCCTTATAAGAAGAGATAGCACAGACTTTGCTCTCTCACTCTCTCCACGGCATATTAGGGCACAGTGAGAACGTGGCTCTACAAACCAGCAAGGGAGCCCTCAGCAGAAATCGAGCATGCTGGCACTCTAATTGGACAACCAGCCTCCAAGCTATGAGAAAATATATTTCTGTTGTTCACATAACCTAGTCTATAGCATTTTGTTGGGATACAATTCAGATAATATTTTTAAAATGCGCAGGATGATAATCCACATCAATGTCACATTACAAAATCTTATAGTGACTTAGTTCTAATATTTCTGTTGGGTCCATTGTCAGCACTCAGGAGGTTATTAAAACGGAAACCTCTTATACCAGAGAGGTTTGCTTGTGGACATGAAGACCCAGCTGTGGAGAGCTGACGTGCTCCAGGGCTGCGTACTTAGTTCGTGGAGTATCATAACAGCAGATAAGACCCCATCGTTAGCTCCAGATTTTACCAAAAAGGACTAAGGCAGTGCAATGTTGTTAGAGCATAAATTTGATGTGTAAATGATGGCTAACAGAATTTGCTGGACTATTATTTTGAACAATATATGTGAATTATAATGACAATATTAAGTGCTTCAATATAGTAGCTCTATAACTATGTAAAAGCCTATCATATTTTTAATTAAAAACCATATTTAAGTTTTCAGTTAACTGTGATTGTGAAATTCACGTGCTTTTCAAGTATTTCATTAGTAAAATGCAAAATATTTTGAAGTTTGCATTTGAAATTGCTTGCATATGGTGTGTTGATAAAATAAGCATGCGCACCAAATCTTGAATATTCTGTGTTGAGTTTAGATATAGAATTCCCATTTGTCTGACATGTAATCATTTTTGCCTTTGTTTCTTCCAAGACCATTTCTGAAAGAGGTTTCCCTTGATGGTTATTTAAGGCAAAATAAAACATCAATATTGCTCATTCACTTTCTCAGGTCTTCCTTATTCTTCCTACAACTGTGGTTCTTTTCTATTCATTGTAGTGACACTTCTTTATAGTTCTCCAATTTGCCAGCCCCTTCTGGAGGTCAGATGTAGAAAGCAGTTACATTTTCCACACACTAGGGTCAGGAGGGAAGCATGAGGAACTTCAGCAGTATTCTAATGGCCATGGAGTTGGGTCTGTGGATAAATGTCATCATCTTTATTCTCCTAAGACTACACTTATTTCAACAAAATCTCTATTTTAAAAGGAACAGAAGAGACAGATGAAATTACATATCACTTGTCTCCCATTTATAATTGTTAGGGGCCCAGAGATGATACTCAGCATCCAGAATAGTCTCAGAATTACCTTGAATAAACGCGTTTAAAAAAACTAGTTGCCTGTTTAAGGAGACATAAATTTGAGATTCTGCAATTATGTAATCATTAGATTTTTGCACTCATTGTAGTCAGGATTTGAACATGGGCCTTTCTATTTAATAGCAGTATGACAACAGGCAAATCATTTTATTATTATAAATCCCTGTCTGTGAAATGAAGATACCATCTGTCTCATTCATTTATTCAAAGAACATTTGTTGAATGTTTACTTTTGAGAAGAATAGGTTTGTCAGGCATGTGAAAGTGCCCAAGGCAGTGCCTGGCATATGAGAAGTGATACACATGTTTGCATGGTGCTAGCATACAGAGATGGCCAACATTTAACTAATATCTTATTAACAGTCTTAATCAATGACTGACATATCACTGGAGTGGACAGTCCAGGGAATCCAGGAGTTCTGGGACCAAAACTACAAATACTCTTCTAAAAGAAGTATCAGCCACTAGCCCTTTGTGAGATATTTTACAAAAATATGTCTTTTTTCAGTTGATTCCTTATTTTCTTCACTGTCTCTTTTTCAGGAACAGAGTTCCCCAATAAAGTTAAATTATAGTTCATCTGGCTTTTGCATTGTGAACAAAATCTTTCTGAACTTCAAACCAATTTTTCTCTTTCTGTTTATTTAATGGTAGTTAGAGAAATGTTCTGGCTGTAAAAAGGTACAAACTTTACACTGCTGGTGGGACTGCAAATTAGTTCAACCATTGTGGAAAGCAGTATGGAGGTTCCTCAAAAACTCAAAATAGAAATACCATTTGACCCAGGAATTCCACTCCTAGGAATTTACCCTAAGAATGCAGCAGCCCAATTTGAAAAGCACAGATGCACCCCTATGTTTATTGCAGCACTATTTACAATAGCCAAGAAATGGAAGCAACCTAAGTGTCCATCAGTAGATGAATGGATAAAGAAGATGTGGTACATATACACAATGGAATATTATTCAGCCATAAGAAGAAAACAAATCCTACCATTTGCAACAACATGGATGGAGCTAGAGGGTATTATGCTCAGTGAAATAAGCCAAGCCGAAAAAGACAAGTATCAAAAGATTTCACTCATACGTGGAGTATAAGAACAAAGAAAAAAATACTGAAGGAACAAAACAGCAGCAGACTCACAGAACCCAAGAACGGAGTAATAGTTACCAAAGGGAAAGGGACTGGGGAAGATGGGTGGGAAGGGAGGGATAAGAGGGAAAAAGGGGCATTACGATTAGCAGATGTAATGTTGGGGGGGCATGGGGAGGGCAGTACAACTCAGAGAAGACAAGTAGTGATTCTATAGCATCTCACTACGCTGATGGACAGTGACTGTAATGGGGTTGGTGGGGGGGACCTGATGAAGGGGTAGTTTAATAACCGTAATATTGCACATGTAATTGTAGATTAATGATAATAAAATAAATTATATTACAAAAAATAAATAAAATAAATAGTTAATGAAAGAAGAAAAAAAATAAAATTCCTTCTAAAGAAAAAAAAAAGGTACAAACTGAACTATCACCATTGCTGCAAAAAGAAAGAACAAATAACTCCAAGAAAATATACATAGGTTTCTTATAGTTTGCAACTCGTCAAAATTTAGTTGTTTAAAAGGCTGTCAGTATCATGTTGAATGTTCATCTGATTAGCTCTAGTGGCTATTACTGAATGCTTAGTTGGACTTACAAGGATGAGGAAAGGTTGACTCATAGAGTGGAGGTCCTGACACTTTCCGTATCTGATTTTCAGAGTTCAATCTAGGTGGTCACTTTTCTTTGACTTGAGATTTTTAAAAAGTCTTAGCGTTGATAGCATCTGCCAGTTTATTTATGATTATGTTCTAGTAATATGGGCAAAATCATTGTCTTGCTCCATGCAGTTTTAAAATGGTAAAATTCTGAATCTCAAACAATGAGCATGAGGCAGGTCATAGAATGTACAGGTTCCCCCACTAACAGAAAGTAGAGTGTTCATGTGAAACCTTTCTGAGGCAGAAATGGCGTAAAGTGAAGACAAAATTATCAATTTATATGGAAAGATTTTGAGCATTCCTAAACACAAAAAATAACCTCTCTCAGGCTTTTCTGATACCTTAGGATGTCTCTTGCTAATGGATGCACAAAATAAACTGAGGTAAAGCACAGATGCTCAGAGCTGCAGTTCAAAGCTATGGTGACTTGATGCTGAGATGCTGAGGGTAGTTGCTGTGGAGGGAGCTTGGCAGGGCCACTCTCGATGCCTCTGCAATAGCTCCCTGCAAAACAAATGCTAATCATTGTTTTCACTCTTTGCCTTTTTTGGTAAAAGCAAAAATCCTCTTTAATTTCAGTTAGCAAAAACAGTACCTATGTCAGGTCTTTCATAAAAGCAAAGTGGCATAGTGAGAACTTTAAAAAGCTGGAAATACTGTATAGATTTGTTGTCTCTTAATTTTTGTGGAATAATATTCAAAAGCCTTCCTAAGTTATTGCCCCATTTCTCCATTTGAATTCAGTTGGACTTTGGTCCAAAAACAGTGGTCAGCTTTTGTGGATAAAAAGGGATTTATAGATCATCTGAGGATACAATATATCCACATTCCCCATTATCTTGTCTATTAGTTGACTCTAATTGATTAATGCTCCCTGAGCAATCTCATGCAATTACCAAGTAGTAATATTTCACAGTTACTTATATAGTTCTTACCAGAAGTCCTAAAATTTTAACAATTGCTATTTTAATAACAGGATTACACTGAGAAATAAGAAGTCTTGGCTATATTGTTTTCTCCAAAGTAACTTAGTGATTCCAAGCTTGTCACTTTTGCCCCCTTTTTCCTCATTTGTAAACCAGGGATGATGCCACATGCCTACTCACAAAGCATGAGGTGAGGATTAATTAGATAAGTATCAGCAGAGCCATCTGAGCTCCTTAGGACTGAGGTGTTTATCCATCGGAGGCATTATTATCATTAACATTATCATGCCATTTCACTTGGATCATAAATAAAGCTCAAAGGTGATAAAGACAGAGAAGATTTTGTTGGCTTGCCAAATCCTACCTCCACAACCTCTCTAAGTAACAGGGTAAGCCCAAGCGAGTCCCTTGGCAGAAAACATATAATGGATTAAACTGATACTTTACTTGATCATCGCCAAAAGGTTTGTGTTAATGAGCTTAATAGTATTTACTTGGTGGGTGTCCAGAACAGCTGTCCTTTTCTGTTGCAGGTGCCGAACCAAAGCCAAAGCAGGTCTGGATTTAGCAAATCCAATTACTTTTCGGGATTTGCTCCCTTCCAAGACAGCCCATACCATAATCACTCATTGATAATAGGCACCCTGTTAAGCTGATGCTAGATGCCCATAGCCAGATTCCTAGACCCCTTTTCTTTCTTAAAAACACTATTTTAACTTTATGTAATAAGGCTTATCAGGCATGTTTTACATTTAGAGTGAAAGTTTGGCTTTGATTATGATAACGACAAACAACTAATTCCAGATTCTTTTGGTTTGATAACACCCCTACAAGAATTGCATTTTAATTGTTTCTGAGCTTTACAAAGATATTTCATTAATTTTTTTTCTTCGCAGGAGCAAAAAGGGAATTCAGAGGACATCCTAATTAAAAACGAAAATGGATCATCACACAAGTAGCTTATTATGAGATGTAAAACCCCATGAAAAATGAATATAATCTTTCTCAAGCAAGGTAAGCTGTGTGTATGTTTTAATAATCCCGAACACCTGGATATTTCACATCTGAATAGAAGGCAGAGACATAGCGGTGAAAATGACCTTGTAATAAGGAAGAACTCGCGTATGGAAGGAGGATGCCTGAATGAGCAGACTAACTGGAGACTGAAATTAGAAAACCCTTCCAATCACTGTGAGGTAGAGAAAGCATATATTGATGGAATGACTGAAATGACATTGACGACCAGCAGCTCTCAGGCTGCTTACACACAAGCAAGCCTTCTAGGGTGCCATTCTTCAAGAATTTATTTTTTCTATTTGCTTATTTTTTGCTGGGAGAAAGGGCAGGGAGAACAGGTCTATTTGGTTTGGGAATGTGCAAATTCCACATTAAGCCTTGTTTTAGCTAGTTTACTTTCTGTCATTAGCCTATTTCTTTTCTTCTCTAGATGACACAGCCTTGCTTTCATGGATTAATTAGACAAATGCTTCATCCATAAAATTTTGTTAGTCTTCTTAGATAAAAATCCCTCTGCCCATTTCCGGCACATGAGGTATTTCAGTAATTGATTTCATTAATTTCAGGTTTCACAAGGTAACACCTTTTCAGTACATTAGAAGACTTTCTGTAACTAAATATTGATGTTCCAAAGCTTTCAATTTAAATGAATATTATTTTCCTAGTCAGTTTGTCTGACTCTGACTTTCCCTTTTTCTTTTGTTTCTGTTTGCCTTTGCTTGTAACTTTGTCATTACAGAGATCATATATCCTAGACTTTGAAGAACCATCCCAATTTCTCCCTGCATTTTCACAGTTGAAATGTCCTAAGCATTCTAATAACATTTGCTCTACTGCCTATCCCATCAGGAACTTGTACCAAATTCCTGAGTCAGCTGTGGTCTGTTTCTGCTTATAAGGCAAATATGGTCTCTGTGCTCATGTAAAGCATGAGTTTGAAAACTTAAGTAAATCCACGCTCTTGAGAGGTGTGAATGCTTTACTTCAGTCTGTATGTTTTTCACCAACATGAGAATAAGTTTTGTATAGCATTATCTTTAGTTAGGCCTTTAAAATGCTGTGTTGTGGTATGACCCAATTTTCCACCCTTCCCATACTTAACTAAGTTAATATTTATTGAATGTCTGTTTTGTGCAGGCTGTCTTTCCTTTGACAAAGAGTCAGTTCTGAGTTCCTAGAATCTAAAGAGATCAAGATGTGAGCTGAACAGTCCATGTCGTAACATAGTCATCTCAAAGATGATGTTTTTATTTTTTTCCATAAAAATACTAGTGAGGTTTTTGAAGGAGAGTAAATGCCATTAGGTTGACACCCTAGCTCTTAAAAAACTTATATTTAGTATTTTTCTCTAAATTCTTACATGCAAAGACTAGCAATAACCATATTTACGCTCCTCATTTGGTCAGATTTTTAATCCTTCATCTAGAGAGAGAAAATAATTTATCCAACAAAGGTTAAATATCAAAAAGTCTGAGCTTGGAGGAAATTCTTTCTAAATAGAATTTGCTGAGAGGAGGTAGGAGAGGGTAGAAAGTGGTCATGGTTTTGGGGGCAGGACCCTCCCTCCTTATACTTAGGTATGCACCCCCCACCCCCAACTTTGTTCTCTGTTTGGCAAACAATATGATGTTTTTAGGAATCCAGGTAAAGGGAGGATATGCTGCTAAGGAAAGAGAGCTTTTCGCAACTTTGATCTTAGTCTTTAATGTTTGTTGACCTGCTTCCATAATCCAGTTATTGTGTTCTCTTTTTTGGAGAGTTGTGAAGAAAACTGTTTCCAAAATAATGAAGATGTTCTAGCTACTTGATTGCTCCTTTTGGCATTTGTAAATGCCTGGCAGCTGAGATTAGCAAATTAATATTGTTTTTTTTTTTCTACATGGGTTCTACTCTCCTAACATTGAGTGAATATTTTTAGAACAGAAGGAAACAGGTTCAAGTGTGTGTGTGTGTATGTATGTATATATGTGTGAGTGTATGGAAAGGGAGAGTGTGTGCACACACAAGCAAGCTATTGCATAAGGTTGGATTCCTGTCTGTGAGATTGTCCATGAATGAAGTGATTTTTCCACTGCATATTATACTCTATTTCTTCTGGAATTTATTCATTTATGATAGTGACCCTAGCATACTTGCTTGTCATTTCCATCTCACCTGGGCTGCCCCATGTGCATTCAAATTTCCCTGAATATTTCTGGCTCTTTGACAGCAATTAAGAAGTCTGGCAGTATATTGATGACAATAAAAAACAGATTTAATTCCTGGTGAAATATTTCTGGGTGCAGTTAGTTCTGCCCAGGATTGCATATTATTCTTATTCCATCATCACCTCACAATTTCTATAGAAATCTTCATAACTACATTAAAGATGAATTACTAAGAAAACAATACCACCTATTTAAAGAACCATGTTTGTTATAGTTTTACCCTTAAATCCACTTTATTTCCTGTGGCATTCAACATTCTCACACTGGAGAAATCCCAAGTTGGCTATATGCAACGATCAGTATAATTGCATGATTCCCAACTTAAAAAAATTAAGTCTTCTGTTGACTGACGCTCTCAGAAAACTTTCTTTATAAAATAGTAGTTAGTTTGTAGTCTCCATTTTTTTAATCATCAGTAAACTATCTGCCAGTCAGAGCTTCTGATCAATATTAATAGTCAAGTTGAATAACAGTTTAATTTATTGATTATAACATGTTGGGTACTGAGGATGTTAAGGTGAAGAAAGCATATGCCTGGCTTTCAAGGAGTTTGTAATCTAGTGGGAAGATATATATCAATTATATATCAATGTACCCTGAGTTCATATGATGTAATCCCAAAGCAAAGAAAATTCAGTTAAGTTTTAAGTTGTCATATAGCTTTTTATTAGATAAATGTGATTTTCATTAAACTTTTAAAAATTAAGTCAAAGATCTCTGTGTTTGCTTCTGAGTGGGTTATTGCTAGCCCAGACTGTGATCGTGTAAGGCATTGAGAGTGTTAGCATCCGAGTTCAGAACAATCCCACCAAAAAGGGCTTTTGTCATTTAAGTGGTTCTGATATATAACTTAATTAGCATTAAATGAAGTAGTTTTGTATTATGGGGAAAATACTGGCAAAGAAGGTTTTTTTTTTTTTTTAATAGGATTCTATGCAGTGGTGATACCGTCCAAAACATTAGATTTCTTCCCAACCTGTCAAATGTACCCAAACCACAAGAGGGAGACATTTTGCAAGAGGAATTCTAGGAGCAGTCTCTTTTATGAATGCTGGTTGGCATTTGAGACCTGGGCATGGTCTCAGGGGAGATTGTTGTGTAGTGAGCAATGTGGCATGGATGAACACTGAAAATCTGACATTTATTATACCCATGTAGAATTTAACCCTAGGTATTCTAGGCTCTGATTTCTTCTACTGGCACCAGAAGTTTAGGAGGAAGAGCATATGTGTCTCACTCCAAGGCCTTTATTAATATACGTGATTTGTCTCTCCCCCTCACACAAACACATAAACATTCATACTTAAACACACACACATTTGTACACAAAGTCCCCAGTGATTTGGACAATGCTATTTATGGAAGAGAGAGGCTCTGGTTCCTATATCCTACAGTAATTACTTTATTTCTTGAAGCATGAGATTTGATCACCCATATGTTACTATGCACGGTGCATAACATTTTTGACTGTCACTTCATGCAGCTCTTAAAATGAGTCTCATAATCTAGCTCCTCAGAAAGACCAGTGTTTTGCTTAGGCAGAGCAAGTTAGTGGCAACCTCTGCCAATAAATGTATATGGTTTTAGGCAGCCCTGACATAGAGGCGAGGAAGACCAGTGTTTTCTAAGCATAAGCTCCTTTGAAGGAGGAGGAGGAGTTTGGGGGTTTGAAAAGATGAGTGAATTTGAAGAGTGGAGCAGGCACCTATTAATTAAATACATGATAATATGCAGTTCTTGTAACATAAAGTTGAACCTCAAACAAAGTAAGGGGAACACAGGCTAATTAATTTCCTTTATATATGATGATTCAATAACTAAAGCTAGTGTCTCAGTGAAAACCGTTTACCATTAGGAAGCCCTTTTACAAAATCTGCTGGTATTCTGCATGATAAAAATAACTGCAAAGCAAGGGAAAGGAACAGTTCATGTCTGGCATTAGAAAAATCTGGCTTCTTATATAGAGAAAAATAAAGCTGATACCTGTTTTACCAATCTAATAGTAGATTTGATGTGTTAAAGATATTACTATGAAATGTTAAGTATCAGTGATTGAAGAAAACATAGGGAATATTTTGTAACCTAGGGGAGGAGAAAGACTTTTAAATGAGATTCCAGAAGTACAGATTCTAAGATGGTAAATGGCTAGATATGGTTACATCGGAATGAAAAATTTTTGCTCAATAAAGATGCCATAGAGAAAGTAAGGTGATAAATGCTTACGTGGAAAACAGTACTTGAATTTTGTAAAATCAAGAAGGGATCAATTTCTGGAATATAGAGTGAGTTCTTTAAAAACAAGAAAAAGGGAAGAAATTAAATGGAAAAATAGGTAAAGGTATAAATTAATAACTTACATAACAGAAAGCCTGATTTGCCAATGAGTATATAAAGTTGTAATCCAAGAAATGGAAATTAGCTCACTAAGATATAATTTTACATATATCAGATTAATCATAATTAGAAAGAAGCATGCTACCAAGGCTGGAGAGGATGTGGGAGACTAGTTTTATGCTCTGCTTGGGACTGTAAATGGTACTTTTTTTTTTGTCTGAGAGGCAGACTGCCAGTCCTTAGTGAAGTTAAGATTTTGGAAAATTTATGACCCCTCCACCCCATGGGTATATAGCAGTAAATTTTTTCACAGGTCACTAAGGAAAGATGTTAATGGGTTTTTGTTAGGTCATTATTTTCGATAGTGGGGAGATGAAGGCAGTGTAGGTTTCTGTCACTAAGAGAATGAGTAAGTAAAATGTGGTGGCTGCATAGCAAGGAAAATCATACGATTAGAAACAGTGAACTCGATGTACATGCAAATCTCAAATGCGATATTCACAAAGCAAAGGCAAGGAAACAGAGTAAGAGGCACAGCATAATGCCATTTTTACAAAGTAATGCATGAGATATATAAAGCCATTTGTGATCATGTGACTTATAATAAGAAATGTATTTGGAAACAAAAGCAAAAATGAACAAGTGGGACTATATCAAGCTGAAAAGCTTCTGTACAGCAAAGGACACCATCAGTAGAACAAAAAGACATCCTACAGTATGGGAGAATATGTTCATAAATAACGTGTCTGATAAAGGGTTGACATCCAAAATATATAAAGAACTCATGCACCTTAACAAACAAAAAGCAAATAATCCAATTAAGAAATGGGCAGAGGACATGAATAGACACTTCTCTAAAGAAGAAATTCAGATGACCAACGGGCACATGGGGGGATGCTCCGCATCGCTAGTCATCAGAGAAATGCAGATTAAAACCACAGGGAGATGTCACCTCACACCAGTGGGGATGGCCAACATCCAAAACACAAACAACAACAAATGTTGGCGAGGATGTGGAGAAAAGGGAACCCTCCTACACTGCTGGTGGGAATAAAAATTAGTTCAACCATTGTGGAAAGCAGTATGGAGGTTCCTCAAAAAACTCAAAATAGAAATACCATTTGACCCAGGAATCCCACTCCTAGGAATTTACCCTAAGAATGCAGCAGCCCAATTTGAAAAGGACAGATGCACTCCTATGTTTATTGCAGCACTATTTACAGTAGCCAAGAAATGGAAGCAACCTAAGTGTCCATCAGTAGATGAATGGATAAAGAAGATGTGGTACATATACACAATGGAATATTATTCAGCCAGAAGAAGAAAACAAATCCTACCATTTGCAACAACTTGGATGGAGCTAGAGGGTATTATGCTCCGTGAAATAAGCCAAGCCGAAAAAGACAAGTATCAAATGATTTCACTCATATGTGGAGTATAAGAACAAAGAAAAAATACTGAAGGAACAAAACAGCCGCAGACTCACAGAACCCAAAAACGGACTAATAGTTACCAAAGGGAAAGGGACTGGGGAAAATGGGTGGAAAGGGAGGGATAAGAGGGAAAAAGGGGCATTACAATTAGCAGACGTAATGTTGGGGGGGCACGGGGAGGGCTGTACAACTCAGAGAAGACAGGTAGTGATTCTATAGCATCTCACTATGTTGATGGACAGTGACTGTAATGGGGTTGGTGGGGGGGACCTGATGAAGGGGTAGTTTAATAACCATGATATTGCACATGTAATTGTAGATTAATGATACCAAAATAAATTATATATATATAAAAAAAGAAATGTATTTGGTCTTTGTCTTCAACTCCTAAAACCTTTGTAGTTTCCTAAGTGATAAATGTGCTGCGAGCATCTTTTCTTCTAAAATCTGGTCTTTGACCACAGCTCATGACTGAGAGCTCCTAAATCCCTTAGAATTTCCTAGATGATAGCAGTGTGTTATGTTTTAACGAGGCTACTCTTGGTGGATTCCTGGATGACTTCAGGCTGGGGGCAGGCCATCAGAAAGACCATGCCATGATTAGGAGTTGAACTTTGAGCCCCAGCCCTCATTCTCTAGGGAGGGAAGAGGGGCTAGAGATTGAATTAATAATTGGTCATGCTTGTGTGATAAAGTCTTCATAAAAATCCCTCAGCTATGGAGTTAGGGCTTCCCATACACCCACGTGTGGGAAGGGTAGTGTAGCCCAGCTCCACAGGGACAAAAGCATATGTATTTGGGACCCTTCTGGTATCTCTTCATCTGGCTATTCATCTATATCCTTTGTTATATATATAAAAAAAAACAGTAAATGTAAACATTTCCGTGAGTTTTGTGAGCCATCCTAGCAAATTATCAAACCAGAGGTGGGGTTATGGGAATGCAGATTTATAGCTGGTTGGGCAGAAGTACAGATGACAGCCTGTGACTTGTGATTGGCATCTGAAGTGGGTGTGGTCTTGTGGGACTGAGCCCCTAACTGATCTGATGCTAACTCCAGGTAGGTAGTATCAGAACTGAATTGAATTTCAGGGCACCCAAATGGTATCTGAGAATTGTTCAGGGCAGAGGAAAAAAATCCCATACTTTTAGTGACCAGAAATATTGTGAATAGTAGAAGAGAAATACAAGAGGTTTTTTTCCATACACCATTTTATAAGGAGATGTGCCACTTTAAGGACCTATGTTGAACACAGTAGAGCAGGTAGGTGCCTGGCAAGAGCAGGTGTCGGTGGTGGGAACTGGAGTGGAGAGCAAGCATGGGGGGAAAACATATCACAGCAGCAAATAAAAAGGAATTTCACACTTCGTCCTGGCACTTCTCAAAGATGAACTTTAAAGATTTGTTTCATTTTTTAAGTTGGCATGCCTCTTGGAAATGATAATACAAAGAACGTTGAATCCATCTTAGAAAGCCTGCTTTTGTTCTGATTCTGTTCAGATCAGTGGAGTCATCTGTGCCCTTGGGTGCTCATATTCCTCAGCTACAAAATAGTGATACTCCTGATCCTTCCTAATTTTGAGGCCCATTAAATAAGTTTTAACATGCAATGGTGCTTTGCCAACTGTCAAATACTTTCTAGTGTTAACCAATTTTGTTTGTAGCAACTTTATTCACACAGAGAATCTTCGTATCTTTTGATAAACAAGTTGTAAACTAAAAACAGCGTCCTCTTGCTGTCACATGGTTCTTGATTCCTCGTGGAGCAAGTATTGCTCATCCGTTGTTGTCCTGTGAGGGACACCTTAGTACAGGTCGTTAGGGATGGCCTCAGGAGTCACTGCCTGGATTGGAACTGAGCTCCCACTTGCTCTGAGTGACCTGGGCAAGTGACAAACTTTTTATGTCTTATTTTTCTCATCTGTATGATGAGGCTAGTCATACCAGTGTCACAGTTTTGGGAGAATTAAATAAGCTAATGAATATACAGTGCTTAGAGTGGCCTCTGTCATATAGTCTGTGCTCAGCAAATGTCATTGCTGTTATTATTATTTAATTAGGGTAAATCTCCCTGATGTTGCCTACTTTCTTCACCCTCACTTTTGGCTATAAATAATTCAAATTGTTTCAGGGAAATATCAAAGCCAAAAAAGATAAAATTGATGAGGAAAGGTGTCCGTATATATTTTAGAGTATTAAGAGCATCTAAGGTAAATACATGTTACTTATCAAGTGACTAATATTCAAACATTTTGAGATTGGATTGTGATCTGTTCAGTTGTTTCCAAAGTGGAAATCGTTTAGTCTAATGCTCTCTTTCTCTTTCTCATTTCTTTTAATTCTGTCTTTTCTCCAGTTCAGAGATGATTTAGAGCCATGACCAAGTCATAGCTTCCCTCAGCTATTTCATCTTTAACTTCAAATTTCTTAGAGAGCATAAAGTTTCCAGATAGTAAAACTTAATGTCCTATCCCATAAAAATCAGTTCACCTTTTATTAACTGAAGAACAAGTTTACAATTTAAGCCTACTTTTAGGATTTCTAAGAGACATTACTGTGATGATCGATTTATAAGCAAAATGTATGGTAAAATGACAAATAACTTTAGGAAACCCACAAGGGAATACAAATTCAAAGTACTAGTCTTATTTGTCCTTCTGAGTTACATGACTAAATGTTTGGGCTTTATTTCAGAGAGTATTATTTCTTATATTCTTATCAGTTGCTCGAAGTCATACTACATATTACTTCATTGGGATCATAACTTTTTATTCTTATTTGTTTCTAATTTAAAAACTTTGTCATTGTTGGTAGGAGGAGGAATACCTTCTCATTAAGAGCATGTTATACTTTATACATTCTTGCTTATAAAATCTGCATAGTAATGTCTACTCTAGTCATATTTCACAAAGTTCTCAGACTCTAATTTGAACCAGTAATTTTAAAAACTCATGACCCAGCTTTCATATTGGGATATGTTTTTATTACCTACCTTAAGTTCTATGAACTGAATCAGGTCCCCTCTTACCCCCACCCCAGTTCATATGTTGAAGCTCTTAACTCCCAATATGACTGTATTTGAAAATAGGACCTTTAGGAAGCAATGAAGGTTAAATAAGGCCTTAGGGGTGGAGTACTAATCAGATAGTGTCCTTATTAGAGACCACAGTGAGCTCACTCTCTGTCTCTCCATGTGTGTACAAAGACAAGGTTGTGTGCGCACATAGTGAGATTGTGGCCTTCTACAAATCAGGAAGAGAGTTCTCACCAGAAACCGGCCATGCTGGCATCTTGAGATTTCCAACCTCCAGAACTGTGAGAAAATAAATTTGTTCTGTTTAAGGCAGTCAGTCAGTCTATATTTTGTTATGGAAACCTAAGCAGACAAATTAGGTGATTTCACCATTTCTTAGATCCCATGTTTGTCTTTTCGATTGAGGTTGTTTTATGTTTTGTTTTGTTTTTAACTGGAGTTTGTCCAGGAATAAACTTTTTTAGATGGAGTGTATGAATTGCCTTGCATATTTGAAAATGTTATGTCAAACTAAGCTATAATGTACCATATTTATTCATTTATGTTTTTCTTTCTTTATAAGGTCAAATTCTTTTACATTTTAAAATTCCAGAAATTGCCATGCACAAATTTAACAAAAGTTGATAAACTGTCAAACAAGAGGCAGAAGATGTACAGCTGAGTTGATGTAGATCTTAACTATGTGGTAAAGGTATTTGTTTTTTTGATGCTCTGTTACTTTTATGTAATAGTGTCCTCATATATTTGAATTGTGATGTAAATTGGTATAAAGAATTGTCATTTTGAGTCATTGAGCTTCTGCATTAGCTCTCGAATTGCCTGCTTAAGACTTCTCATTGTGTGAGATGATTTAATGTTTTTTCACTTAGCCTACTGTGAGTAGGATTTTGTTATTTGCCTCTAAGTGAAGACGAAATGATACACCATGGATTTAGCATGTATTTCAAGCTATATTATTCTTCAGCCATCACAATGAAAGGGTGGACCCTTGGAAGTTATGCCACCATGGTGACCTAGTGCTTTTCTTAACTCCTGATTCCAATCTTGATCTTTGTGACCTGCTAAAAATTCTGTATGATGCTCACATCTAGTAATCTCAAGGTTTCCTTCTTAATTAAACTTACAGTTTAGTTTTTTCTTATTTGAATTCTATGTTGCAATTAGTTAAACAGCTTCTTTTGAAAATCAACCAGTGAGTCTTATTAAATAAATGTAATGGTTAGAGTACTAGTCCTTACTCTCACATAAATCAGTCACAGCAATATCTCCTATTCGTTAACACTGCTTTTAAATAACTGCTTTTCTGTCAACTTTATTTATTATAGACTTTTCCTTATGTACTTGTCTAGGGCCAAACTGCAGTTCCCATCTCCATCCATCTCCATCCAGAAGTGGGACTACTTGTTCAAAACTTCCATTGGTACAATTACTAATTTCCCACAATCTGCTTCCACCTTCTGTACTTGTTGACTGTGTGAAGTTAATCCAGAATTCTATTGGAACGAATGGCTCTTAGTTTCTTCAGATCTTTTCTGTCTTTGGCCTGTAGTTTTCTGGGCTCTCATTTCTCTATCTAGCTGATGCCAGATGCTCTCTCTCCCAGAAAGTTCTCATAATTTCTTGTCTGGGTAATCATTTTTTAAGACTGTATGTATCAATTTTTGTTATGTTTTCTGTCATTTCAATGGAATTTTGGGAAGGAAAGGAAGCGAACATATTTATTCTTTCTTCCTTCTTGAACTAGATGTCTCTCTTTCTTACATGACACCCTCCCCCACATTTAGTTAAGTAACAACTTTAGGGACTCCACCAAGCCATCATGTATTTTCTTTTTCCTCAGAGTAAACAACTTCAGAATCACCTTTCACGAGGCCATCAGTTTTCCTATCACCTTTGAACGATCTCAGCAGAAAAATAAGGTGTGTTTATTGCTTACAAATTACCACACTTTTCACCTCTGAAAAGGTGAAAAATTATAGAGGAATTTTTATTTGTTTCTCCTTTTTTTGCACTTAAAAAAAAAGTTATTTCAGTTAAGGAAATACCCTACACTCAAATTCAGGTCCTATCTATCCCAAGTATATTCTTCAGAAGTAAACTTTATTTTCAGTTTGGGCCCCAGAGCATGGAGATAAGAAGTCAAATATAGGAAAGAAAGTAAATGAAAATCCTTTGAAAGTAAAAATATGAAAAATCCTGACTTAGAATAATCACTTTAAAGACATCAAGTTTACGGATAAGGAAGTTAAACTTTTCATCCTTATTCAAATATAACCTCTTTCAGAAATTGAATGAAAATGACAATGTGAAATATGCAGGCTGGACTCACTGGCAAACCCTCGAGCCTTGGGAACAGAGTTTTTGAAGGGAAGTGCAGTAACGGTGATGATTTATGGCTGATTGCAATAATGCTGTCACTGTCATGCTGTCGTGAGCCAGCCTGGACACTCCCAGGAGACTGACGCTTCCCTTTGCCCATCAGTCATTACTGGAGTATTGATGGGTGGCTCATGATGGTGTTGGCCTGTGGTTATATTCATGTCTCTTTCTTGGAGAACAATAATTTTCACATTTCTGCTTGTGGCTCTGGGAAGATCTGGCAATGAGAATAAAATTTTGTATTTTCTGTCCAAAGGATGGAAATGCTGCCCCAGAGTCTGCCCATGCTGAAAACATTGTTTATTCTCAAACGGAGCTCAGCTACTCACCAATAAATCCATAGTTTCCAAAGTCCTGGAGGAAACTTGAAAAATAATGTCACATATTACTATACATCCCAAAATTGGATCACTTAACAATCAGATGATTAATTGAATAATTATCGCTGACACTGATAATATAATTATTCCTGCCCAAACAAGGTCACCATGGTGACCTTAAAGCTGTGGCTCACGGTACAAGAACAGAGGTGTGTCTAACTTAGAAAAGACCCCGCTGATCCAGGCCTGTGCTGGAAGACTGCCCAAGTGCCGATAGGTTGATAATGAGGGAGGCACCCCGTGAGGTCAAATCGTTTGCATCAGAGATAGAAGAAAATAGGTCACCTAATGTAGATGTGTTAGCCCCATAATTTATAGTCTTTCTTTACATCTATAGTGGCCTACTTCTTTTTGTCCCCATCCAATGTCAGATTTGCATATTCACATCATTCAGCATGTCCACTTCCATAAATATTGTGTATTATTATTTTTTTTGTTTAGAGAATATTGCTGTGACTTTGTTCTTCTGATCCTATCCTTAACATTGATCTAAATTGTCCAGAACTTTTGGTATTTCAACTTCTCATTTTCAGTCTCCTTATTAACTCTGTGATATTAGGCTAGTCATTTTAACTTCTCTGAGTGTGACAAGTACTTTGGATGTGCAAGGCTATTTTGAACATTCTACAAATAGAGTTAAAAAGACATCTCCGTCCAATCATCTTCTAGTATAGTATCTTATAACTAAGAAACATATTGTGAGTTGATGAAATTAACTAAATTAAGATGCAGCCCTTGCTCTTAAAAAAAGGTTCAGTGTTATGAATGTAAGTGAGATGTCAGTTGGGAGCTGCTGTAGCCCTATATTATCTAGATGACAGTGGTGACTTGAATTCTGCAATTTCATGGTCTGTGGAAATCCAGAGCCTCCATCTGTATTCTTTATGTAGGGAGAATAATGGAGGACTAAGGTGGGGTGGAATTCTCTGCTTCTAAATTTCTTCCTCATATTTAGTTTCTGTTCTGGCGTGTAGCACTCTAAGTTGAAATCTAGCTCCTTATCTGATTTTCAGTGCCAAAATATCACTAAAACACGCATTCATGAATTTAATAGATTTTATTTGTATTTCTTCTTTAAATTAAAAAATATATTTCCCAATAATGTCTCCCACTCTTATATACTTTCCATGTGTATCTATCTTCTGTGTCTTTATTTTCATATAAGTGCATATCATAAAATATATATAGTTTATTTTTTGTTTATATATACTATGTTTAATATGTGTTTTGTATTTAAGTTTTATATAGTGACATTTTGATGTACATCTTCTACTTTTGATTTTTTTTTACAAATTTTTTCTGAGATCTGTTCATGTTGATAGATGTAATTTTAGCATTTAGTCGTATCTAATACAATTTTTTATGTTACCTTGATATTTAAAGATGCTTCCAATTTTTTGTTATTACAAAGAGCATGTTTGTACCTCTCTGTATTCATGTGTAAAAGCTTCTCTGAGGGTGTAAAGCCAGGAGTAAAATAGGGCACAGGGTGTGCATTCTTGGTTTCACAAGAGTCTACCCAACTGTGTCCTTAAATGACTGTAATAATTTATAATCCTACAGTCCTTTCCAATTTTTAATGTCATCTGAACTATTAATATTTATAAGTCACATTTGTATAAATTATATGTTATATGTGCATGGATCTTAGTACATGTATGGTTCTGATAACACTGCCTTAATTACTGTGGCTTTGTAAAATAGCTTAATATCTTGATGAATTAAGCTCCAATATTTGCTCTACTCTTTTAGGATTATCATAGTTATTCTTAGAATTATATTCTTATTAATTTTAAAATTTGCATATTATGACTGCCACCTTGGACAAGTCCAAAGGATACTATTTGTGTAGAATACAAACTGCAATGTAGTCCTGTGATAAATTCCTTTAAACTCAAAATATTCTGAATGCTTTTGTTATTGAATCAATAGGTGAATTTGGCAGAAATTGACATACTTACAATGTTATTATAGGCTTCCTATAATTATATACTTATATATACTCCATAACGTTATGAATTTTCATTTGTTTTCTTTTTCACTGCTGTAACACTATAACCTAGATGAGAGTTAGATATAGCAGGAACTCAGTAAATAGTTGCTGAATGAATAAAGAAGTTTTCTACATACCCATTCACTCATTTATGTGTAAGGTATATATCTCTACCTATTTTGGCATATTTGGATATCTATTAATAATGTCATTTAAAGATGTTTACATGTTTTCCAGAATGGCTTTGTAAAGCTTTTTAAGGTTAATTCCTAGTTACTGTATACATTTTATTATCATGACTGATATATTACCTCTAAATGATAATCACTGATAGATAAAATTTGCTGGGTTTCTTTTGGGATGATGTTCATGATATCGTATTGCTACATTGTCATTAATTTTTGTAGTTCATCTATTGATTCTTTTATTCTTTTCTTTTTTATTGAAGTATAGCTAATATACAATATTATACAACACACTGATTCAACTAGAGCAGTTACTATCTGTAAACATAGAAAGATTACAGAACCATTGACTATATTCTCCATGCTGCACTTTCATCCCCATTACCAACTTACATTATGATTGAGATTTTGTGCTTCTTTATACCACTCACCCATCCCATCCAACCACTCCAACTCCTCCCCTATGGTAACCACCAGTCACTTCTCAGTGTCTAGCACTCGGCTTTTGTTTTGTTCCTTCAGTTCCTCCACCACTAATCTTTCTCCTGTGTCCATTGTTTTACCTGTACCAGAAATGTCATATAGTTGGAATCATATAATATGTAGCCTATTCAGACTAACCTTTTTAACTTAGTAATATGCATTAAAATCCCTCCACGTGTTCATGGTTTGATAGCTCACTTCCCTCTAGTGATGAATAATATACTATTGCCTGGATATACGGTAATTTATCCATTCACCTACTGAAAAACATCTTGGCTGCTTCCAAGTTTTGGTAATCATGAATAAAGCTGGTACAAGCATCCACAACCAAGTTTTTGTGTGGATATAAATTTTCAACTCCTTTGGGTAAATACCAGTGAGCACAATTGCCAGATCATATGTTAAGAATATGTTTAGTTTTGTACAAAAACAGCCTAACAGTCTTCCAAAGTGATTATACCATTTTGCATTCCATCCAGCAATAAGAGTTCCTGTTACTCTAAATCATCATCAGCAGTTGGTGGTGTCAGTATTCCAGATTTTGATCTTTCTAATATGTGTGTAGTGGTATCTCATTTTAATTTGTATTTACTTGATGACATATGATGCAGAGCATCATTTTATACTCATTTGCCATCTGTATATCTTCTTTGGTGAGGTGTCTGTTAAGGTCTTCGTATCATTTTAATGTGGTTGTTGCTTCTATTATTGTTGGGTTTTTTGAGTTCTTTGTATTTTGGGTAAAAGTTCTGTCTCAGATGTGTCTTTTGCAAATATGTTCTCCTAGTCTGCAGCTTGTCTTTTCATTCTCTTTACAGTGTCTTTCATGGAGCAGTTTTTAATCTTTATGAAGTCCACCTTATCATTTTTTCCTTTGTGGATTGTGCCTTTGGTGTTGTGCCTAAAAAAATTACCGCAATACTCAACATCATCTAGGTTTTCTCCTATGTTATCTTTTAAGAGTTTCATATTTGTGTTTGGCATTTAGTCCTATGATCCTGAGTTAATTTCTGTGAAATGTGCAGTGTCTGTGTCTATATTCTTTTTGCCCATGAACCTCCTCTTGTTCCAACACAATTTGTTGAAAAGACTATCTTTGCTTCATTGTATTGCCTTTGCTCTGTTGTTCTTTTGTCAAAGAAAAGTTGAGGTATTTACCAGGCTATATTTCTGCTCTCTATTCCATTCCTTTGATCAATTTGTCTGTTCTTTCACCAGTACTACACTGTCTTGATCACTGTAGCTTTATAGTGATCTTGGAGTTGAGTAGTGGTCAGTCCTCCAACTTTTTCTCCTTCAGTATGGTATTGACTATTCTGGGTCTTTTGCCTTTCCATAGCAACTTGAGTCTCCGTCTGTCAATATTACAAAGTTACTTGCTGAGAATTTTATTAGGATTGCATTGAATCTAGAGATGAAGTTGGGAAGAACTGACATTTTGACAGTATGAGTTTTCCTATTCATGAACATGGAATATCTCTCCATTTTTTAAGTTTTTCTTTTGTTTTTTTTTTTCATTTGAGTTTTACAGTTTTGTTAGCTTATTCCTAAGTAACCATTTTTGGGTGCTAATATAATGCTATTATGCTTTTAATTTCAAATTCAACTTATCATTGGTGGTATATAGGGAAATGGTTGATTGTCATATTAACTTTATATCCTTCCAGAAATTTCATTGTCAATTGTTTCGGATTTTCTACATACATAAACATATCATCTGCAAAGAAAGTTTTATTTCTTCTTTACCAGTCTGTATCCTTTTTGTTTCCTATTGTTGTCTGATTGCATTAGCAAGGATTTCCACTACAGTGATGAAAAGGAGTGGTGAGAGAGAACATCGTTGCTTTGTTCCTGATCTTGGTAGGAATGCTCTGAGTTTCTCACTATTAAGTAGGATGTTAGCTGTAGGGATATAATTTTTTTTAGTTGGCTATTTTTTTTCATTAAGGAATCATTGATATACAATCTTATGACGGTTTCACATGAACAACACTGTGGTTTCAACATTCACCCAGTCTTCACCTCACTCCCCACTGCAGTCACCATCTATCAGCATAGCAAGATGCCATAGAGTCATTACTTGTCTTCTCCATGCTGTACTGCCTTCCCTGTGACTTACCTATATTGTGACTGCTAATTATAGTGCCCCTTAAACCCCTTTTCACTACATTCCTACCACCTTCCCCAAACCCTTTCCTTTGGTAACCTCTAGTCCCTTTCTTGGAGTCTGTGAGTCTGTGCTGTTTTGTTCCTTCAATTTTCCTTTTATACTACATAAATGAGTGAAATGATTTGGTACTTATCTTCATCCTCCTAGCTTATTTCACTGAACATAATACCCTCTAGCTCCACCCATGTTGTTGCAAATGAGAGGATTTCTTTTTTATGGTTGAATAATATTCCATTGTATATATGTACCAACACTTCCTTGTCTGTTCATCTATTGATTGACACTTAGGTTGTTTCCATGTCTTGGCTATTGTAAATAGTGCTGAGATAAACAGAGAGGTGCATATATCCTTTTGAATCTGAGATCTTGTTTTCTTTGGGTAAGTTCCTAGAAGTGGAAATACTGGGTCAAATGATATTCCTGTGTTTAATTTTTTTGAGGAACCTCCATATTGCTTTCCACAGTGCTTGAAGTAATTTACATTCCCACCAACAGCATAGTAGGGTTCCCCTTTCTCCACATCCTCACCAATATTTGTTGTTGCTTCTCTGTTGGATGTTGGCCAACCTAACTGGTGTGAGGTAATATCTCATTGTGGTTTTAATTTGTAGTTCCCTGATGATTAGTAATGTGGAGCATCTTTTCTTGTGCCTGTTGGCCGTCTGTATTTCTTCTTTGGAGAAGTGTCTGTTCAGGTCCTCTGCCCATTTTTTAATCAGGTTATTTGTTTTTTGAGTGTTGAGGTGTATGACTTCTTTATATATTTTGGATGTT
>JAVSCE010016072.1:0-247735 GCA_032199065.1 Smutsia gigantea
AGGCAGAATAGTCCCTGAAGATGTCCACATCCTCAACCTCAGAACCTGTGAATGAGCCCAATGTAATCACAAGTGTCCTATAAAGAATGGAAGTCAGAAGGATCAAAGCAAGGCAGGTGAAGATGGTACAGTGCTGCTGGCTCTGAAGATAGAGGAAAGGTCCTTGTGCTAAGGAACAGTGGTCTGTGGAAGCTGGAAGAGGCAAGAAGACAACTCTTTCCAGAGCTTCCACAAAGGAACAGCCCCACTGAGGAATTAAGTAGAAACCATTTTGGACTTCTGATGTCAAAAAGTCTAGGAAAATTGTGTGTTTTAAGCCACTAATTTTGTGGTCATTTATTACACCCCAGTAGGAAACTAACACGTGCCCCACCCAGCTGAAAGCCTCTCCCCTTAACGAATGTCCCTTTAGTTCTCTTCCTGTGGCCATATCCCTTTCAAGCCTTTATCAGCAATTAACTCCTTTGCTTTTAAAAAAGAAAACAACTATGTATATGTATGTGTGTAAATGTAATTTTTATATAAGCTTTTTATATTTTACAATGGTTTTGTAGATTTACAGAAAACCTTACAAAAATAGTGCAGCAAGTTTACGCACTTTCCTGTTAACATCTTTCAGTGGTACATATGTTAGAGCTAATGAACCATACCACTACTGTTTTTTTTTTGGTATCATTAATATACAGTTACATGAGCAACATTGTGGTTACTTGATTTCCCCCACATTATCAAGTCCCCACCACATACCCCATTACAGTTACTGTCCATCAGCATAGTAAGATGCTATAGAATCACTACTTGTCTTCTCTGTGTTATACTGCCTTCCCCCCCTCCCCCCTGCACTACATTATGTGTGCTAACTGTAATGCCCCTTTTTCCCCTTATCCTTCCCTTCCCACCCATCCTCCCCAGTTCCTTTCCCTTTGGTAACTGTTAGTCCATTCTTGGGTTCTGTGAGTCTGCTGCTGTTTTGTTCCTTCAGTTTTTGCTTTGTTTTTATACTCCACAGATGAGTGAAATCATTTGATACTTGTCTTTCTCCGCCTGGCTTATTTCACTGAGCATAATACCCTCTAGGTCCATCCATGTTCTTGCAAATGGTAGGATTTGTTTTCTTATGGCTGAATAATATTCCATTGTGTATATGTACCACCTCTTCTTTATCCATTCATCTACTGATGGACACTTAGGTTGTTTCCATTTCTTGGCTATTGTAAATAGTGCTGCGATAAACATAGGGGTGGATATGTCTTTTTGAAACTGGGCTCCTGCATTCTTAGAGGCAATCCGTAGAAGTGGAATTTCTGGGTCAAATGGTATTTCTATTTTGAGTTTTTTGAGGAACCTTCATACTGCTTTCCACAATGGTTGAACCAGTTTACATTCCCATCAGCAGTGTAGGAGGGTTCCCCTTTCTCCACATCCTCACCAACAAATTTATTGTTTGTCTTTTGGATGTTGGCCATTCTAACTGGTATGAGGTGATATCTCAATGTGGTTTTAATTTGCATTTCCCTGATGATTAGCGATGTGGAGCATCTTTTCATGTGCCTGTTGGCCATCTGAATTTCTTCTTTGGAAAAGTGTTTGTTCATCTCCTCTGGCCATTTTTTAATTGGGTTATTTGCTTTTTGTTTGTTGAGGTGCATGAACTCTTTATATAATTTGGATGTGAACCCCTTATCGGATATGTCATTTATGAATATATTCTCCCATACTGTAGGATGCCTTTTTGTTCTACTGATGGTGTCCTTTGCTGTACAGAGCTTTTTAGTTTGACAAAGTCCCACTTGTTCATTTTTGCTTTTGTTTCCCTTGCCCGGGGAGATATGTTCATGAAGAAGTTGCTCATGTTTATTTTCAAGAGAGTTTTGCCTATGTTTTCTTCTAAGAGTTTTATGGTTTCATGACTCACATTCAGGTTTTTGATCCATTTTGAGTTTACTTTTGTGTATGGGGTTAGACAGTAATCCAGTTTCATTCTCTTACATATAGCTGTCAAGTTTTGCCAACACCAGCTGTTGAAGAGGCTGTCATTTCCCCGTTGTATATCCATGGCTCCCTTATCATATATTAATTGACCATATATGCTTGGGTTAATATCTGGACTCTCTATTCTGTTCCATTGGTGTATGGGTCTGTTCTTGTACCAGTACCAAATTGTCTTGATTACTGTGGCTTTGTAGTAGAGCTTGAAGTTGGGAAGCGAGATCCCCCCTGCTTTATTCTTCCTTCTCAGGAATGCTTTGGCTATTCAGGGTTTTTTGTGGTTCCATATGAGTTTTAGAACTATTTGTCCTAGTTTATTGAAGAATGCTGTTGGTATTTTGATAGGGATTGCATTGAATCTATAAATTGCTTTGGGCAGGGGGGCCATTTTGACAATATTAATTCTTCCTATCCATGAGCAGGGGCTAGATTTCCATTTTTTGGTGTTGTCTTTAATTTTTCTTATGAGTGTTTTGTAGTTTTCATAGTATAGGTCTTTCACTTCCTTGCTTAGGTTTATTCCTAGGTATTTTATTCTTTTCAGTGCAATTGTAAATGGAGTTGTTTTCCTGATTTCTCTGCTAGTTCTTTGTTAGTATAGAGGAATGCAGCAGATTTCTGTGTATTAATTTTGTATCCTGCACCTTTGCTGAATTCAGTTATTAGTTCTGCTAGTTTTTTGGTGGATTCTTTAGGGTTTTCTATGTATAATATCATGTCTGCAAATAGTGAGAGTTTAACTTCTTCATTAACAATGATTGCCTTTTATCTCTGTGTTGTCAATTGCTGTGGCTAGACCTCCAGTACTATGTTGAATTAAAGAGGTGAGAGTGGGCGTCCTTGTCTTGTTCCTGATCTTAGTGGAAAAGCTTTCAGCTTTTCAGTATTAAGTATGATGTTGGCTGTGGGCTTGTCTATATGACTTTTATTATGTTGAGGTACTTGCCCTCTCTACCCATTTTGTTGAGAGTTTTTATCATGAATGGATGTTGAATTTTGTCAAATGCTATTTCAGCATCTATTGAGATAATCATGTGGTTTTTATCCTTCTTTTTTGTTAATGTGGTATATGATATTGATTGATTTACAAATATTGTACCATCCTTGCATCCCTGGAATAAATCCCACTTGGTCATGATGGATGACCTTTTTGATTTATTTTTGGATTCAGTTTGCTAATATTTTGTGGAGGATTTTTGCATCTATGTTCATCAGGGATATTGGTCTGTAATTTTCTTTTTTTGTGGTGTGTTTGCCCAGTTTTGGTATTAGAGTGATGCTCACCTCATAGAATGAGTTTGGAAGTACTCACTCCTCTTCTGCTTTTTGGAATGCTTTAAGAAGAATGGATATTATCTCTTCTTTAAATGTTTTGTAGAATTCAGCTGTGAAGCTGTCTGGACATGGAGTTTTGTATTTGGGGAGTTTTTTTTATTACAAATTCGCTGGTCTGTTCAGATTTTCTGTTTCGTTCTGGGTCAGTTTTGGAAGGGTGTATTTTCTAGAAAGATGTCCAGTCTAAGTTGTCTAATTTATTGGCATATAATTTTTCATAGTATTTTCTAATACGTCTTTATAGTTCTGTGGTAGCCATTGTGATTTTTCCATCTTTGTTTCTGATCTGTTTATGTGTGTACACTCCTTTTTTATTGATAATTCTGGCTACCAGTTTATTTGTTTATTTTCTTAAAGAACCAGCTCCTGGTTTCAGTGATTTTTTTTTTGTTTTATTCTGCTCTATTTTATTTATTTCTGCTCTGATCTTTATTATGTCCCTCCATCTACTGACTTTGAGTTTCATTTATTCTTTGTCTTGTTTCTTTAAATGTGATTTTTGACTGTTTATTTAAGAGTGTCCTTGTTTCTTGAGGTAAGCCTGTATTGCTGTGTATTTTCCTCTTAGAACTGCCTTTGCTGCGTCCCACAGATTTTGGGCTGTTGTGTTTTTGTTTTCATTTGTCTCCATGTATTGTTGATTTCTGTTTTAAGTTGTTTATTGATCCATTGATTATTTGGAAGCATGTTGTTTAGCCTCCATGTGTTTGTCTTTTTGTGTTCTGTGTATAATTTATTTCTAGTTTCATACCATTGTTGTCTGAGAAGCTGCTTGATACAATTTCAGTCCTTTTGAATTTATTGAGGCTCTTTGGTCTATTCTGGCGAACATTCCATGTACACTTGAGAAAAATGTGTATCATGCTGCTTTTGGGTGGTGTTCTATAGATATTTGTTAGGTCCATTTGTTCTAATATATTGCTCAGTGCCTCTGTTTCCTTATTTATTTTCTGTCTGGTTGATTTGTCTATTGATGTGAGTGGTGTGTTAAAGTCTCCTAAAATGATTGTGTTACAATCTATTTCCCCCTTTAATTCTGTATTTGTTTTATATATTTAGGTGCTCCTATGTTGAGTGCTTAGATATTCATAATGGTTATAGCATCTTGTTGGAGTGATCCCTTTACATTATGAATTGTCCTTCTTTGTCTCGTTACTTTCTTTATTTTGAAATCAATTTTGTCTGATACAAGTACTGCTGCTCCTGCTTTTTTCTCCCTATTATTTGCATGTAATATCTTTTCCCATTCCCACTTTTAGTCTGTGTATGTCTTTGGGTCTGAAATGAGTCTCTTGTAGACAGCATATAGATGGGTTTTGTTTCCTTATCCATTCTGCCACTCTATGTCTTTTGATTGGTGCATTCAGTCTATTTACATTTAAGGTGATTATTGATAGATATGTACTTATTGCCATTTTATTAATTGTTTTCTGGCTGTTTTTTATATTTCCTTTCTGTTGTTCCTTTCTTCCTCTCTTATGCTCTTGTTACTGATTTTTTTTTAGTATTGTGATTGGATTTCTTTTTTTTTTATTTATATTTTTGTGTATATATTTATTGTAGGCTTTAGTTTTGTGGTTACTGAAGGTTCAAGGATGGCTGCTTTACTATATAATTGTCTATCTTAAATTGCTGATTACTCTGTTTCAAACACACTCTAAAGGTACTTTCTTTTTCCTTTTCTTCCTTCTCCAAAATTTTCATATTAGATGTTCTAATCTGCACTTCTTGTGTATTCCTTGACTGATTTTGTGTATGGTTGATTTTGCTTCCTTTGTTTTGTTTTAATTTCATACTTGCTTGGTAATTAGTTGGTCTACTACTTTTACTGTGGGTTTATTTTCACTGGTGAAAGCTATTTAGCCTTAGGGTCATTTCCATCCTCAGCAATACCTTTAACTTACTGTGTAAGGCTGGTTTAGTGGTAGTGAATTCCTTCAACTTTTATTTATCTGGGAATTGTTTAATACCTGCTTCAAATTTAAATAATAATATAGACAGGTAGAGGATTCTTGGTTGGAGTTTCTTCTGTTTCAAGACATTAAGTATATCATACCACTCCTTTCTAACCTGTAGAGTTTCTGTTGAGAAGTCTGCTGATAGCCTGATGGGATTTCCTTTATAAGTAACCTTTTTTCTCTCTGGCTGCTTTCAACACTCTCTTCTTATCCTTGATCTTTGCCATTTTAATTATTATATGTCTTGCTGTTGTCTTCCTGGGGTTCTTTTTGTTAGGGGATCTCCGCACTTCCATGACCTGAGTGTCTATTTACTTCCCCAGATTGGGGAGGTTTTTAACAATTATTTCCTTAAAGAGACCATCTATCCCTTTTTCTTTTAGCCTTCTGGTACCCCTATTGTGTGAATATTGTTTCATTTGGATTGGTCACATAACTCTCATTGTTTTAGTTCTTGGTATTTCTATATACATTTTAGAATCAGCTTGTCAAAATCTCAAAAAAACATGTTGGGATTTGATGGGGATACTATTAAAATATGTAGAATTAGTAGTATTTCTTCCTCAAATATTTGATATAACTTACCAATGGAGCCATCTGTACCTGGAATTTTCCTCATAATTGTGTGTGTGTGTGTGTGTGTTCTGAATATACTTCCATGTATTTCCTTCAGTTCATGGGGAGCATGAGGGAATTCAATTGGCTTTATTAAGGTCACCACAAAATAATAATGAGAAACCTGAGCATGAACTCTTTCTTCCAAATACTTCAAAAGTTGGCTCAAGTGAAAAAAATTGTTTGATGAAAGAGTATTTATTTCCAGGAATGAAAAACAAAAACCTTATTGCTCATTGCCTAGAGGTGTGTGCTAGTTGCAGAGATAAAGCTTTTATTTTAGGCACAGAGCTCAATTTCATAGGAAGGCTTAACTACAAATTCAGTTTCATTAATTATATGTAAGCATATTCAAATTTTCTATATATCCTTGAGTGAGCTTTGGTAGCTTGTTGTTTTTAAAGAATTTGTCCATTTCATCTATGAGGTTGAATTTACTGGCACAAAATTGTTCATGGAATTGCTTTCTTAATTTCATTTTCAAACGGTTTCTTGCACTTTGAATATGTTGTTCTACTGACTTCTGACGTCCATTGTTTCAGATGAGCATCAGTATTGATGCTTCCTTGCATGTGATGAGTGTTTTTTCATTGCTGTTTAGGATTTTATCTTTGTCTTTCAACAGTTTGACTATGATGTGTCTGGTGTGAATCTTTTTGTATGTATCCTACATGTTATTCATTGAGCTCCTTGGATGTGTAAATTCATTTTTCATCAAATTGGGACATTTTTGGCCCTTGTTTCTTTATTTTATTTTCCCTGATAAAGTACTTTATGTTATTAGTTGTTAATAGTTATGTGATGACATATTCTGTGAGCAATATGGTTAAGATTTTGGTTTTTCAGTCAGATAGTCCTGGGTTTGAATCCAAGCTATGCTACTTATTAGTAGTGTGAAACTGGATAAGTCACTATATCACATCAAATCTTGATTTATGTTTACCAGTTTATTATAAAAAATATTATAAAGGCATTTGCAGCAACATAGAAGGAGCTGGAGGATATTATGCTCAGTGAAGTAAGGCAGGCAGAGAAAGACAAGTGCCAAATGATTTCCCTCATTTGTGGAGTATAACAACGAAGCAAAACTGAAGGAACAAAATAGCAGCAGACTCAGAGACTCCAAGAAGGGACTTGTGGTTACTAAAGGGGAGGGGTGTGGGAAGGAGGGAGAAGAGGATTGAGGGCTTTTATGTTTAGTACACATGGTGTGGGAGATCACGGAGAAAACAGTGTAGCACAGAGAAGGCAAATAGTGAATCTGTGGCATCTTACTACACTGATGGACAGTGACTGTGCTGGGGTATGGGTGGGGACTTGATAATATGGGTAAATGTAGTAACCACATTGTGTTTTCATGTGAAACCTTTGTAAGAGCGTATATCAATAATACCTTAATAAAAAAAAAGGCCAGAAATAGTTTAGAACCATTTCTGGTATAAGCATCCCAGAGTCATTAAGTACCCAGGCTCCAACCTGCCGTAATTCACCACCTGAAGATAAGCTGCTCAGCGTTGTGTTACAAGATGATTACTTTAACTGTTGACATTCTAAGCCGGAGGAAGGAATAAAGGAAAACTAACATTCTTAAGGTTTCCTGGGAATTTCACATGTTATCTGCATGTGCATATTGTCTGTTTAGTAACAAGGCCACACCTAAGTGAAAGAAGGCTGAGAAATTATGTTACATTCAATGCCACACCCTGTTAAATTGGGTTTTGGATAAGTAAGGGGAGACTGGGTATTGTAATAAGTTAGCTGTCTACCATAAGCTACTGTTGGCAATCTATTGGGGAAGAAAAGCTAAAAAAAAAAAAACCTGACATGTTTTCCTATTTATCATATAACCCTAGTTTTAAAACCAAACAACCCAGATATTTGCACGTGCAACGGTGGTAATCTTCGGATCACAGAATCACAGATGAGTTTTCCTGAATCTTACTGCATTTTCTAAAATTTCTAAGCTGAAAAAAATTCACATCAGTGTTTTTCAAAATTAAAATACGAAAGGTGGAAATATTTCCCTCCCACCCACTCGATTACCCTTGAGAAACAGTGTTTCTAGTTCCTTATCTGTCCTTGGAGATACTCGAGGCATGTTCAAGCAAATGAACTGTTCTGTACTTCTGTGTTTTCTTGTGTACTAATATACAGTTTAGATAGTTTGGGGATACTGACACTATGGGTATAAACTGCTTAATAGGAAGAAAAACAACAGCCCCTGCGTTCCTCTCATGACAGGAGAAACAGTCATTTATATGTGGAGAGCTCTGTATTAAAACTCGAGCCCTCTCCGCAGCAGCCCTCTCCCTCCTGCCTCGTCTGGAAGCCCTGCATCGAGGAACGAAGCAGGATGGGCTGTGGAGTCAGGTTCACTTGCTAGTTTTTGGCTCCCTGTAGCATCTTGGGCAAGTCACTTAACTCTGAGCTTTAGTGTTTATATTAAGTGGTAAAAACATTAAAAAAAATCTACTTCATAGATTTCTGGTCAAGAATTAATGAGGTCCACAAAATACCAAACACAATAGATACCCTATAAATGTGGGAACTATTATTTCTCCTCAGATCTCCTTATCTGAGATTTCTCCTTTTTTAAATTTACCACCTTAACAGTGGTGATTTCCAGTTCATCACTTTGATCCTTTCACAACCTCCTGCTCTCATGGAAACCAATGAAATTTTGCTAAGGATACTAATAGCCTAATATTTGCAGACGCAGCAAAAAAGTTTATACTTTTGATAAAATCTGACCATCCCCTCTGTTAAGATTATGATCAGCTGCAAGAAATGGAAAACCACCCAAAGTAACAGTGGCTTAAAAGATATTTGTGACTCTTAGTTTCCTGGGACTACTGTAACAAAGCACCACAAGTTGGGTGACTTAAAATAACAGAAATTCATTGGCAGTTCTGGAGGCTGGAAATCTGAAATCCGGCCATGCTTCCTCTGAAACCTGTAGCAGAGTCCTGGTGATCTGCAGCAATCTTTAGCATTCTTTGGCTTGCAGGTGCATAACTCCAATCTCTACTTTCATTTTCATGTGGCGACCATCTTATGAGGATGTGCCATATTGGATGAAAGGCCCACCCTATTTCATTTGACCTTATTTTTTTTTTATGTTAAATGAACCTACTAATTCCCTTCAAAATCCCTGAATTTTATTTATTTATTTATTTTTTAAATATAATTTATTTTATTATCATTAATCTACAATTACATGTGCAATATTACGGTTATTAAACTACCCCTTCATCAGGTCCCCCCCACCAACCCCATTACAATCACTGTTCATGTGACCTTATTTTAACTAGTTACTTCTATCTGTAGTGATGCTATTACCAAATAATGTCACATTCTAAGGGATGCGGTTAGGACTGTTTTGTTTTGTTTTGTTTTTTGGTGGTGTAAGGAGGTACATGATTCAACTCATAACCCTCAAATTCAAGAACCCTGGGGTTAGTGAGACTATGGCTCGTATGCAGCCCATGGAGTCAGGCACCTAGACTCCTTCAATCTTGTTTCTCTGCCATGAGTGAATTCTATTTCCAAGAACACTTCATGGCTCAAGATGGCAGTTGTAACTGTAGCCATCCTGTTCATATTCCAGCAGGCAGGAAAGAAGGGGAGTAGTAGGTTATACCCCATCCTTTAAAGAAATACCTACTTGAAGTCCCACATGAAACTTCTCATATCCTGATGACCACAGCTAAGTCACATGGACACACCTAACTTTAAAGAACACTGGGAAAAGTCTGTTCTGAGAGGCTATGGGCCCACTGGGGAGAACAAACATCAGGAGATAACTACAGTGTCTGTCTAATCCTGATGCTTTCTTGTCCTGTGATTTTCTGACATGTCTGGTTTTTACCTCATTCTCTTTTTCCTCTAAATTTCCAAGCAGACATTCGCTAAATATTTGATCCTCAATCATCTTCCATACTTGATCTCCCTAAAGTACAAATCTGACCCTACCACTTGTCTATCACCAGCTTTTGTTCATTTCTGCCTATCTTTTGGATCATGTTAAACCAATTTTCCTAGCATTCAAGGTTCTTCACAGCATAGCCTCATCCAATCTTGGAGTCTTCTGAACCTAGCTACTTTTTTGAAATAGAAATAATACCTGCCTTACCTCCAAAGCTTGTGAGGACTAAAATAGAAATGTTAAGAGAATGCAAGTTTTAATGTTAGTCTGTAAACATATAAGGAATCTAGTGCTCTATTCCTTCACATGGGTGGGTGTATCCCATGCTTCAGCCAATCTGGACTCTTCCCTGACATGAGTCTGTCTAGCAGAAATGGAGAGGGCTTCCAAGCATCTTGGTTCTGAGAATGGAAGCACAGTATCTGTTAGAAAACCTGGTTTATGTGAAGACCCAGGCATGCAGCTGCAGCTTGATTACCACTGGTCTCTGGGCATTTTCCTCAGATCCTGTCAATTTTTAGCTGTTTCTTTCTGTCAAGTTCCTGTGCTCTGCTCATGGGACAGACACTTACTAGACAACAATATTATACCTCTGGCAGTGACTATTATGGTTTGTACTATCTTATGATGTGCCAGAATACCTCCCACACATACCTACCACATATAGGGTAGCAAGGAAATGTACTAACCAGGTTCAAGAACCCAGAAGCAGTAAAACTAGAGCTGGTATGATTATCCTAGATCTTTTTAATGTCCTCTCCTTCCACTCCCAACAGCCATTCTTAAATGTTCACGGAAGAGTTTCTCATGGGCAGGTGCGGTAAGAAGCAAAACTGTCTTACGTGAAGCCAATCTGGGTGACCTGGACATGCATTAGGCCCATGCAGGGAAGGGCACTCACGTTGAGCATGTCTCAAAAAGCGTTTGTGCAGTGACCCAGTAAGATCTGCAAATCCTCTCTCCAAAAAGCAACTGCAGAGCTGGACAAATCTGACAGTAATAACCATTTCAGTGCCTGGGAAATATCAAATGTAGATGATGATCTGAGAAGTGTCTGTGCTTGAAAAGCTACTGAAGTTTGGATAAGAACATTTGTAGTCTCTGTCATGCTTCCCTGGGGCTGCTCCCAGCCTCTCCCTTGCCCCAGTTCTGTAGGAGAGACATGTTAGTGGAAGTGACAACTGCAGTGGCAGGCAAGCAGGGAGGGCCAACACTTCTGCTAGTTTGATGTGGTCATTGTTCGGGAAAGCATACTCCCGGGTGAGGCTGTGCACGTGTGCATCAGGGACCGGAAGCGCCCAAGCCAAGCACATCACCTTAGCTGACGCCAAGGCTGCATTCATGTGCTGAGGAAACACAAAGGGGCGGAGTGGAAAGGAAAAGCTTGAAAACGGCCTGAATTCTGCATGTGCTCTCTTACCCACACACAGATACAGTGACAGGACAGAAGCCTTACTGGCTTAAAATTTTTAGCACAACTTTAGTTTGATCATTTACTGCCGCTAGCTAGGCACAGGAAATTAGATTTTAAAATAATAAAAGAATATATCCCAGGAATCCTTCCCAAAATAAGTTACTATACAATACAATATATGAATAAAGGACAAAAACCACTCAATTACCTCAGCAGGCCTAGAAAAGAACATTAACAAAATCCAACATTTTAACTAGGAATAGAAGGGAACATCCTCAACTTGAAAAAGGGCATCTATGAAAAGCTTACAGCTAACATCATACTTAGTGGTTAAAGAGAGAATGCTAAAGGCAGATACTTAAGATCTGCGATAAGGCAATGATGTCTCTGCCCTTACCACTTCTGTTCCACTTGTACTGAAGATTCTAACCAGTGGAGGAGGGAAGAAAGGAAGAATCCATATTGGAGAGGAATAAAGGGAAAAGTGCATTCGCGGATGTCGTGAGCCTGTATGCAGACAAATCCCAGGGGAAATGCACACTCACATAAATTCTAGAACTAATAAATTTAATGTTCAAAAGGTATAAAGGTACCCGGGAGAGCTGAGTACAGAGGAAACGAGCCTGACTGAGAGGAGCTGGCCCGGAGAGCAGGCCGTCGCTATGGGAGCGGCTACCTACTTCCGGAAGAAGTACGGCGCGCGGCGAAGGTCATTCCCAGCCGTGTACTCGGCGAGCTGACAGGGCGGCTGGGAGAGGGCAGGGCGCGGTGCTGTAGGTTTCGGCGTGCAGCCCCCGAGGCCCGCCGGGCTGCTCTCGCAGGGTCCCCCGCTTCAGCAGCCTCATGGCTGCCCGGAGCCAGCTCTTAAGGCCTGGACGCCACGACCGAGGCGGTGCGGCCATGGGCTTCTCCAAGTTCCTGGAGGAGGACTTCGACGTGAAGGAGTGGATCCACGCGGCCTTCAGGACTGGCCCCAAGGAGGCGGCGGCCGGGAAGGCGGACGGCCACGCGGCCACCCTGGTGATGAAGCTGCAGCTGTTCATCCAGGAGGTGAACCACGCCGTGGAGGGTGAGCTGCACGGGCTCCGCGGAGCTCTGAGCAGAGCTGCAGACGGGGCCTGGGGCACCCGGGTGCTGCGCGATCCGGATGATGACACAGCGAGCCCCGGCCCGATTCCTTCAGCCCTACGGGTACGTTTAGAATGTCTCAGCTTGCTGCTTGTCTGTCTTCAACACTTGTTGATTCTGGATCTTAGTTTTCCACCTGTGGCGGTGCTCTCATATCAAATTTCCTTTTAAAACATAAAAGAATGAACCTTAAAGTCTATTAAGTAATATCTGATCCTTTTATTTGGCAAAAGCGTACTAAAGGTGCCTGGGAATGCCACAAATGCAGGAAGTGTTTCAGTGGCTCTTCCTGTCCGCGAGGAAGGTGGGCTGGCCTAAATGGAGACTAACATCTTTTAAGCATAGTTAATTATAACAAATAATACACACTAGCACTCATTTCATTAACTCCTCGACTTGATTTTCATTCACTATATGTTATTCAGTGCATACTGCACGCCTCTCTCTCTGCGAGGCTTTCTGGGAAAATCGGATCAAACCGACTGCCCACTGGAAGCTTATGATCCAGGAAATACAACTTTAAGAAAAGGTCGGATGGGCGGTTTACTTCACTGTTGATTTTTTTTAAGTTTATTTTGGTATCATTAATCTACAATTACATGTGCAATATTATGGTGATTAAACTACCCCCTTCATCAGGTCCCCCCCACCAACCCCCATTACAGTCACTGTCCATCAGCGTAGTGAGATGCTATAGAGTCACTACTTGTCTTCTCTGAGTTGTACAGCCCTCCCCGTGCCCCCCTAACATTACATCTGCTAATCGTAATGCCCCTTTTTCCCCCTTGTCCCTCCCTTCCCACACATCCTCCCCAGTCCCTTTCCCTTTGGTAACTATTAGTAGTCCGTTCTTGGGTTCTGTGAGTCTGCTGCTGTTTTGTTCCTCCAGTTTTTTCTTTGTTCTTATACTCCACATATGAGTGAAATCATTGGATACTTGTCTTTTTCTGCCTGGCTTATTTCACTGAGCATAATACCCTCTAGCACCATCCATGTTGTTGCAAATGGTAGGATTTGTTTTCTTCTTATGGCTGTATAATATTCCATTGTGTATATGTACCACATCTTCTTTATCCATTCATCTACTTATGGACACTTAGGTTGCTTCCATTTCTTGGCTATTGTAAATAGTGCTGCGATAAACATAGGGGTGCATCTGTCTTTTTCAAATTGGGCTGCTACATTCTTAGGGTAAATTCCTAGGAGTGGAATTCCTGGGTCAAATGGTATTTCTATTTTGAGTTTTTTGAGGAACCTCCATACTGCTTTCCACAATGGTTGAACTAATTTGCATTCCCACCAGCAGTGTAGGAGGGTTCCCTTTTCTCCACATCCTCGCCAACATTTGTTGTTGTTTGTGTTTTGGATGTTGACTATCCTCACTGGTGTGAGGTGGTATCTCGCTGTGGTTTTAATCTGCATTTCTCTCATGATTAGTGATGTGGAGCATCTTTTCATGTGCCTGTTGGCCATCTGAATTTCTTCTTTGGAGAAATGTCTATTCATGTCCTCTGCCCATTTCTTAATTGCACTATTTGCTTTTTGTTTGTTGAGGTGCGTGAGTTCTTTATATATTTTGGATGTCAACCCCTTATCGGATACGTCATTTATGAATATATTCTCCCATAATGTAGGGTGTCTTTTTGTTCTACTGATGGTGTCCTTTGCTGTACAGAAGCTTTTCAGCTTGATATAGTCCCACTTGTTCATTTTTGCTTTTGTTTCCCTTGCCCGGGAGATATGTTCATGAAGAAGTCGCTCATGTTTATGTCCAAGAGATTTTTGCCTATATTTTTTTCTAAGAGTTTTATGGTTTCATGACTTACATTCAGGTCTTTGATCCACCTTGAGTTTACCATTGTGTATGGGGTTAGACAGTAGTCCAGTTTCATTCTCTTATATGTAGCTGTCCAGTTGTTCCAACACCAACTGCTGAAGAGGCCGTCATCTCCCCAATGTGTATCCAAGGCTCCCTTATCAAATATTAATTGACTGTATATGTTTGGGTTAATGTTTGGATTTTCTATTCAATTCCACTGGTCTGTGGGTCTGTTTTTGTGCCAATACCAAATTGTCTTGATTACTGTGGCTTTGTAGTAGAGCTTGAAGTCAGGCAGTGTAATTCCCCCTGTTTTATTCCTCCTTCTCAGGATTCCTTTGGCTATTCGGGGTCTTTTGTGGTTCCATATGAATTTTAGAATTATCTGTTCCTGTTCATTGAAGAATGCTGTTGGTATTTTGATCGGGATTGCATTGAATCTGTAAATTGCTTTAGGCAGGATGGCCATTCTGACAATATTAATTCTTCCTAGCCAAGAGAATGGGATGAATTTCCATTTGGTAGTGTCCTCTTTAATTTCTCTTAGGAGTGTCTTGTAGTTTTCAGATTACAGGTCTTTCACATCCTTCCTTAGGTTTATTCCTAGGTATTTTATTCTTTTTGATGCAATTGTGAATGGAATTGTTTTTCTGATTTCTCTTTCTGTTAGTTCATCGTTAGTGTATAGGAAAGCAACAGATTTCTGTGTGTTAATTTTGTATCCTGCAACTTTGCTGAATTCATATATTAGTTCTAGTAGTTTTGGAGTGGAGTCTTTAGGGTTTTTTATGTACAATATCATGTCATCTGCAAATAGTGACAATTTGACTTCTTCTTTACTAATCTGGATGCCTTGTATGTCTTTGTTTTGTCTGATTGCCGTGGCTAGGACCTCCAGTACTATGTTGAATAACAGTGGAGAGAGTGGGCATCCCTGTTTTGTTCCCGATCTTAGATGAAAAGCTTTCAGCTTCTCACTGTTAAGTATGATGTTAGCTGTGGGTTTGTCATATATGGCCTTTATGATGTTGAGGTACTTGCCGTCTATACCCATTTTGTTGAGAGTTTTAATCATGAATGGATGCTGAATTTTGTCAAATGCTTGTTCAGCATCTATGGAGATGATCATGTGGTTTTTGTTCTTCTTTTTGTTGATGTGGTGGATGATGTTGATGGATTTTCGAATGTTGTACCATCCTTGCATCCCTGGGATGAATCCCACTTGATCATGGTGTATAATCCTTTTGATGTATTTTTGAATTCGGTTTGCTAATATTTTGTTGAGTATTTTTGCATCCACGTTCATCAGGGATATTGGTCTGTAATTTTCTTTTTTGGTGAGGTCTTTGCCAGGTTTTGGTATTAGAGTGATGCTGGCTTCATAGAATGAGTTTGGAAGTATTCCCACCTCTTCTATTTTTTGGAAAACTTTAAGGAGAATGGGTGTTATTTCTTCTCTATATGTCTGGTAGAATTCAGAGGTGAATCCATCTGGTCCGGGGGTTTTGTTCTTGGGTAGTTTTTTGATTACTGCTTCAATTTTGTTGCTGGTGATTGGTCTGTTTAGTTTTTCTGTTTCTTGTTTGGTCAGTTTTGGAAGGTTGTATTTTTCTAAGAAGTTGTCCATTTGTTCTAGGTTTTCCAGCTTGTTAGCATATAGATTCTCATAATATTCTCTTATAATTCTTTGTATTTCTGTGGGATCCGTCGTTATTTTTCCTTTCTCATTTCTGATTGTTTATGTGTGTAGATTCTCTTTTTCTCTTAATGAGTCTGGCTAGGGGTTTATCTATTTTGTTTATTTTTTCAAAGAACCAGCTCTTGGTTTCATTGATTTTTTTCTGTTGTTTTATTCTTCTCAATTTTATTTATTTCTTCTCTGATCTTTATTATGTCCCTCCCTCTGGTGACTTTGGGCCTCATTTGTTCTTCTTTTTCCAATTTCAGTAATTGTGTCTTTAGACTATTCATTTGGGAATGTTCTTCCTTCTTTAGATAGGCCTGGATTGCAATATGCTTTCCTCTTAGAACTGCCTTTGCTGCATCCCACAGAAGTTGTGGCTTTGTGTTGTTGTCATTTGTCTCCATATACTGTTTGATTTCCGTTTTGATTTGGTCGTTAACCCATTGATTAATTAGGAGAATGTTGTTAAGTCTCCATGTATTTGTGAGCCTTTTTGTTTTCTTTCTAAAATTTAATTCTAGTTTTATACCTTTGTGATCTGAGGAGTTGGTTGGTAGAATTTCAGTATTTTCGACTTTACTGAGGTTCTTTTTGTGGCCTAGTATGTGGTCTATTCTGGAAAATGTTCCATGTGCACTTGAGAAGAATGTGTATCCTGTTGCTTTTGGGTGTAGAGTTCTGTAGATGTCTGTTAGGTCCATCTGTTCTAGTGTGTTGTTCAGTGCCTCTGTGTCTTTACTTATTTTCTGTCTGGTTGATCTGTCCTTTGGAGTGAGTGGTGTGTTGAAGTCTCCTAAAATGAATGCATTGCTGTCTATTTCCTCCTTTAATTCTGTTAGTATTTGTTTCACATATGCTGGCGCTCCTGTATTGGGTGCATATATATTTATAATGGTTATATCTTCTTGTTGGATTGACCCCTTTATCATTATGTAATGTCCTTCTTTATCTCTTGTTACTTTCTTCGTTTTGAAGTCTATTTTGTCTGATACAAGTACTGCAACACCTGCTTTTTTCTCCTTGTTGTTTGCATCAAATATCTTTTTCCATCCTTTCACTTTTAGTCTATGTATATCTTTGGGTTTGAGGTGAGTCTCTTAGGCAGCATATAGATGGGTCTTGCTTTTTTATCCATTCTATTACTCTGTGTCTTTTGATTGGTGCATTTAGTCCATTTACATTTAGGGTGATTATTGATAGATATGTACTTATTGCCATTGCTGGCTTTAGATTCGTGGTTACCAAAGGTTCAGGGGTTGCTTCTTAACTATCTAACAATCTAACTTAACTTTCTTGTTAAGTTATTGTAAACACAGTCTGATGTTTCTTTATTTCTCTCCCTTCTTATTCTTCCTCCTCCATTCTTTATATACTAGGTGTTTTATTCTTTGCCTTTAGTTAGTATTTGGATGGTCTGCTTTCTTTGCTATGATTTTATTTTCTCTGGTGACATCTTTTTAGCCTTAGGAGTGCTTCCCTCTAGAGCAGTTCCTTTAAGATGTCCTGTAGAGGTGGTTTATGGGAGGCAAATTCTCTCAGCTTTTGCTTGTCTGGAAATTGTTTAATCCTTCCATCATATTTAAATGATAATCATGCTGGATACAGTATTCTTGGTTCCAGGCCCTTCTGTTTCATTGCGTTAAATATATCATGCCATTCTCTTCTAGCCTGTAAGGTTTCTGTTGAGAAGTCTGATGATAGTCTGATGGGTTTTTCTTTTAAGGTGATCTTTTTTCTCTCTCTAGCTGCCTTTAATACTCTGTCTTTATCTTTGATCTTTGCCATTTTAATTATTATGTGTCTTGGTGTTGTCTTCCTTGGGTCCCTTGTGTTGGGAGATCTGTGGGCTTCAGTGGACTGTGAGAGAGTATTTCCTTTCCCAGCATTGGGAAGTTTTCAGCAATTATTTCTTCAAAGACACTTTCTATCCCTTTTTCTCTCTCTTCTTCCTTTGGTACTCCTATAATGCGAATACTGTTCCATTTGGATTGGTCACACAGTTCTCTTAATATTCTTTCATTCCTAGCGATCCTTTTATCTCTCTCTGCCTCAGCTGCTCTGTATTCCTGTTCTCTGATTTCTATTGCATTAACAGTCTCTTGCATCTTGTCCAGTCTGCTGCTAAGCCCGTCGATGGCTTGTCTCATTTCTGCATTGTCTTTCCTGACTTCCCTCACTTCCTCCCTCAGCTCTTGCATATTTCTCTGTAGATCCATCAGCATGGTTATGACTTTTATTCTGAATTCTTTTTCAGGAAGATTCTGCATTTCCATCCCTTCAGGTTCCGTCTCAGGAGTTGTCTGGGTCTGGGTGAGCTTGGTCTGTACTATATTCCTCTGTCTTTTCATGTTGATAGGAGTGGTCGCTGGTAGGTGCCACGTATGTCAGCTGGGCTTTTTAAGACTTAAGAAAAACAAACAAACAAGGAAAAAAAGAAGGAAGAGAAAGAAAAGAGAAAAAGAAGAAGGAAAGAAAAGAAAGAAAAAAGAAAGGGAAAAAGAAAAAAAAAACGCCTACCCGGAGTGGATTCTGTAAGGGTGCTGTAGGTGTCGCTGCTGCTCCACTGTTCCACAGCCACGGCCGCACTGCTCTTTGTAGCTCTGGCCAGGGCGGGAACGAATGGGAGGCTGTTGTTCTCTGTATAAAGTTTTAGTGTGGCTCCTATCTTTTCTCAGTCACCATCCAAGGGGTCCGAAGTCTCTCAGGACTCCCAGCCCGCTGGGCTGAGCGTGCTGGGCGATGGTGTTCCCTCTCTGGGCCCCCTGCCTCTCCAAGACCGCTACAAACCGCGCGTGCTTTTCTCTTGTCCCGGGGCGCTGGCTGCACGGACCCGGCGCGTTCCCAGCTCCAAACCTGCACCTTCTGCCTCTCCAATGTCCGATGCACCACGTGATGTGTGTCAGTGCTCCTGGCACAGACCACCGGGGCTGGGTATTTCGTGGGCCTGCTCTTCCACCCCCTCCCGGCTCTGAATCCTCTTCTCCCGCTGGCTCACCCGGATGGGTGAGTGCTGGGGTCCCGCGGGGTCGCGGCTCCGTATCTTAATCGCCTCGCGGGGTGCCGAGCCCTCTCGGGTGTAGCTGCACGCTGTGCACTTTCCTGTGTATTCTGGTCTCTCTTTTAGGAATAGTTGTATTTGCTGTATTTTCGTAGATAAATATAATGTTGGGAGGAGATTTCTGCCACCCTGTTCACGCCGCCATCTTCCCGGAAGATCCACTGTTGATTTTTTATTGTATTTTGCATTGTTACTAATTGAGTATCTGTTATGCATGTGTCAAGAAATGGGTCCTGAGGATGAAAAGTTTACCTTTCTGGAGCTTGCTGCCCTGTGGGGAAGATACGTAAACAGTGAAGGTGGGGGCTTTAATGAGAACCAGGAGCCATGAGAGGTGAAAGAACTGTGCAGTCATCTCTTGTCTGGGAGAATCATAAAGAGGCCTTGAAGGAGGACTTCTCATGGCAAAGAGGCAGAGGATATTAATAATAATATAATAGCAAATATTTTAAGTCCTTGGTATGTGTCAGGCACTGCTTTAAGTGTTTTATATATATTAACTAAGTGGTTCTCAAACCAGCGGTGGCCTCCCCACCCTCTGGACCCCCAGAGTATTTGGGAGTTGGTGGGACTTGTTTTAGTTGTTGGGATGGTGATAGACATTTAGTGGAAGGACCCAGTGATGCTTAGAATTCCTGCAGTGCTTGGGACAGTCCTGCACAATGAAGAAATGTCTTGGCTGAAATGTTAATAATGCCCCCTTTTAGCATGATTATCTAATCTAAACCTGACAGTAATCCTTAGAGGTAGGCACAGTTGTTTTGCCACCTTATGGTTGTAGCAGCTATGGCTGGGAGAAGTAAATTGCCCAGCATCATGTTGCTAACAAGTGGGGTAGTCTGGATTTGCACCCGGACAATTGGGTCAAGATCCCAGGCTCTGTATCGGTACTATGTGGCTACCTCTCTGGAATTAAAGGGAGAGGGAACAACACGTTGCACAGGCATGTGGATATAAAAAGGCCTGTTCAGAGGCAGGTGAGAAGTTCAGAGCTTCAGCAGAAGCATCAATAAATATTAGTTACCAGTAGTATTATTATTGGAAGATCACATTTTCATGGGAGGAAACCTCTGCTGGAGATAAGGCAGAAAGGTAGACTGGGATCAAACCGTGAAAGGCTTTTTTGGCCATCCTACTGCGTTTGGATTTCATCCCTTAAGCAATGGAAGCTTTTGGAGGTTTGAAGCTTTATTTTTATGTAAGATGAGACAAGGGCTCAAGTCTGCAGTGAAGAGAAATTATTACAGAGGTACAAGCAGGAGATGTGGAGGGCTCCAAATTAGAGGACTGATTTGTTCATTCTTTCAGTCAACAAATATTTATAGGGCACAAACTGTTTTCCAGGTTCCAGAGATAAGTGTTGTATAAGACTCAGTCTTAAGTTGGAGAGGTTGGTAGAGGCTAGAACAAGCAGGGATTTTAATGTCACTTTAAAGAGTTTGGATTTGACATCAAATGAGCGTAATGGAAGGTACTGGAGGATTTTTAAGCAGGGGAGAGACATGGTTTGATATGTCCCCATTCAGGAAGCTACTGTCCTCACAGTGGCTTCAGCTAGGGTTACGGCAGTGGAGATGGTGAGAAATGGGTAGATTTAAGATATTTTTATGAGGAAGATGATGGATTGGAATGAAGGATGAGATGGGGAGAAAATCAAGAATGATGCAGATTCTTGAACTAAGCACCTTGGATGGAGGTGCCAAACGTAGAGTAACGTTTGAGAGGATTTGTTGTGAACACCCGTATACCCACTACCGAGATTCTACAGTTAATAGTTTACTATTCTTGCTTTATAACAAATCTGTCCACTTATCCCTCCCTCCGTCCATCCATTCATCTTATTTTTTGACATATTTCAAAGTAAGTTGCAGACATCAATACACTTTCCCCCTAACATTTCAGTTAAAACCCTAAGTGTTGTAGTTTTATACTTGTTTACAGCTCTTTTTTTACTAGATAGAAGTTACATAAGGTAAAATGGGATCTTAACCTGTGAGTTGGATGAGTTTTGACAAATGTATGCAACTAGTATAACTCAAACCTCTATCAAGATACAGAACATTGCCATCACCCAAGAAGGTGCCCCCAGCTCCTTTGTAGTGAAATCTGACCCTTACCCTCCTAGAGGCAACCACTGCAAGTGATAGCTTTAAAATGGATTCAAGAATACACTAAATTTTGGGGGCTCTGGAGAGGGAAAATGAGATACACAGGGAACAGCAGGACCTGCAGAGTGACTCCGGTTTCGTGGGTGGGAGACCAGGCTGGGGCCTTAACAGCACTGCTGGAAGGCAATGCAGCCCCTGTGCATGGAAGAAATCTTTGTGTGTTCTTTGTTTTCTTAATCTTAGAACTTCACCTTCCTGAAGTACATGTTGCAGACATTAAGGTTCCATTCATTGCACTGGTGGAGCAGAAGACTCTGGACCTCTTTGATTCCCCAGTGAATTGCTCTTTAAAGTGTTACAAGGTTATGCTGTTAACTCTCCCAATTCCACATAACATATGGTTTGTAAAGATGTTCAAATTTTATTCTACACTGGGAATATCTTTTTTAAAAATTCAGATTTCTTGCATCACTTGGTCAACTAGGCTGAATAAATGAGAAACCCTCATTTGGGTTGAAGGTCAGGCTGATGGTTCAAAGAGGTCCAGAGTCTTTACTAGAGCACTGAATGAAACCTTAATGTCTTCAACATGTACTTCAGGAAAGTGAAGTTCTAAGATTAAGAAAACAAAGAACACACCTGCATTTTAACTCACTCCAGCTGGTGCTGGTGGTCGGCTGACTTTATTTTGAAAAGACCACAGAAACAGATGTTGGGACCAGACTTACGTAAGGCTTGGTTTCAGCTCTGTGAAATCTTGGGTAGGTTACTCAATCTCTCTGAGCCTCAGTTTTCTCATTTCTAAGAGGTGGCTGGTAATGATTACTGTGACCAGTAAGTCAAATATTGTATGCCAAAGCACCTGGCACATAGCTGGCATTCACACCGTTTTTCTGCCTTACAAAGGGAGTTATAGTCTAACTCAGCGGTGGAACACTGTTGATGATGGGTTGGGTTTATGGTTATTCCTTGTTAATTCACATGGTTCTCACCCATCCCTTGGGAGGACACGGCCCTGGAAGAGGCCACCTCCTCACCCACCTCCCCTCACACTCCACTTGCCACAGGCTCAGAAAACCGTGTGGCTGGTAGTACTGTGGGGAAGGTTTCCTTTCTGTCATCTGATGTATTCACATTGTTCGTGGTGATTGGTCTGATTTTTCATCTTTTGTTCTTGGATTCTTGCTACAGAAACAAGTCACCAGGCTCTTCAGAACATGCCCAAAGTGCTCCGTGACATCGAAGCTCTTAAACAGGAGGCGTCTTTTCTGAAAGAACAAATGATTCTTGTCAAGGAAGACATTAAAAAATTTGAACAGAACACATCTCAGTCCATGCAGGTATTTTGGCTCCTGGCCTAGATGTTGATTCTTGTATTTGGAAGGTGTTTACTCTCAGAGTGGGAGGCCGACTCTAACCAAAATTCTACCCAGCACTCGAATACCCTTTGCCTGGTTCGCTCAGCTTAGGCATCTCATTTAAGCACCCGCTGAACAATTTGGTCATGTGATTGGTATGGTAAGGGGGACAGAAGTTCCCTAAGGACAGGACTGTGCCACACGGTGCTTAGGTTTCAGATCACTGGGGGGAGGTAGAGAAAAAGGAGCTGCCCCGTGCTTAGCTTTGGGTCTCTTTTCTCTTTTAGGTGTTGGCGGAAATTGACCAGCTGAAGTCCAGGATGCAGCTTGCCGCAGAATCACTTCAAGAGGCAGACAAGTGGAGCACCCTAAGTGCGGATATTGAGGAGACATTTAAGACTCAAGTGGGTTTCTTGTTTAGGGGATGTTGTGCTGTCTGGTTAGGCAAGAACTTGAGGTTTGGAGAAACAAATGCCAGAACCATTTACTCAGAACCATAAGGGATAGTAAAAATTGGAAACCTTCAGGCTGAGGGTAGGGAAGATCTGAAATTGCTCTGAGTATTTCCACCCTCTTAAGTTTGCACTCTGTGCTTGACTGCAGTCTTTAGCCGCAGAGAGCATTCAGGAGAAGCCTCAACAAGAAAGGCAGAGAAAATGGATAGATGATAGCATGGGACATGAGCGGAGAGGCCTCACACAGTGTGGGACCTTGGTTAGTTAGGTTAACTCCTGGGCTCCAGGGGAAGATGACAATACTTTTGATACCTGGTTATAAGGATAAAGTGAGATGATGTCTTTTTTTGTTGATTGAGGTATAGTTGATATACAGTATTATATTTCTGGTGTACACAACAGTGATTTTACAGTCATCTACATTATTAAATGCTCACACTGTAAGTATAGTTACTATCAACATATGAAGATACTACAAAATGATGTTTTATGAAAAGCTTTTTCAGTTGTGAAGCAAAATGAACTATCATCTCTTTTGCTAGTTTTAAAAACTCCTAAAAGTTTCTTTAAAAGTTGTAAGTGTAACGTGGGAAAAAATTTAGTGAACAGGAATAAACGTGTGAAAACAGTGAAAAGTGTTTTTCCTTTAACCCTAACCTTCCCTTCCCAGTCCCCAATCTTCTAATTTCCTTCTAAATACAAACCCTGTTATCAACTGTATGCCTGTCCTTCCAGAAACATACATGTATAAGTTCCCTTCCCTTTTTTCCTACAAATGGTAACACATTGCAAACGCTGTGGTGTGTTGTTTTTTCACTCAACAACCTGTTATGGTATGTCAGCTATCATTATCTTTAAGTACAGTAGAGCCACACTCCTTCGCATTCTGTTCCAGAGCCCATCAGGGTGCTTGACAAGGCAATGGATCCAGGCCTCATAGATGTAAGCTGCAAATCTTACTGAGTTCCTGGCACATGTGTATGAGAGAGAATCTATTTAAATAGGGTCTCTGGTTTTAATAGTAGCACACCACTAATGTTAATCAGCTGAAAGTTATAAATCTTGTTTTTCTCCTCCCAGCTATCCTGATATTCAGAACTAAACTGCCCACAAGATCATATGTATCCAGTTGGACTCCCCCTGGGCACTTCGAACACTGAATTCATTATTTCTGTCTAAAGCTGCTCCCCATTTGTCCTTCCTGTCTTAGTTAATGGTAGCCTTTTTCCATTCAAGTGTCCAGGCTAGGAACCTCAGCAGTCCCTACCCGCTCCCTCTCCACATCCTTCCCATCTTCCCCTTGAGGTGTCTGTTCTTTAGGCCCCCGCCACCTCTCCACTTGTGCTTTCCAGTCGTAGTGCTCCTAGGCCTTTGCAGCAAACATCCCTGGTCTCCTTGCCACCGAGTCCCGCCCGCCCTCAGTTGATCTTCTGCACGTGACCAGGGCACCTTGTAAAGCATAGACTGGCACATGTCATTTCCCTGTCCCTTCCCCACATCCATTTTAGCTTAATGATTCCCATTTTCTGCTGGATGAAATTCTAAGCGCACTACAAGTTGTGCAGCCCATCTTTCACAGCAGGGCTCCATGCAGCCTGCCTTCTCACCGTTTTCTCTGCTGCTCCGTCCATGTGATATCCAGCTTGTGACTGCCCCAGATGTCATTTCCCGTCTTAGTTCTCTGCCTGCACTCTCTTTCCTCTCTTTTGCTTACAGCAGAGTAACCCCTACTGCCCTTCGAGTCCAGCAGTGTCACCACCTCTCACAGTGCCCCCTGCTGGCTCCACACCTCTCACAGGCAAAATTAATCGCTCCCTCACCTGTGTTCCTGCTTCTTCAGTTGTGTCGTGATCTTTCTGTCCCAGTACCTTGTGAACTCAGGGGCTTCAATGTGACCTTCCTCGTCTTTGTGTCTCAGATGTCTAATACAGGGTTTGCTACGTCATCGACACCTATTGGATGCTGAGATGAAGTACAGTTAGCACTACATTTTTAATTCATTTTTTAAAATAGCATTTGTTTTTCTAATTATAAACTGAAATTCTCTGTGCCTTAGAAGACTTGTAAAATTCAGAAAAATGCAAGGGGGAGAACAAATGATTCTGATTCCTATGCCCTGCTAATGTGTTTTTTTTATGTCTATAGGTATTTTTCTGTGTATTTGTACTTACATATTTTGTACCTATGCATGTATTACAAGTATATAGACATTCATGTATATTCTAGTGTCTATGTGTTTTTTATCTTGTTTATTTTAATAGTATATTGTAAGTATTTTGCTATGTGATAGTACTTTTCAAAAACATGATTTTTAATGGCTGTATAATATTCCACATGTCATTATGAGTGAGCCATGATTTATATTTTATTTATTATTATGGAAGATTGAGGTTGCTTCCAGGCTTTTGTTATTACAACACTAAAATCACATTAGCTAATTATAATACATTAATATCTCTGTCCATCTGATTATTTCCTTAGGACAAATTTCTAGAAGAGGAAATAGCAAGTCAGAAGATGTGGTTATTTTTAAGGCTCTTGATGCATGCTGTTAAATTGCCTTCCAGAAAGACAGTATACGTTTATGATTCCAGATGGACCTTTTTCTTCACACCCTCACCAACAATAGCTATTTTCCAAATAGAAAATTTCCCAAAAGTTTTTCTAATTTTTTAGGAGGAAAATGGCACTTTCTTGTTTTAATTTGTATTTATTTGAGTACTAATAATATTGAACATAATATGTTTATGGGCCATTTTCTTATTTTATGAATTGCCTTTTCTTGTGTTTTGTCCATTCTTAATTGAAGGAGCTGAGGGCTCTTTGAAAATAAATATCCTCTATTCTGGTCTTCTTATAGGACATAGCTGTGATTTCTGCCAAGGTAACAGGTATGCAGAACAGCTTAACAATGCTTGTTGATACACTGGACTACTATGAAAAGTGTGTGCACTTGGAGGCATTGAAGAACAGGCTGGAGACCTTGGCCAGCACCCAGATTGTAGCAGCATTCACCTCTCAGTCTGTAGGTGAGTGCTGGCTGTTTCTCATTTCTGTGTATACCTCTTCACAAAGATAAGGCTTTCAGAGTCTTCAGTCCTTGGAATTAAATTATGTAGATTGGAAGTAAATCTGTAAACTTTATGATGGTTGCCTTTTTTCAATATTTTACATGAAAATTTTCAAACATACTGAAAAGTTGAAATAACTATAGAAGGAACACACCATCTAGATCCTAGTATTAGCATTTTCCACATTTGTTTTATCACATATCTACCCATCTGTCCATTTCTCCATCCATCCATTTTTTGTTTTTGATGTATTTCAAACTAACTTGTACACCTCAGTACATTTCACTCCTAAACACTTTACCATTCATATCAGTAACTAGAATTCAATATTTGTTTATGATGCATTTTTTTTGAAATGAAGTTCATGTTTAGGGAAATGCACAAATCTTAAGTGTATCATTTATTGAGTTTTGATCCTTATCAACTATTATTTTTATTTCCTTTGACTACTAATAGGACCAAATCATATTTATAGCATTCCTAAGATTGTGTAGTGTTCTTGCAATTCAAGAACAAGCCCCACTTATTTGCGGGGTGTCTCTGTGTGTGTGAGAATATACTATTGGATATTTGCTGATTTTTTTTATTTGGAATATTTTTATTGAGATCCCATTAGCAAGTATCTTTGTCAGGTTTTGTTATCATGATTGTGTTGGCTTCATAAAAGCAATTGGGAAGATTTCATTCTTTCTTACGACTCTGTTAGGATTTAAGTAACATTTTTATCAAATATTGCCATGGCCCCATTGAATGCTTTCAGTCTACAGTTCAATTTGGATTATTACGACCTCTGCCTTTTTTGTCTGTATTTGCTTTAGTCTTTGTCCATTTCCTTTTCATCTTCAAACTTTCTGAGCTGTTTTATTTTAAACTTGTCTATTGGAGATGGCATATGGTTGAATTTTGGCTTTTGATCTAATGTTTAAATTTTTTAGTAAGTGACTTTATCCCATTGAGGCTTTTTTTAACAGAAATTTTCAGTCTTGTATGTTTCTATTTTTATACTTTCTGCTCTGTTTCTGTTTCTTTTGATCACTATATTTTGCTACCCTTATATGTTTTCTTTGTGATTTTTTCTCACAGATGAGTTGGAAGAAATTTAATTTGATTTTAGCTTTATTAGTGATTTATGACTTCAAATAATAAACTAAACTTCTTAATTTATCAATTTCAAAAGTGTAACAATATCTGACTCCCTTTGAATAGTGTATTTAAACTCTTCCTGCCTCTATCCTTCCCTCTCCCCCTGCCACACTCTAGAATACTGTGTAGTCCAGAATTTTTATTATGGTATACTATCAAATTATTCATTTTTTTTATCACATAGCTTTTCTCTAAAATTTTAGGCATGATAAGATTTTTGTGTTTTATATTTTACTTTTACATAACTGTTTTATAACCAATAATTGCCATGGCTATTTATGCTTAATATCATGTTTAAATAGATTCAATATACACTTCTGGACTTTCATCCCACATCTTCCCCATCTGTTAATTCTTCATTTTGAGGCTTCTCTTCATTAGCAAGATTGTTTTCAAGTAGATTATATTTTCTCAGGAAGGGCATTGGGATTATATATATATCTTTAGTATTTATATAGTAAAGAATGTCTATTGCTTTTACTTAGAGAAAACCACAATTCTTTTGGAATTCTTGGAGCATGCTATTTTTCCTTCAGAATTCTAGAAACCTTGCTTCCTTGTCTTCTGCCAACTATGTTCTGCTGATGAGTGTGAGAATAGCCTGCTTAGTTTTTCTGCTATAGGTAATTTGTTTCTTTTCCTTAAATAGTCAAAAGAGAGGTTGGCAAATATTTTCTCTAAAGGGCCAGATGGTAAATAATGGGCTTTGTGGGCCATATAGTCTTTATCACAAATACTTAACTCTGCAGTTGTCACTTGACAGCCTTATGTGAGTGAATGGGCTTAACTGTGTCCCAACACTTTATTACAAAAACAGTTGGTAATTTGGCCTTCCGGCTCATTGCCTTCTACCTTCTGGATTATAAGATTCTTTTACCTGGCAGTTTAGTTATTTCACTAGGTTATTTTTCAGTTTTGAAAATTTTAAACTTTTTCTGGAACATAGCACAAGCTCTTTTTATCTGCTGATTCATATCTTTCTTCATTTCTAGAAAATTTCTTAAAAATTTTTTTTCTATTCCGTTTGTTTTGCTTTCTGCCTCTGAGAACATCAGCTGTGTGTTAGCTCTCCTTTTCCTCCCTTCATGTATTTCATGTTCTGTCTGGTCTACTTTGCCTCTTTGCTAACTCTTCTCATAGTCCGTTTTTCAAAAGGTTGCCTTCCATTCACAAGTAGCACTTTCTAAAGTATTTGCTCTGCTCTTTATTTTTCTAATTAATTTCTAATTTTTATAATACCATTATTTGCTTCCTAATTTTTTTTAACTTAGCTCTGCCAGCCTGCCTTTATATCTCACTGTGATGCTTTGGGTCCTGTTAAAGAAAACATTTATACCTTATGTAATTTCCTTGAGAGTGTGAAGTGTTTGTAGCCTAAAACTTTTCTTCTCTTCCCTAGGGTAAATCTTTGAAGTGCTCTCTCTTTTAAAATAAGTTTTTTTTAATTGTGGTAAAATACACATAACATAAAAATTTACCATTCTTACTGTTCCTGAGTACACAGTTCAGTGGCATTAAGTACCTTCATATTGTTGTGCGGCCATCACCCCATCCATTGCCAGAACTCTCTTCATCTTCCTCAGCTGAGATTCTATACCCGTTAAACATTAACTGCCTGTTCCCTCCTCCCACTAGCTCCTGGCAGCCACCATTCTGCTTTCTGTCTCTATGAATTTGACTATTCAGGTATTTCATACAAGTGGTGGAATCATACAGTATTTTTCATTTTGTGATTACTTATTACACCTGCCATGTATCTTCAAGGTTCATCCATGTTGTAGCATGTGTCAGAATTCCCTTCCTTTTCAAGGCTGAGTAATATTCCATTTATGTATATCCCACCATTTGTTTATCCATTCACCCAGCAATGGTCACTTGAGTTGTTTCCACGGTTTGCTTGTCGTGAATAATGTTGCTGTGAACATGAGTGTACAAGTACTTGTTTGAGTCCCGGCTTTCAGTTCTTTTGGGTATATACCGAGAAGTAGAATTCCTGGATCATAAATCTACTTGTAATTTTTTGAGGCTTCATTATAAAGTTTTCCACAGAAGTTATACCATTTCCCATGCCTACCAGCCATGTACAAGAACAACAATTTCTCCATATCCTTCTCAACACATGTTGTTTTGTTTTTCTCATACTAGCCATCCTAATGGGTGTGTAGTGGTATCTCATTGTGATTTTGATTTGCATTTCCATAATTAATGAAGTTGAACATATTTTCTATCTCACTGGTCATCTATATATCTTCGGAAAAATGTGTGCAAATCCTTTGCCCATTTTAAGATCAGGTTATTTGTTTTTTATTGTTGGGTTGTAGGAGTTCACTATGCTGGATATTAATCCTTGATTGGATATATGATTTTAAAATTTATACATATTTTTTCCCATTCTGTGGGTTGTCTTTTCAGTCTGTGCATCCTTTGATGCACAAGTTTTAAATTTTGATATAGTCCAGTTGATCTGTTTTTTCTTTTATTGCCTGTGCTTTTGGCATCATACTTAAGAAACTATTGCCAAATCCAATGTCATGATGCTTTTCCCATTTTCTTATAAAGGTTTTATAGTTTTAGCTTTTACATTTAGGTCTTTGATCCATTTTAAATTAATTTTTGTATATGATGTAAGGTAAGGGTACAGCTTCTTTGTTTGCATATGGATATCCAGTTTTCCCAGAACTCTTTGTTGGAAAGACTATATTTTCCCCATTGAATGGTTTTGGAGCTCTTGTTGAAAGTCATTTGATCATATATGTGAAGGCTTATTTCTAGGTTCTCTCTTCTCTTCCATTCGTCTATATGTCTGTTCTTATGCCAGTACCACACTATTTTTATTACTGTATCTGTAGTAAGTTTGGAAATCAGGAAGTGTGAGACCACCAAAATCATCTATTTTCAAGATTGTTTGGCTATTTGGGGCCCTTGAAATTCTATATGATTTTTAGGATGTTTTTTTTGTTGTTGTTTCTCTGGAAAACACCACTGGGTTTTTGATTGGGATTGCATTGACTCTGTAGATTGCTGTGCCTAGTATTACCATCTTAACAATATTAAATCTTCCAATGCATGAACATGGGATGTCTATTTATTTGCATCTTTAATTTTTTTCAGTAGTATTTTGTGGTTTTCAGTGTAAGAGTCTTTCAGCTCCTTGGTTACATTTATTCCTAAGTATTTTGTTCTTTTTTATGCAATTATAAATGGGATTGTTTTCTTAATTTCCTTTTCATATTGTTTGTTGTTTGTATATAGAAACATATTGATTTTTGCTTGTTGATTTTGTATCCTGCAGCTTTGCTGAATTTGTTCATTGTTTTAACAGGTTTCTGTGGAATTTCTATATATACAGGTTTTAGGGCTTTCTATATATAAGATCATATCATCTGCAAACAGACACTTTTACTTCTTCCTTTCCTATTTGGATGCTTTTTATTTCTTTTTCTTGCCTAATTGCTCTGGCTAGGACTTCCAATACTAAGTTGAATAAAGGGGGCAAAACAGGCATCCTTGTCTCATTCCCAATCTCAGAGGAAATAGAGAAATGTTCTTTCACCATTATTATGGTAGCTGGGTGCTTTTCATATATAGCCATTATTATGTTGAGGCAGTTTGTTTCTATTCCTAGTTTGTTGAATTATATCATGAAAGAGTGTTAAATTTTATCAGATACTTTTCTGCATCATTTGAGATGATCATGTGGATTTTTTCCTTCATTCTGTTAATGTGGTATATTACATTGATTGATTTTCATATGTTGAACTATCCTTGCATCTTAGGCACAAATCTTACTTTGTCATGGTGTATAGTCCTTTTAATGTGCTGTTGAACTTGGTTTGCTTGTATTTTGTTGAAGGTTTTTGTATCAGAATTGATCAGGGATATTGGTCTATAAGTTTCTTTTCTTGTAATGTCTTTGTCTGGCTTTGATATCAAGGTACTGCTGGACTCATAGAATATAAGTTAGGAAACGTTCCCTCCTCTTCAGGTTTTCGGAAGAGTTTGAGAAGTATTGGTATTAATTCTTTAAGTGGTAGAATTCATCAGTGAAGCCATCTGGTGTGCTTTTCTTTTTTGAGAGGTTTTTGATTACTGATTCAATCTCCTTATTAGATTTAGGTCTATTCAGAGTTCCTACCTGTTTCCTCATGATTCAGTGTTGGTAGGTTGTGTTTCTAAGAATTTGTCCATTTCATCTGGTTTATCCAATTTGTTGGTATATAATTGTTCATAGTATTTTCTTACCCTTTTTTCTGTAAAATCAGTAGTACTGTCATTTCTAATTTTATGTCTCTGAGTCTTCCCTCATTTCTTTAGTGAATGTAAAGGTTTGCCAATTTTGTCCATCTTTTCAAAGAACCAACACTTGATTTGATTTTTCTCTTTTGTTTCTATGTATTCTCTATATTATTTATCTCTGTTCTAACCTTTATTATTTCCTCCCTCTGCTAGCTTTGGGTTTAGCTTGTTCTTTTTTTTTTCTCTCTCATTCTTTAAGATGTAGAGGTTAGATTGTTGATCTGAGATCTTCTTTTCAAGTGTATGCATTTACAGGTATAAATTAGATCTTAGCACTGCTCTTGTAGCATCCCATAAGTTTTGGTATGTCATGTTTTTGTTTCACTCATCTTAACATATTTTCTAATTCCCCCTGTGGTATCTTCTTTGATTTATTGGTTTTTAAGAGTGTGTTGTCTAATTCTGATGTATTTGTGAATTTTCCACTTTTATTTCTTCTGTTGATTTCTAGTTTTATTCCATTGTGACTGGAAAACATACTGTATTGATGATTCCAGTCTTTTAAACTTGATTTAGCCTTGTTTTCTGGACTAAAATAAGGTCTGTCCTGGAGAATGTTCAGTGGGTACTTGAGAGAAATGATGTCATTGGGTGGTGTTCTGCAGATGTCTCTTAGGTCTAATTGGTTTATAGTGGTGTTCAAGTCCTCTACTTCCTTATTATCTTCTCTCTGGTTTTTCTTGAGGAGCTCTCTTGATGTACCTTCTGCATGCTCTGGTTCCTTTTCTTTTTTCTCTCCCTGTGGTACTTTTGCATAGGTCCCATCATGGGTTTTTTTGGTTTTTGTTTCTGCTTATTCATATTTGTATGTAGGTGCTTTTTTCTGGGCCTACTATTTACTGAAATAGTGTGCGTGGAATCTCCTTGGAGGCCCCTCCTTATTTACCTGGGCTTTGTTGAGAGCTTTCCTCTTGCTCTTGACTTAAAGGCTGCCTTCTCTACTGTGCTTTTTAGTTGCCTAAAGAGAATGGACTCAGTACTCATCTCCAGCCTTTTCATTCTATATCTTACCCATTTGAGTCTTTTCCCCATTAACAGGATTCTAGGGCAGGAGTTGGGCCTTTGGAAAGTCACCATCTGGCAGCTTTGTTCCTCGCATTTTCTCATGATAAATTTGTTGGAACATCAGATCCATGGAGCACATTTTTGTGGTTGGAGTCTATGTCCAGTTATGTGGGGTTGGGGAAGTAGGAGTGGGGGTGGCTGCCCGAATTTAAGTGGTTTCCCTTTCCTTCTGAGTAAGTTGCTACTTGGAGCTGGAAGCAGCTTTGAATGGTGCTCTCTGGGTCAGGATCATGGACTTTGGTTTTGAGGGTAAGCTGTTTTTAACAGCTTTTGTTCACAAATTTGAATCAGCCTGGATTCCAGACCCAACTCTTTGTAGGCAGGATGCCAGTTCAGAAGGAGGAGATGACACTTTTCAGCCCCACAGGCTGTCACCACGGCGGGGCTGAGGTGGAAACCAGCCTTCTTCTCACACCTTGCCTGGACCTCCCTTTGCTTCCTGTACTTGCCTCCTCCTGCCATGCTGCTCCATAGTTCCGTTCAGAGTTCTGCCAGCATCCCCACTCATCTGGGGCCAAATGAGTAACTGTGTGATGACATTCTCTGAAGTTTGTGGTTACAGATATTTTTCTGGCTTCAACACAGATGAAATGGCGTGTTACTCTAATGATGGTTAATTTTGGTGAGTACCAGGAAGGGTTTCCCCCTGCCCAAGATAATGTGCTTTTATTTAATCAGCCATCTTTCCTGGAAGGCTAAGGTGCTTCTTTATCTAACAGTTTTTTTTTAATTAATTAATTAATTATTTTATTAAGGTATTATTGATATACACTTTTATGAAGGTTTCACATGAAAAGACAATGTGGTTACTACATTTACCCATATTATCAAGTCCCCACTCATACCCCAGTGCAGTCACTGTCCATCAGTGTAGTAAGATGCCACAGATTCACTATTTGCCTTCTCTGTGCTACACTGTTTTCCCCGTGATCCCCCACACCATGTGTACTAAACATAATACCCTACAGTCCCCTTCTCCCACCCTCCCCACCCGCCCTCCCACACCCCACCCCTTTGGTAACCACTATATCTAACAGTTTTTAAAGGTAAATTTCATAAGTTAGTACATCCCCAACACATTACCCATTTCCTTCTCCCCAAGAGTGACAGTTTCCAAGTATACATGCCTACTTCGTTTTGTATAACCAATGAATTCAATTAAGTTGAAAAAACTTTTTGAACCATAATTTTACATGTGGCAGGAAGATTCACTTATTTAAGTGATCTTATGAAAATAATAAACATTGCAAAGACACATAGTCATTTTCTAACTCATGGATTCTTGTCTTTTAATGTGAGACCTACTGGCAGGTCTCTGGAGTTTAGAGTTTAGTAGGGTTATCTCTGCAGTGTTTGCTATTGCAAATTTTCCTTCTCAGTTTTTTGGTGTTTCCCAGAGATAAAGGGGAACAGTGGATTTAAAAGGTTAGGCACCTCTTAGCTCAGTTTTTTTTTCCTTTCCTTCTTTTTAATTCCAAGACTGTGGCATCTGTGCTTTGACCAGCAGGAGGCAGATGAGAGACAGAGATGATTGTGCAGCCTCTTGGCCTGCCTCCTGTCTTTCAGCAGGAAGCTTGGAAGCAAGTCCTTTGTTTGGTCATTTCCTCTGCCTGTAGGGAAGTATGTAAGAAGCTACTTGATATTAAACCCATTCAGTGGGCTCTTCCAGTCCACTACTGTGTGTGGAATACCAATCTTTACTAAGTTATTTACTTATTCCTCAGGCCACCAAATCTGAACGTTTAGGAGTTCAGTTTGTTTGTTTTTTTACACTTTCCATCTGGTATAACCAAAGTAGAGATTTTCAAAGGGATACCTAAGTTGTAAATATTATTTAAAAATATTAATTAAGTGAGGAATAGCAGGGAATGTAAAGATGAATAAGATAGCCATCCGTGAACCTGTGAAACTCAAGAAACAAGAAACTAGTACAGTGGGGGGACAGGAATGGGATATCAGTTATAGACATTTCTGTTCAAGCGGGGGTGAAAAAAGGATAGCAACCTTCAGGGACCTTCAGCTTGGTTGAGGGTGAGGCTGGGAGAGAGCAAGTACAGTCTTACTGCAAGATGGAATGTGAAAATTGCCTTAGGCATCCCCAGGATGCAGGAAACTCTAAGAAGCTTCTATAAAAGAGCCAGTATATGTGCAGAACTGAAAGGTAGATGAATTTTAATCAATTTAAAAAATTGTTTCTGATTATAAAAGCAATACATATATAGGTTATTGAAAACTTGAGAAGTACAGAAAATATAAAAAAGAAAGTGATTTATTAGAAGTAAACTTATAACCCAGAGATGACTATTAGTATTTTCTTTCAGGTTTTTTTCCTTTATGTACCTATATTTTGGGGGGGGGGATTTTTTTTTTTTTTTGCTATTATAAATGTACAATTACATGAGCACCATTATGGTTACTAGACTCCCCCTATTATCAAGTACCTACTACATACCCCATTACAGTCACATCAGCGTAGTAAGATGCTATAGAATCACTACTTGTCTTCTCTGTGTTATACTACCTTCCCTGTATCCCCCTGTGCTACATTATGTGTGCTAATCGTAATACCCCCTTTTCCCCCTTATCCCGCCCTTCCCAACCATCTTCCCCAGTCCCTTTCCCTTTGGTAACTGTTAGTCCATTCTTGGGTTCTGAGAGTCTGCTGCTGTTTTGTTCCTTCAGTTTTTGCTTGGTTCTTATACTCCACAGATGAGTGAAATCATTTGATACTTGTCTTTCTCCGCCTGGCTTATTTCACTGAGCATAATACCCTCTAGCTCCATCTATGTTGTTGCAAATGGTAGGATTTGTTTTCTTCTTATGGCTGAATAATATACCATTGTGTGTATGTACCACATATTCTTTATCTATTCATCTACTGATGGACACTTAGGCTGCTTCCATTTCTTGGCTATTGTAAATAGTGCTGCGATAAACATAGGGGTGCATATGCCTTTTTCAAACTGGGCTGCTTCACTCTTGGTAAATTCTGAGGAGTGGCATTCCTGGGTCAAATGGTATTTCTATTTTTAGTGTTTTGAGGAATCTCCATAGTGCTTTCCACAATGGTTGAACTAATTTACATTCCCACCAGCAGTGTAGGAGGGTTCCCTTTTCTCCACATCCTTGCCAACATTTGTTGTTATTTATCTTTTGGATGTTAGCCATCCTTACTGGTGTGAAATGATATCTCAATGTGGTTTTAATTTGCATTTCTCTGATGATTAGCAATGTGAAGCATCTTTTCATGTGCCTGTTAGCCATCTGAATTTCTTCTTTGGAGAAGTGTCTGTTCACCTCCTCTGCCCATTTTTTAATTGGCTTATTTGCTTTTTGTTTGTTGAGGTACGTGAGTTCTTTATATATTTTGGATGTCAACCCCTTATCGGATATGTCATTTATGAATATATTATCCCATACTGTAGGGTTCCTTTTTATTCTGTTGATGGTGTCCTTTGCTGTACAGAAGATTTTCAGCTTGATATAGTCCCACTTGTTCATTTTTGCTTTTGTTTCCCTTGCCCGGGGAGATATGTTCATGAAGAAGTTGCTTATGTTTATGTCCAAGAGATTTTTGCCTGTTTGTTTTTTAAGAGCTTTATGGTTTCATGACTTACATTCAGGTCTTTGATCCATTTCGAGTTTGCTTTTGTGTATGGGGTTAGACAATGATCCAGTTTCATTCTCTTACATGTAGCTGTCCAGTTTTGCCAACACCAGCTGTCGAAGAGGCTGTCATTTCCCCATTGTATATCCATGGCTCCTTTATTGTATATTAATTGACCGCATATGTTTGGGTTACTATCTGGACTTTCTATTCTGTTCCACTGGTTTGTGGGTCTGTTCTTGTGCCAGTACCAAATTGTCCTGATTACTGTGGCTTTGTAGTAGAGCTTGAAGTTGGGAAGCAAGATCCCCCCTGCTTTATTCTTCCTTCTCTGGATTGCTTTGGCTGTCCGGGGTCTTCTGTGGTTCCATATGAATTTTAGAACTACTTGTTACAGTTCGTTGAAGAATGCTATTGGTATTTTGATAGGGATTGCATTGAATCTGTAGATTGCTTTAGCCAGGATAGATAGCTATTTTGACAATATTAATTCTTCCTAGCCAAGAGCATGGGATGAGTGCATTTGTTAGTGTCCTCTTTAATTTCTCTTAAGAGTGTCTTATAGTTTTCAGGGTATAGGTCTTTCACTTCCTTGGTGAGGTTTATTCCTAGGTATTTTATTCTTTTTCATGCAATTGTGAGTGGAATTGTTTTTCTGATTTCTCTTTCTGCTAGTTAATCATTAGTGTATATGAAAGCAACAGATTTCTATGTATTAATTTTGTATCCTGCAACTTTGCTGAATTCAGATTTTAGATCTAGTAGTTTTGGAGTGGAGTCTTTAGGGTTTTTTATGTACCATATCAGGTCATCTGCAAATAGTGACAGTTTGACTTCTTCTTTACCAATCTGGATGCCTTGTGTTTCTTTGTGTTGTCTGATTGCTGTGGCTAGGACCTCCAGTACTATGTTGAATGACAGTGGGGAGAGTGGGCATCCCTGTCTTGTTCCTGATCTTAGGTGAAAAGCTTTTAGCTTCTCGCTGTTAAGTATGATGTTGGCTGTGGGTTTGTCATATATGTCCTTTATTATGTTGAGGTCCTTGCCCTCTCTACCCATTTTGTTGAGAGTTTTTATCATGAATGGATGTTGAATTTTGTCGAATGCTTTTGCAGCATCTATGGAGATGATCATGTGGTCTCTGTCCTTCTTTTTGTTGATGTGGTGGATGATGTTGATGGATTTTTGAATGTTGTACCATCCTTGCATCCCTGAGATGAATCCCACTTGATCATGGTGTATGACCCTCTTGATGTGTTTTTGAATTCGTTTTGCTAATATTTTGTTGAGTATTTTTGCATCTATCTTCATCAGGGATATTGGTCTGTAATTTTCTTTTTATGTGGGGTCTTTGCCTGGTTTTGGTATTAGAGTGATACTGGCTTCATAGAATGAGTTTGGGCATATTCCCTCCTCTTCTATTTTTTGGAAAATTTTAAGGAGAATGGGTATTATGTCTTCTCTATATGTCTGATAAAATTCAGCGGTGAATCCATCTGGCCTGGGGATTTTGTTCTTGGGTAGTTTTTTGATTACCGATTCAATGTCGTTGCTGGTAATTGGTCTGTTTAGATTTTCTGTTTCTTCCTGGTCTGTCTTGGAAGGTTGTATTTTTCTAGAAAGTTGTCCATTTCTTCTAGGTTGTCCAGTTAGCATATAGATTTTCATAGTATTCTCTAATAATTTTTTGTATTTCTGTGGGGTCCGTAGTGATTTTTGCTTTCTCATTTCTGATTCTGTTTATGTGTGTAGATTCTCTTTTTCTCTTAATAAGTCTGGCTAGGGGTTTGTCTACTTTGTTTATTTTCTCAAAGAACCAGCTCTTAGTTTCATTGATTTTTTTTCTATTGTTTTATTCGTCTAGTTTTATTTATTTCTTCTCTGATCTTTATTATGTCCTTCCTTCTGCTGACTTTGGGCCTCATTTGTTCTTCTTTTTCCAGTTTCAATAATTGTGACTTTAGACTATTCATCTGGGATTGTTCTTCCTTCTTTAAATAGGCCTGGATTGCTGTATACTTTCCTCTTATAACTGTCTTTGCTGCATCCCACAGAAGTTGGGGCTTTGTACTGTTGTTGTCATTTGTCTCCATATATTGCTTGATCTCTGTTTTAATTTGGTCATTGATCCATTGATTATTTAGAAGCATGTTGTTAAGCCTCCATGTGTTTGTGAGCCTTTTTGTTTTCTTTGTACAAGTTATTTCTAGTTTTATACCTTTGTGATCTGAGAAGTTGGTTGGTAGAATTTCAATCTTTTTGAATTTACTGAGGCTCTTTTTGTGGCCCAGTAGGTGGTCTATTCTGGAAAATGTTCCATGTGCACTTGAGAAGAATGTGTATCCTGCTGCTTTTGTGTGTAGAGTTCTGTAGATGTCTGTTAGGTCCATCTGTTCTAGTGTGTTGTTCAATGCCTCTGTCTCTTTACTTATTTTCTGTCTGGTTGATCTGTCCTTTGGAGTGAGTGGAGTGTTGAAGTCTCCTAGAATAAATGCATTACATTATATTTCCCCTTTTAATTCTGTTAGTATTTGTTTCACATATGTCAGTGCTCCTGTGTTGGGTGCATAGATATTTATAATGGTTATATCCTCTTGTTGGACTGTCCCCTTTATCATTATATAATGTCCTTCTTTATCTCTTGTTACTTTCTTTGTTTTGAAGTCTATTTTGTCTGATACAAGTACTGCAACACGTGCTTTTTTCTCCCTATTGTTTGCATGAAATATCTTTTTCCATCCCTTCACTTTTAGTCTGTGTATGTCTTTGGATTTGAGATGAGTCTCTTGTAAGCAGCATATAGGTGGGTCTTTCTTTTTTATCCATTCTATTACTCTGTGTCTTTTGATTGGTGTATTCAGTCCATTTACATTTAGGGTGATTATCAAAAGATATGTACTTATTGCCATTGCAGGCTTTGGGTTCATGGTTACCAAAGGTTCAGGGGTAGCTTCTTTACTATCTAACCATCTAACTTAACTCTCTCATTAAGCTATTATAAACACAGTCTGATGATTCTTTATTTCTCTCCCTTCTTATTCTTCCTCCTCCATTCTTTATATGTTAGCTGTTTTATTCTGTACTCTTTGTGTTTCCTTTGACTGCTTTTGTGGATAGTTGATTTTATTTTTTGCCTTTAGTTAGTATTTGGTTGGTCTGCTTTCTTTGCTGTGATTTTATTTTCTCTGGTGACATCTATTTAGCCTTAGGAGTGCTTCCATCTAGAGCAGTCCCTTTAAAATATTGTGTAGAGCATGGTGTGGGGGATCACGGGGAAAACAGTGTAGCACAGAGAAGGCAAATAGTGAATCTGTGGCATCTTACCACACCCAAGGACAGTGAATGCATTGGGGTATGGGTGGGGACTTGGTAATATGGGTAAATGAAGTAACCACGTTGTTTTTTCATGTGAAACCTTTATAAGTGTCCATCTATTAATAATACCTTAATAAAAAAATAATAAAAGAAATTAAATAAAATTTAAAATCAGTCAAAAAAAATCCTGTAGAGGTGGTTTTTGGGAGGCAAATTCCCTCAACTTTTGCTTGTCTGGGAATTGCTTAATCCCTCCCTCAAATTTAAACGATAATTGTGCTGGATTCATTATTCTTGGTTCAAGTCCCTTCTGTTTCATTGCATTAAATATATCATGCCATTCTCTTCTGGCCTGTAAGGTTTCTGTTGAGAAGTCTGATGACATCCTGATGGGTTTTCCTTTGTAGGTGATCTTTTTCCTCTCTCTGGCTGCCTTTAATACTCTGTCCTTGTCTTTGATCTTTGCCATTTTAATTATTATATATCTTGGTGTTGTCCTCCTTGGGTCCCTTGTGTTGGGGGATCTGTTGGCTTCCATGGTCTGAGAGACTATTTCCTTCCCCAGCATGGGGAAGTTTTCAGCAATTATTTCTTCAAAGACACTTTCTATCCCTTTTCCTCTCTCTTCTGGTACTTCTGTAATGTTCCATTTGGATTGGTCACACAGTTCTCTTAATATTCTTTCATTCCTAGAGATCCTTTTATCTCTCTCTGCCTCAGCTTCTCTGTGTTCCTGTTCTCTGATTTCTATTTCATTAACAGTCTCTTGCACCTCGTCCAGTCTGCTCTTAAGACCTTCTATCGATTGTTTCATTTCTGTTATCTCCCTCTGGACTTCATCCCCTAGTTCTTGCATATTTCTCTGCAAGTCCATCAGTATGGTTATGACTTTTATTTTGAATTCTTTTTCAGAAAGATTGGTTATATCTATCTCACCTGGCCCTCTATCTGGGGTTGTCTGAGTGATTTTTGACTGGACCAGATTCTTCTGCCTTTTCATGGCTATAGAAGTGGTCGCAGGCAGGTGGCTCTTGTGTCAGCTGGGAGAACAATGTCCCTTCTGGCTTGCTGTTCACCTTGCCCTTCTCCACAGCCTGTGCCGTTTACCCACACACCAGGAGCAGTCTCTGGGATAATCCCCTGAACTGCCATGGGCGGTGCAGCCCTTGGGATAGCCTGGAGCTCTGCGGGGGGTTGCAGCCATGCCGGGTGTGTTCTCCTGCGAGAATGGCGCCCCTTCATGCCTTCCGGACCTAGCTCTGGTTCCTCTGTCTGTGCTGGGCAGCTGTGTGCTGGCGGCAGTCTCTGGGTCTGTCCCAGTTAGCTGCACGTTGGGAGGAGACTGTGTGGTTGCTGTAGGCGGGGCTGTTATGCGCCGCAGCTGTGGCGGGTCAGCTGGTTTGCTTGCAGTGTCAGCCTGGGGGAATGAATGGCAGGCTGCTTATTGCCTTGAGGGGCTTCGGGGCTGGGTTACCCCCCAGGGGGTTAGGGCACCCGAACTTCCTTAAGATTCCCAGCCTGCTGGGCTGAGTGTACCAGGACAATTTTGTCCAGCTGAAAAGTCCTTGTCCCTTTAAGACTTTTAAAAAGCACCCGCTTTTCTTTTGTCCCAGGGGAGCTGGCTGTGGGGACCTGCTTGCAGTGTCCGTCTTGGATTTTACTTTTCCGTTTCTGTATTATCCAGTACACCATGCAATGTGTGTCTGTGCTTCCCATGCAGATTACTCGGGCTGGTTATTTAGCAGTTCTGTGCTTCCACTCCCTCCCCACTCTGATTCTTTTCCTCCCACTGGTGAGCTGGGGTGGGGGTAGTGCTTGGGTCCTACTGGGTCACGGCTTTGTATCTTACTCTTTTCGTGAGATGCTGAGTTCTTGCAGATGTAGATGTAGCCTGGCTGTTGTACTGTACCTTCTGGTCTCTCTTTTAGGAGTAGTTGTATTTGTTGTATTTTCAAAAATATATATGGTTTTGGGAGAAGATTTCCGCCGCCCTACTCACGCCACCATCTTGAGCCCCTCCCTACACATGCAATTTTTTTAAAAAAGCAAAATGTATACAAGATAAATTTTATTTGAATTTAACTAGAAAAAGAAGATAGCTAAATGAAACCAAAGGAATTGTTGAACTAGAGATAACAGTTTCTTCACGACAAAAGGTATTAGCTTCCAAAGTTATGAAAAAAAAGATTATGAAAACTATTAAGCAATTGGAGTCATTGTTTCTTGTTAATCATGTTTCCATTTTGGGTAATACTGATACTGCTTCACCTGCTCTGAAAGATAAGGGGATCAGCCTTCCTATATAGTCTCTTATCTCCCTTCCTCATCCTCCAGATTTGGTGGCTTTTATTATTATTAATTAATTCATTTTTTGGTCAAAGCTTAAAACCTTGACCTTCAGTTCTGAAGCCTTAATTCTCCCAGTTATTTAGTGTCAGGTTGGCACTGACATGGGTTTGGGGCTCCTCACCCGGCCTTTCCCCTCTACTTGCCTTCCGGAGCTCATCCCGGGGACGCGGTCCTTGGGTGCTGGGAACGGAGGGTGGCAGCTGGGAGGCAGGCCAGGAGGGGCTCTCCGACATACAGAGGCAAACACTTCAGCCTTAGGATTTGAAAACTAAACCTTGGTTATTAAATGTTTGTTTTTGACATTTGCTAGTAAATTATATTACCCTTTTATGTTACAAGAGTATAAACCACACTATATTCCATTTCAAAATAGGTTATTGATGTTGACCTACATTAGCTGGTGATGGATAGAAAAGGAGGGAAATTTCAAATAAGTTTTGAACAATTAAAAACGAATCCATTTCTCCATTGCCCTCCTTAAGTCCGCCTTCTCTGTCTGCTCTTTAAGCCCGTTGCTAATCAGCCCAGTCCTCCTCCAAACCATTTTCTGCTCTGGCTCTTCTTTCCTCTGCCCTCCAGCCAGTCACTCTCAGACGCTGCTCCTCCCGCCCCCTCCCTGCAGCCTTTCCCAGGGCTCGGCCCCTGCAGGCACGTTGGTGACGCTCATCTCTCCTCACAACTAAGCCCTTGACCCTGTCCTGCCAGGGATGTTGCTCTTGGCCTCCTGGGAACTAGTACTCCCCCCACCTCTCCGCTTCTGACCTTCACCGTGGCTGTCCCTCACTGCAGCCCTCTTTGCCAGGGATTTTACCACCATTTGTAGTGTTCCGTCTTTTTAAAGCTGTCTGCCCCCTGTTTCCATGGGGTCACTGCCCTAGCTCAGATTCTCATCACCTCCGAACTATTTCTTGAGCTTTTTATCTGCCTCCCAACACTCCGTCCTGTTGAGTTGATGCATTAATCGTCATAAAGCATTGCTGATTTTGTCTTTTCCCATGCCAAACCCTTACCTGGTTCCCCAGGCCAGTATGATAGTCTATTTTTTAAAAGTTTGGTTATGGAAATGTTCACACATACGCAAGAGTAGAGAGAAGAGTATAAGGAGCCCCATGTCCTTATCACCCTGCTTCACCATGATCAGCTCCTGGCCATCTGTCTCATATATACCCCCTTACCAAAACCACTAGAACTCTGAGAATAATCACAATACCACAATTGCCCCTGAAAAGAAAGTTAAAAATAATTCCTTAATATCATCAGTGTTCAGCTTTCTAATTGTCTTATAAATGCCGTAATTTAACTGAATCATATCCAGTTTACTTCTGCACATGGGGATTGGTCGATACGTCTTTTATGTCTCTGGAAGTACAGGTTACCCTTGCAACCTTCTTTCTTTCTCTTCCTTTCAATTTGTTTGTTGAAGGTAAAGCCTTTTCTTGGCCTGATGCTCAAAGCTTTCTCTCTCCAGCCTTCCTTCTCTGCACCTCATGCCTCCTGTGGTCACTGCTTCTTGAATATCCCTGAGCTCCTGCTCCTCTGAGCTCTTAACTGTCTCAAACCTTGCTTCTGCCTCTGAGGACTCTTGTGCAAGCCTGCATGTGTGTGTGTGTGCAGGGGGAGGTGTGTCAGGGCACCTTGGTTCCCCAGGAGCTTCTGGAGAGCGAGGACCAAGTCTTAACATCTCTTTGTCTCTTCTCTTTAGAGCCTAGGACAGGGCACTGTGCGTCACGGGGACTTGGCCCATGGCGTGATTGGAGTGTTCCTTCTCAGTGGGGTGGGAGTTAGCTGAAAAAAAAGTAGGATATTTTGAAGCAGAAGAGGATTCTCAAGCAAGAACAAGGAGTTAAAAGAACTGCAGGGGTAAGGAAGAAAATGTGTTAAGAGCAAAGAAAATCAGATGAACTGAGCTGGTGCTAGAGAGCATAGGGAGGAGGGCTGAGGTTTAGCCTGGGCGGGGAGCCCGGGGGTGGACGTGGTCATTACATTCCGGGAACGCTGCTACTTAAAGGATCAAGCGACCAGGTCGGGCATCAGGTGGCTGCAGAGAGCAGCTACAACGCGACCTCGAGAGTCAGTCCAGGAGTGCAGCCAGAAAGCGCCTTGTTTTCCAGGCTGGCTTTAGGGTGACTCAGGTTGGAATTAAGAAACTAGATTTCTGTATAAAGGTGTACCAAGGTGAACTCTGTAACCACATGTGTGCTGGTAATTTGCCTGCCTCTGTAGAGAACGCTGAGAAGGCTCATGCAGTGATACCGTAGACATTCCTGTTTTAAACGACGACGACGTGTTGGTGCTGAGGATCTCCCTAGACAGAGGGGTCACGAAGAGGACAAGGGCAGCTGGTGGTGATTGGAGGTTCCTTCCCATGTCTTTCCCTCTGAGTTCTAAGTCATTTAATAAATAGATGCAGAAGGCAGGTAGAAATAAAAACAGCAGCCCTAACTTAGTGAAGTAGTATTGGTGAATGGGGTGTAGATATTCCTGCAGCTGGAAAGAAAGGGCTTTCCAAGCCTTCCTCCCAAGATACGGGATTTATATGTTGTTTGTGGAGGATTTTAGGGGGTGCTAGTCTCTGCAGTGTGCTGAAGACCCGGGAGCTATAGGCCAGCTTTTAGCCTGTTGAGCCCACCCAGTGGACCTCAGGATATCCAACTCTTCATTCCCTTTCTGAGATTCTGAGTGAGATGAACAGAAGGGATTGATTCCTACAGAAGAGTTCAGTTGAAAAGGCAGGAGTTCCTGTCTAATGGATCTGCAGGAATGCAGAGAGAAAGAAAGGATCCTTTCTCTATGGTGGGCTTCAGGGTGCCGATTTAAAGAGAAACCACTCATCTGAGAGTGGTAATGGGTCCCGAGGCCAGCTCTGAGCAAAGATGATGCCTTTGGGAAATGCTGCATTCTTCTAGTATTTTCCAGCTCGTGGCACTTTCCCACACTGCCCGTTTGCTGTGACATGATGGCTTCCTGTCCTTCCTCCCCTAGAGCTGCAACACAGCTGGCATTGGAGAAACCCTGACAGATGACCTGCCCACCTTCAGCCTCACCCCTCTCAAGTACATCAGCAACGTAAGAGCTTCCACGCTTTTCTCCCGGGTGGTTATAGCATTCCATTCCAGACCTTGCCTTGTCTTTTGATTCTGGCCTGTCTGGGTAAAGTACCACATCAGTGCTTTCTGGACCTTTACTTCTGGGTAGTCTCCATCCATGTCCAGGACTTTAAGGAAATGGCAGTAGATTTCCTTATTAAATCAGCTGCCAAAGCAGTTGCTGATTTCAGAACCTAACCCATTCCTACCTCTCCTCCCTTCTTCCCAGTATGAGGTGTGGCTAGTTCCTGAGGGCATCAGACTGTGAGTTCAGTAGGACATTCTGGCTTGAGAAGACATGAAGCAGGTGGCCAAATTCTCCATGACTTTTCAGAACCATGTGTATGTAGCTCTGAATTAAAATTTAATGAAGTTTAACGAGCACCTACTCTGTGCCGGTCCTTGTGCTGAATGTGCTCGTTTAAGTTCACAGCAGGAAAGCAGTCTCTTAACAAGAATTGCAGTGATAGAAGCTATTCAAAAAAAACAGAAGCAGCCCTGCAAGTGAGCCGGGCATTTGGGGTCCTTTCCTCCTACCCGACTGGCCTTGGGAGCTGATGGTCACCAGGCATCCACACATGGCCTTTCCTTCATTCCTTCCTGCAGTCTACCTCTGGGGCTCTTAACTGTCAGTGTGCAAACAGAACACTAGATAGAACTATACCCCAGCCATGTGTGCCTCGCCCTCAGGGATTTCTGGGATTCTCAAGGGTGATTTTGAGATAGGCGACGTCTGCCTTATGCTCTCACTTTAGAACTCACCTCTATGTAAGTTATGACTCTACTGTAGTAGATCCAAAGGAATTAAAAAAGTTAATATGGTACAGTTCAAAGAAGTGTGTGGTGAGCCCGCTGGCGGTAGCAAGGAGGATGGTATTCCGCTCTGTTCATTGGGATCAGTGTCAAGTTCAAAATGGGGCTCATCTCCTTCTGTTCTCCAGAGCATTACCCAATATCCTGTATAGAGGAAACTGTTAAGACGTGGGTTGAGCCTTACAATCACTGGGAATAATATTTTTAGAATGAGATGCTGTGCATTACGATCTAAATTGACTGAGGACATGATGCCGGAAGAGATCTGAGAAGTTAGTGAATTGATTTTAAAGCTGAAGAAACTGAGATGTAGAGAAGCAAGGACGGCCATTTCCAGGCCAGGGTCCTTTCCAGCTCCGGTGGCCCTCATGAGTTCTAGGCTGCTCCTGGGGGCTGATGATCTGAACCTGGGAAACGAGCCTTCATTGAACATGTACCATGTGCCAGGACAGTGCTCGGCTTTTATCAGTGCCGAGAGATAGTGCGTGCTCTGGACGGAACATTATCTTAACAACAACTCTGTGAGCTGGTTGGAGGCGGTGTGTGACAGGCAAGCACCGAGGCTCTAGGGAATAGGAGTGGGGCTGGGAAGCCATTTAGCCAGCGGCTGCTCTGTTAGGGTGCCACCTGCTCATGTATGTATCACACGGTATTCAGTTCACCCCCGCCACAGCCCTGTGAAGTAAGGATGAGGTCCTCCTTATTTCAGAGATGATGGAAGCAAGGCCCCGACAGACTGAGTAAGCTGCCCAAGGTCACACGCTGGGAGAGCTACAACTCAGACTCAAGTCCATCTGACCACACTGCTTTTAATTTTTCCCGAGTCACTGAGTTTACCCAAACAGGATGTCAAGGAGTGTTTATTGAACATGTGAAAATAGTAGACAGACACCCACAGGTGCAATGATAGGTGTCCCTTTCCGTGCTGATTTCCAAAAAAGAAACGTAGTTCCTAAGAGAGACCTGGAGTCATGGAACCTGTTGAGGAACCACAGCAGTGCCCACTATCTAAGGCCAATTAACTGAAGTTTGAGATGTTAGATTATTGAACTTTTGCACCCAAAGCACACTTTGCCTTGTTGGTGAGTGCCCTGTGCGCACGCAGCCATGTGGGCATTGAAGGGGATGAGACAGGAGAAAATGCTTTGAAAGATTAGAAACAGCATGGACGCAAGGTATAAAGATGGTGATGCTTTCTTTCAAATAAAACTGGGCACATGGACTCAGCCAAAAGGTTGTAGTTACAGATGAAAGGCGTACCAAATACAGAAATGTGCCTGGGGTCTTTGCACACAGTAGGTGTTCAGGAAGTGCCTGCTGAGTGGCATTGGAATGGAGAAATTCCAACCCCAGAAATCAGCATCCTTCTCTTCCTCCAGCCTTGTGGGAAAATGATGAATTTGTTGCCATTTTCAAGAGGAAATATATAGTGGTGGTTGTTATTAGTGAGGTAAGTGGCCACTTGCATAGTTTGAGTGAAAAATGGTAGTGAGGAAATGAAAGGAAAAACTGATTTAACTTATTTTACCATCTATGCACATCTTGAAAGGGAGGCCAAACTAACAGGTTTTTTGTTGGGATGACACTGAGACCTACTACAGCCCGTCTGTATTAAGTGTTTGGAAATGAGGGTGTAGTCACCCTGTAGCTCTGGGCTGGGTAGATCTTGAAGTCTGCATTGACTTCTGGACACCGTGTTCTGTGAGGGACCTGTCACTGTGTAGATGTGTGCGAGGCCGACTGACAGGATCTTACTTTGACAGTCCTCAGACTTGAACTTGCAGAACCAGGCCAACTCTAAGCTAAGATGAATGTGTGGAATGAATACAGAGCCCCAAAGCCACAACAGGCTCAAAGACCTTAAAAAAAAAATGATGTTTTCATAACCTGAAAACCAACCTTATTTTGAAACAAAACATAGACTTACTTTAAAACCCAAGACAGTTACAAGTTGTAACAGAAGTTGATGTCTTAATTCACAGATGCTGCCAGTCAGGTGTATCTGATGAACAGCGTATCATTTGTGGGCTCATCCCAAATGTCTGTGACCTGACCTTTGGCCATTCCCCACCAGCAAGAAGGCTTTGTTGCTCTTTATTTTCTAGAGATTGTATTATGAAAATAACATAGTTTTCTTCCATATTAATTTACAATTATAAGTGGCTTTTTTCCAACAAAATTCCTTCTCTTGGTTAAACTGCCTACAAGGGAGAAACCCAGATCCAGATCCAGGAGACAGCATTTGAATTCTTGTTTGGCTATGCACTGTTGACATTTTAGCCTCTTACTGGTTTTTCATCCTAAACAGTAATAATAACTTATATTTACACACAGGCTTTGGATTTTACAAAGCACTTTGGTATCCACGGTGTCTTTTGAGGTAGAGATTGCATTGAACGTATTCCAAACATATCGGGGCCATTAGTGAGAAGGGTGAATCTATAATCTGCAGACAAGCTACGGTTGATTTTTTTAATGTGTTGTCATAACCAGTGTCACCACACACTGGCTTGCTCAGGCCTGGGGTTGGCCCAGGTGTAGGAGTCCTGTCTGTTTGCTATCTCAGGAATGCACTCCATGAAGTCATTGCCTGTGTGCATCAATGTTGGGCTGCAGGTATTTTCTTTCGTTTCAGATCGGGCAGTACATCATGTCCCTCCCCCTGAATCTTGACCCATTTGTGACTCAGGAGGACTCTGCCTTAGAGCTGGTGCTGCACGCCGGGAAGCTGCCGTTTCCTCCTGAGCAAGGTGAGGAGCACCCGCAGGAAAGGGGTGGGAGGCTCAAGAGGCAACTGCATGCTCATTTCATCCCCCGTCCCTTCCCCACACACATGTCCCCCAACTCCCCCTGGAGTTGTGAACGTGGAAAACAGTGACAGAGAAATATCGGGGCCACTTCTTGCGGCCGCCCAGGAACTTGCTCAGGACAGAGTGGGTGAGGGAAAGAGCTGTCCTCACTTTGTCTTGCCTTGGGCAGAGCATCCCTGGGAGGATTGCGGAGAGGTCTCTGGGGACGCTCCAGTGCCCGTGAGCCGGGGGCCAGCGGGAGAGCGCCTGGCGCTCAGGCACTCAGTGGTCGTGGGAGTGAGCCAAGGGCAACGGTGCCAGTGAGCGAGTGCGAGCCCCTCTGTGGGGCCTGGTGCCAAGAAAAGTGACACCTCGAAAGAGCAGTTTTGGTTGTTAGGACAAAACTAACCTTATCAGCATAGAGGTGACATTTCCTGTGCAGATGCTTCAGGCTGTAGCTCACTCCCAGCTCCCCGTGGCTCTTCGGTCTCTAAACTGACACAGTGAAAATACAAAAAATTAACCCTTTTCCTTTTTCTCATTATCTGAGCCTCACTGATTTGAACAGGAACCACATAATCTGATCAAAAATAACCTTACTCTCATATGGGGCATTGTAGGCCTCCCTCGGTAAGATTGAGCAAACAGGGAAAAAAGTCGCTTGGTCTGTAGAAGATTGAGCAGCTCAGGAGAAGGAGCCACACTGCAAGTGAAATCAGAGTGCGGGGTTAAGAATAAAGGGGTGCTTGGTGGGAATGTAAGCTAGTTCAACCATTGTGGAAAGCAATATGGAGGTTCCTCAAAAAACTAAAAATACAAATACCATTTGACCCGGGAATCCCACTCCTTGGAATTTACCCAAAGAATACAACTTCTCAGATTCAAAAAGACATATGCACCCCTATGTTTATTGCAGCACTTTTACAATAGCCAAGATATGGAAGCAACCTAAGTGTCCATCAGTAGATGAATGGATAAAGAAGATGTGGTACATATACACAATGGAATATTATTCAGCCATAAGAAGAAAACAAATCCTACCATTTGCAACAACATGGATGGAGCTAGAAGGTATTATGCTCAGTGAAATAAGCCAAGCGGAAAAAGACAAATATCAAATGATTTCACTCATATGTGGAGCATAAGAGCAAAGAAAAAACTGAAAGAACAAAACAGCAGCAGACTCACAGAACCCAAGAATGAACTAACAGTTACCAAAGGGAAAGGGACTGGGGAGGATGGGTGGGAAGGGAGGGACAAGGGGGAAAAAGGGGCATCACGATTAGCAGATGTAATGTTGGGGGGGCACGGGGAGGGCTGTACAACTCAGAGAAGACAAGTAGTGATTCTATAGCATCTCACTACGCCGATGGACAGTGACTGTAATGGGGTTGGTGGGGGGGACCTGATGAAGTGGGGAGTTTAGTAACCATAATGTTGCACATGTAACTGTAGATTAATGATACCAAAATAAAAAAAACAGATCAAGTTAATTTTAAATATTTTCCTTAACTCAGTATATACAAAAATACTATGATTTCAACATGTAATCAATATAAATACTACTAATGAGAGTTCAAAAAAAAATCCTCACATGGACATTTCATTGGCTGCATTGATGACTGCACTGTGGTTATGTAAAACCATGTCCTTTTTCTCAGGAAATATGGACTCAAGTATTTAGGGCCATCTAATTATACTCAAAACAACTTACATGTATTATTACACACACATGCACACAGAGCAAAACTAGAGGAAATGGGGCAAAATGTTAATGGAAGTGATGGGGGCAAAGGGCATATGATGTTCTAGATACTATTTTATTCTTGCAACTTTTGTGTAGGTTAGAAATTATTTCCAAGTAAAAGGTTAATGTATATACACATACACCTACATAAACATACAAATCTAACGATCCCCGTTATTGGCAGCAGCATGCGCTACCCGGTCACGTGAGTGCTGAATTAGCGAATACTGAGTCACTGCTCCTAGTGGAGGTTCCGGGCCGGGTTCCTGCGAACCTCTGCTCATGGCATTTCCGTCAAGCGGTGGATACGGAACCTGCTTTATGTGTGCTTCTGTTTCCTGTGACCGGATTTAATACAGATCGTTGACTCACTGACCGTGAACCCAAGGCCAACAGCACTGTACCTACTGCCTCAGTGGAGCTTCTCTTAAGCATTTTCTCCACCAGGCAGACCACGACCTTCTCAGCCTTAGGAACAGTAGATGGCACTTCAGCACTGGGCTCGGGGATCATTTTAAACAGCTAAACCACCACGCAAAGCATGGAAATGCAAAAAAAAAAAAAAAATGCGGCACTATGTGGACTGTGAAAAGGATGCTTGTTTACAGTGTGAAAGCTGAAACAAGAAGGCAGAACATCACTTTGGCCAACCTCAGCTGGGAACGTGCATGTTGACGCAAATTTTTTCTCTTTTCCCCTCGTGTCCATGAATGACCATGAGAGTGCCCTGAGGATTGATTTTGGGGTTATAAATAAATTTGACCAAGTAGGTTAAATTTGCAAATATAGAATCTGTGAAGAATGAGGGTTGACCGTATGTGAACACACACACACACACACACACACACACACACACGAAGCTTCAGGAAGAGAACCTAAAAATGCTAACCGTGGTCAACTGGCTGGGAGGGCTACCTGTATTTCCTTCTTTATGAAATTTGTGGGTTTCTTTTTTCCAAGTTTCCTCATAGGCATGTATTATTTTATAACAAAAGTTTTTTTTAAAGAGAAGCAAAGTTAAAAATAAAAGAGCAGGATGATAATTGAATCAAGCTTGACTGCCCTGTCCTCACTCCAGGAGGGACTCTGTTGTAAAGCCTCTTACTAAGGAATCATTGTATTTTTGGTGGCTTTTCAGGGTTTCCTACCGAGGAGTCTGCCTGTGCGGGAGGGCTCTGTGTGGGGCAGGGCGCCTCCCTGGGGCCAGGCACCCCTTACCTCTTGTTTGTGGGCCTTGTCTTGCTGATGGGTGCCCTTTGCAGATCCGGAATTGCTGACGGCCTGTAAGAGTCCTGGGCAGATGCTGGGCCAGGCCCGCCAGGCAGCAGCAATTCCGTGTTTGTCCACTAGATGGCAAGGTCTTCCTGACGGAACCCCCCGAGGCTCCAGACTCTGACCAGAGCTCCTCAGAATGGGGATCCCAGGACCCCCCAAGACCACGGAGACCAAGGTTCTCAGGGCAAGGCTGCATCTCCCCCTTTAGTCTGAGCTCCTCGGGATGAGGCCATGTCGCCCCTGGGCAGAGTTCAGACCAGGCTTCCCTGGCCACGCTCCCCGCCTCGGGGCTCCCCGCCTGGTCAGCCCAGCCCTGCGCCCGCTCACCTGGGCCTTGTCGGGGCAGCTCCTCATGGCCTCCATGAGCTTCTCCACCTGCTGAGCCCGGTCCAGGGCGTCCCGCAGCGCGTCCTCCGTGCCCATCAGCTGGTGCTGCAGCCGCAGGAGCTCGGGCGCCGATGGGTCAATGGGAGGAGCGCCTCTGAGCCGACAGGGACTTGCCCTTGTCCTGGGAGCAGCAGGACGGAGGAAGATGTGAGCGTGCGCCGCTGCTCCAGGGGGCAACCTCCCCGGCCCGCTCACCTCCGGGTCAGGCCTGAGCACCTCCAGGCTGTCACTTCAGGCTTCTTCCCAACCTGAGGTCCCCACTGAAGCATCTCCTTTGTCCCCTGCCTGCCTTCCCAGCCTGTCAGATGCTCCACATGCTCCAAGTCCTGAAATCCACGCCCCGCCTTCCCTTCCCGTGGCTGCCCCCACAGCCACGTTCCTCTACTTTCTGTGGGTCCCTCCTCCTCAGTCCCACACCCCCAGCCTCACCACCTCTGACCCTCGGAACCAAACGAACCCTCCCTCCCCATCCCCAACAGCACACTCAGTACCAGCGGCTCGAGCCCCCCCAACAGCGGCCCCTTGGCCAGGGGCTTCTAGGTCCTTCTGCTCTGCTCTGCCCCTCCATCCGAGGCTTCCTCTCCACCCAACCTTCTTCACTTCTGGAAGTTTCTAACCACGAAGACCTTCCCTGGGTCTCCCACAGCACCGGGGACAGTGCAAGGAGACAAGGGAGTGACTGCCCTGGGTGGTTTTGCCCAGCCTGTGGCCCCAGAGGTGAGTCAGTGCCACGTTGCCACCACCCCACCCCCCATGGCTATGGAAAAGTCTCAGGGAATCCACACTCCCAAGTCCCCTGGGCCTTGTCTTCTCCCAAGGTGTGCCCAGACAGGCCACAGAGGCCCTGGAACCGGCCCTGTTGGCCAGACCTGCCTGGACTGGGAAGGCCACAGGGTGGCTGGGCCCAGCAGCCTCCACACCCACGATCTGGGTGTGTAGCCAGAGTGACGCCCCTTATCCCTTAACCCTACAGGCCCAGGGCCTGCTCCCATGGCTGCGGGCGGGTCTTCTCCCTGCCTCCTGCCTGAGGCCTCTTCCATCACCTCCAGGACAGCTAAGCCTATATGGCTGGGCTGGAGGGCAGTGAGGGGCTTTGGAACAGCTTCCCAGGTCGGTCCTCCCGGATCTTTTCCCATCCACACCCCAGAGTTGACCAGGCCCAGCAAGTGGCTATGGGCTCGTCCTCAGGGCCAACTGCAGGGGACCGGGTGCAAAAGGTTTTGTCCTGGCTACCAGTGTCCCCGCCTACCCCAGCCCCACCTCTGGGGACTCGGCTCCCCCAGGGTCCTGTTCCTGAGCGTGAAGGAGTCTCACCCCCAGAACCTCAGGGTTAGGGGAGGCTTTCCAGGCGCCTTCCTGAGACTGATGCGTGAATCCCCACTGCAGGACCCCAAACGAGAAGCTGGTTTCTGGCTGATTATGTCCCTGGAGGGGGAGCCCACACACCACCTCAGGACAGGCTGGATTCCTAGGAAGTCTTCCTTAGAACGGCATCACCAAGCCGGCCACGATACCCGCAAAGGGCTGCTTATGGCCCCACCACCTACATTGCTGGCCCTGCTTGTGGTTCTAGGGGGTTTTGAACCCTCACTGTGATGTGGCTGTCCCTGGGGGTGGCTCCAGGAGGTCTCCAGTCCCCATGGCCTGACAGCAGGCAGCCCAGCCCACCCTGGCATTCCCCATCCCCAGCCACCCCTTCCCCACGTACCAGCCTGGTCAGCTTTTCACGTAGGCTCCAGATGTCATCCTTGAGTTTTTGCTCCTTGATCCGCCACTCGGCCTTGTGAACCTCACAGCTCAGGGTCCTCTTGGGCCCCGGGGAGTGGCGACTGGCCTCCAGCAGCAACGCTCGAAGTTCATTCAGGCTCCTGGTGGGGGCACAGAGCGCAACGGTCAGCCCTGGCCTCTCTGCCCCAACTCTCCAATGACTCTCCAGGAGCCTGGGGGCTGCCACACTGAAAGGGACACTGGCTGTTAGGATGACATCTAGGTGCCAGCAGGGACCAGAGTGGAAATATAAGGCATAGAACAACTTGACTACAGCCCCAGAGGGGCCAGGGTTTGAGGATAAGATGGTCAAGAGGACTTGGCCTTTCTGGGAATGTCTTAAAGGCTTTAAAAAAGAGTATACAGTATTTGTTTAACTGAAAATTAAAACAAAACATTCATTCAAGAGAGCCCATGCAGTGAAACATTTTAAAGGCCTCATGTCAAATGGATTTAATTTCCCATGTCAGCTCTTCATCAACTGGCCGTAGCCTGCCTGGGATACTGTGATGAGAATGATTCTGAGGCTGTGTCTGGGCTCTGCAGAAAAGAGGGCAGTGATCTGTTAGCACAGGATGTAAGAAGAGAACACACCCCTTCTAAGCTTTTTTCTTGCCTGCATCTACTATAGAAGAAAGGAGAACTCCTTGACTTGGTGGCCATGGGTAACTGAGAACCAAGTGGGTATCTGCTGGCACAGCCCCTTCCCTTTTCTCTTTCTCCCTGCTATAAATATGATGATGGCTGGAGCTTCAGCAGCCACCTTACAACCATGAGGAAGAGTCCAAGGGAAACACAAATGTGTTGGTACTGGTATCTTGAGCCATAGCTAATTGCCAGCCATGGCTACTTCCAGATTTCTTGTTACATGAGGAAAATAAATCTCTACAAGTTTAATCTGCCAACAAATTCCTAGCTGAGGTCCCACCGACATCCTGAGTGCCATGGGAGCATGAAGGGACTCTGGGTGACTTATACCAACAAAGGAAGGCTATAAGGAAAAGCTGAGCTGTGAGGAAAACCTTAAATAGTGTACTGGATTTGGTAAAGTAACCAAAAAGAAGGTATTCGGGAAGTGGGAATTGCATGAATGATGAGAGACATAGGCAGGAATGAGCCTGTTGGTAGAAAGACAGACTCCTCAGAGGAGGTGAGACTGGGCTGAACACAGACAATAAACTATCCAACTTGGATGGGGCAGGGGATAAGGAGCCAGACAGCCGTGAAGCCCTGACGGAGGCAGCTGGCTGGTTCACAGATGCTAGGAGGGAATATTCCCAGTAGCCTGTTGCATCTGTTTAACTCCCTCCTGGGCTGCGCCGTGTTCTCCAGAGAATGTCATAGTAACTCCCAATGTGTGTATCACACTTACAAGAGGGGAGGAGAGGAGACAGCTTTTTCTTTATAAAAAGATGCTTGTACTCTAATGAGATTCCTTTAACTCAGGGGTAGAACCTCAAGTGCTTACAGGGGCTGGGGAATCATGTGCATGAAGTAGGTGTGAGAGAAATAATGAAGGCAAGTGGGGGACCGAGGAGGCCCAGATGGCCCACGCCCATCGAAAGGGGGCCAGTGTTCCCCAACAATGGCTGGTTGTTGCTCGGCTGGAAGTCAGCCTACTGTTGTCAGACCTTCCAGTTTTTTAAGGGAATGTGGAGAAATCTGGATTTTATAGGAAATCTCCCAATTTTTAAATGCTAGCCTGTTTTTTTCAAAGCCTTATATAGGTCACACAAACCATGTCATTGACTATAACCCAGAGGTTCTCAAAATATGGTCTAGGGACCCCTCAGGGGTCTCTAAAACCCTTTCAGGGGGTCCACAGGTCATTTTGTTGCTGTTGTTCATTTGTTTCTTTTAATAATTCGCCTGGGCTACATCTGTGAAATCTGCCTCCGGAGTGGTGGGTGGTCACTGATGTCTCTGCTCCATTTTAAAAAATTCTTTTTATTTTTTAAGCTGGAGTTCCTGGGAATACCCCTGTGACTGTGGAGCTTGATGGTCACCCAATTGTTGGATAGAGGCTGTACTCAGTCACCTTGAACCAGTGAGAATTCTGTCCTCTGTCAATGGAGCTCTATGTGGGTAGGAAAGGACAAAGTTCAGGCCCTTTCAAGTTGACCTCAGCTTTACTGGGTCCTTTTGGGTCTTTTCTGTGCATGCGGGCCCTGGGTTAGCCAAGAGTGTATGGGCAGATGGGCTCTCTCTACTCCCTGCTGCAAGTGCACACAGACTCAACTAGGAATATACTTGCCTCTACCACAACTACAGCATCAGTCTAGTGGAGCAATTGGTTCTCCCCACGCACCACTAAGCCAGCCACTTCTCCTGGCATCATTGCTGGGCATGGGCTTTGTCTGCATGTCCAAACAATGAGCCCTCTTCAGTAGTGGCGTGGCCAGTCCTCAAGGCCTGCCCCACTTTGGCAGAACCTCTGCACCTACCAGGCTGGGAACGGGGAGAGACGGAGCAGCCCCAAGCAAGAACACCAGTGACTCCCACTGTTTTAACTCAAAGTTTAACAGTTTTCAAGTTAATACATTTCTGGGATTGTAGTATGCCTTTGTTTGATTTCAGGACACTGAAGTGGTTGTTTTGTCCAGCTTTATAGTTGATTTGTGGGGGGGGGGGTTGCTGACCTCCTCACTCAACCATAGGTGGAAATGTCCTCCTTTAAATATTTTGAACTTTGTTCTAGAAAATTGTTATATTACGTGGCTGAGAAGTTTGGTGGGGGGAGTCTTAATGAAACAGTTCGGTCCTTTCAAGGCTTACTTTTACCTGTGGTTGGATGGAACCAGAATAGCCGTTAGTGCAGGCTGTTCATTTGGCCCCGCTGCTGAGGTAGTGCTCCTCTGAGTCATCGCGAGATCCCGTGTTTGGTGGTCCAACGACTCTGGCTGGCAGGACCATGAGCTAGTCCCACCCTGTCTGAGCCCTGGGGATTGTCCGCCCTGCTCGGCACTCAGCTACAGACTGTGGCAGCCTGCATTCTGCCCCTCTGCAGTGTCCAGAGCCCCTCTTGGTGCACTTGTCTCCTCTGAGTACTCTGCCCCATGAACTCTGACTCCAGTGGCCTCCCCAAATCTGAACTCTGTCTCCTCAACTCAGGGAGACTCCTGGAATCTATGTGGGCTCCCTCTTATGTGCACTGCCCTGGAAATTCTCTCCAGATGGTAAGCTGAGGCAGTCACAGAGCTCACCATCCTGCACTGCCTGTTGTTCAGTGTCTGAAAATCCAGCATTTTCTGTGTCTTTTTATTGTTTAAGATATGTAAGTATATCTGTTACTCCACTCAGGGTAACTGGCCAGAAGCCTCAGTCAGGCTTTTTGATTACACTACGCTGTACCCCAGTCCAACCCCCTAAGATGGTGGGAGACAGCTTGTTTTTCACAGATGTCCCTGAAGTTCTCCATGGAGGTCAGCAGGGGGCACCATTCCCTGTTCATGAGCACTCACGTACTGTGGGCTAGAGGAAGCTTGGGGAGTCAGATGATGGGAGCCTGACCTTGAATGGCATGGCCAGGGGCTCCCCATGATCCTACTGCCACCAGCTAATCTGGGATCCATGAAAAGGCCGGACATATGACACCTGCCTGGAGCCCACTGGAGGTCTGTCTTTTAGGAAACGGACTTTGGTCTGATTGTTCCTGAAATGACAATGATATCCAACATTTATGAAGCACTAATAATGTGCAAGTAGGCACTATGCCAAGTTTCATATACATTATTCTCATGATAACTGCTCCCACAGCTCATGGTCCTTAAACACACGGCATCTCGCGATGACTCGGGAGCACTGCCTCAGCAGCGGGGCCAAATGAACAGCCTGCACTAACGGCTATTCTGGTTCCATCCAACCACAGGTAAAAGTAAGCCTTGAAAGGACCGAACTGTTTCCAAGTCATTAAGACTCCCCCCACCAAACTTCTCAGCCAAGTAACATAACGATTTTCCAGAACAAAGTTCAAAATATTTAAAGGAGGATATTTCCACCTATGGTTGAGTGAGGAGGTCAGGGTTTAATATTGTTATCCAGGTGTAAACCCCTCAGTGGCTGGATGTGGGCTTTCTGGGGTTTTCTTAAGCAGTGTCCAGAGCAACTGCCATAGGGTCTAGGGGAGGGATGGCTTGGGCTAGCACTCCTCTACAGAACTATTTCAATATCTTAACAACTGAGAGAGCTGGACCAGTGTGTGCCGAATGAACTTGACTCCTGAGGGGACATCAGGAAGACCCTTGTCTCTGCAAGTTCTAACGTGGGCAGCAGGCAGGAGGGCACTAGCGTGATGTGTAGACCCTGGGCCTGCAGCAGAATCGGAAGCCTGGCAGGTTTGCTTCACCTTTTCTAACAAGGGCCTATGTTTACTTAGAACATTATATGCAAAGCTGTGTTTACTTCTCTCACCACTTCCCAGGCCCCAGCACATCTGCCACACCGAGATCTTTTCAGCAACTTTCACATCACAGGCTCTTCACTAAAGCTCATCCCTCCTCCTGGAGTTCTTTTCCCTCTTCTCTGCCTGGCTAACTTCTATGATTTATCCTTCATATACTGCTGTAGGTGTTGCTTCCTCCAGGAAGCCTTTCTTGCCCCCAGATTTGAGTAGGGACTCCTGCCACATAGACTACAGGCCCTTGTGCTTCCCCTTTGTAACCCCCATCAATGGTAGCAGTAGGCTGCCTGAGAGCCAGGACCATGGAGAGCCTGGTTACCTCAGTACTGAGTGCAGTTCTTGGCATGTAGTAAGTGCTCAGTAAGTATTTGCTGAAAAGGACAGTGATCTGAGATGGAGGCCAGGCCAGCTTAGAGCTCCAGCAGATAGATAATGGCCCAAGGAGGAAATTGAGAACTGGGGTCCAAGGGACCACACCAAATAGAGAACTGGGATACAAAAGGGATCTCAACAAGACTCTTCTGTTCCGAATGCCATGAGCTCTGAGCCCAGCCCATTTCCAACCTTGTCTTCTTTATACCTGCTCCTTGTCCCATACTCCAGCCCAGCCAGCCCTGACCCCTTTCTGCCTCTCTTTGTTAAAATTGTTCCCTCCCCGTGAACACCCACTCCACATTCCTCCAGGGAGGCTCCTCCCGCATCCCCTCCTTCTGCTCCTCCCAATCCCCCACATCCTGTTGATGCTGGGGCTCTTGTTTGTGAACTTAGCAAACACCCAAGGTAGGAGAGCCAGGAAGAGGCTTTTATTTAGAGATACAGTGAGAGGACAGAGCTCCTGGCTTATGCCAGGAGGGGACAAGACAGCCCGTAGTTGTGCGTTGTCTAGGGGTTTTATAGGCAGTTGAGGATTTTTGGGAACTGGATAAAGGCTTAGGGGTGGGGACTTGTTAAGTGGCCCCTGAATATTTAGAATTAACTTAACACAAGAAATTTACTGCTCTGATTTCTCCCTGGGATACCAGCGTCTTGGTCTAGGGGCATATCAAACGAGGCCACCTGCCCAGCCCCCAAGGTGGGCTGAGGTATTCTTTGCTAAAGAGTAAGTTAAGAATCTTACTTCTTAACTTCCTGGGTGTTAAAATGCAATCTTATCTTTAAGGTGGAATCCTTCCTGCCTTTTACTATGTTGTTTATGGCTGGGCCTGCATGCTAAATTAGTTGCCCAATTTGCAAATCACCTCTTCAGGTCTGAAGGAGGAAAGACAGAACATAGGCCTGGTCCTTTAGCATGCTAAAGTGAATCTTACACATGATTACAAATGGTTAGCATAATAAAAACATGTGCTACTCCTCTTTATCTGGGGAATATTAACTGATCTCACTGAAGAATGACTCTAGAGCTTAATGTTTAACACAGAGTTTTGGTAGGGGGTTTCCTTGCATGTAGTTATGTTGCTCTGACTGTAAATATCCTGCCTTGCTTTTTCCAGAGGCTTCACCCTACTCTGTCTAAGCCCATGGTCCCTGTCTCATTCCCCCCTCTACAGACAGAGACCCTAGCTGCTGCTAGGGAAAGGGAGCGATGACCGCTCTGGCTGCTTCATTCTGAGAGGGGGCACAGTAAAGGGTGCAGTTAGGTCTCCATCACTGGTCAGTTGAGAGGGCCTCGAAAGATGGGCACTTCCATCTTGGGTTCCATTCCTATTACTATTTGCAGTTTTATGGCTTCTAGGCAAGATAGAACAAATTGTGTTATTAGGTTCAGTAGCAGCATCTGGATCTGGATTTTCCATTCTGGAAGGACAAACTTGACAAGGACATTAAGAATGCATGGCTGAATATGAGGACTAGAAATAGTAAAACTCTAATTGAGAATCATAGCCAGATATCTTGGGGAAACTAGAATTCTGGATCTAGTCTATGTCCCAATGACTAGTATTAGGACTTAGTATAGATAAGGCTGCATTATTGAAACAATACTTTTCTCTAAAATCACCCTCATTTTCATGAGAAGTAACCAGATTAAGAAAGTAATTAACATTTGGCTTGATTATTTGCATAAGTGCAGGAAGAAGAGCAATTGATTACATAGGCTCTTTTAAATGTGCTTTGCTGTACCTTTTTATAAGGAATTTCAGATTGGACTTTTAAAGGGCTCTCGAGGCCAGAAAGCCAAGCCAGACTTGCCATCAGGTTTTGCCTACAGTACCTGTAGATTTGGGTGAATTCCTCTCTTCTTGAGGTCCCCAAGGCATTCTGAGGTTCCTGCACCTGCCAGGAAGTGACCTTCCTTACTCACCTGGTAAGGCTGCTGGGAACCCTTTAAGCAAGGTACCAGGGCCAGTTCTTCCAAGGGGCTTTGTTGGTTCTATAAAGTCAATCTTAGTTCCTTAAAGCTGTCTTGTTCATATTTGAGTTTACACACATGTCTCTTAGGTATGACATTACAGTCAAAGCCTTGGTAATATAACCAGTGTTTTTAATTGGTCCTGTTACAAGGAAAGTAGATTCTTATTGAGCTTATGCAAATAAACATACGGCCATAAAATGTAAAAATATTCACTGAGAGTTTTAAATTCTGGACGGATCAGGTAGAGAGAAAGATAAATGTTTCAGTTCTGCTTATAAAGATGTCATTTACTAAACTGTTGTAAGTCAACTTAAGAGAAAAAGTTTAAAACACTTTATCAGCAACATTTGAAACAAAAAGTCATAATATTTTCCTTAGTTTACTTAATCTTATGTAATACTTGCTCTTCTAAAATCTAGTTCTTTACTAGTTTAGGTACTTGCTCTGCTGGAATTTAGTTCTTTATTAGTTTAGGAGTAATGAAACAGTGACTATAAGTGACAAAAGACTTAGGAATGACAATGGTTAAAGATCTGATGAGAGCTTACTGTAAGACAGTTGACATAAGGAAATTTGGATATTTCTGTAACATAAAACATTCAATAAAGTTTAGCATCATTCCAGGTAAATATATATCAGATAAATAAGCCAAATTAGCCAAATTTCCTCAATGAGAAAAAAAATTCCTCTGACATGTTCCAGGGGCCATCTAGAAAATATCAGAGTTTAACTAGAAGTAAAAGCACCTTTTTGAATTTGGTTTTGGGAAGCTGTCAGAGAAAGTTTTTAAGGCACTTGCCTAAATAGAATCATAGGTCATTATTAAACAATAATTATCTATTTAATCAGAATGACAATAAGTTTAAAGGCAAATACAGAAGGCTATGCAGTTGTTAGCAAAACTTAGCTTTTAGTCCTTTTAATAGTAAGATCTTATTTTCTTAAGTACTCATTGAGATCTTAAGCATGAGAAACTGTTTTGATAAAACAATTAGAAAAATCTTTGCAATCTTTCAACATTAAGAGCAGACTAACAGTTTAAAAAAAGTTTGTCCTTTTAACTGAGAACAAAATTCTAATTTTGCTGTGTACTTGATATAGAGATTCATTTGCTTTAATTTCACATAGCATGACCATATTAAATTCTTCCACAAACGTTCTACAGCTTTCTTTTTACATTCAGATTTCCCCCTCTTTAAATAAACAGCTGTACTTTAGAACAAAGTTACCTTCTTTTATCAAAAGACATTCTTTAGCATGCAGAAATGTTTTCCTTATTATTTTAGTTTTAATTAGAACTTAAAACCATTAGGAACCTCAATTTTCAGTGAACACTGAGAAGTAGGCTATTGTAATCTGTTACACTAGCATTCTTTAGATTGATAGATTTATGAACACATTTTATAATTTCTGGAACCATGTGCTTTACAGCACAATTTCTCACTAAGCACAAAATATGTCTATTTAACTTAGCAAAACTTTAAGGTTTTAGGTTACCACAAAGATTCTCAGGCTGTTCGTAGGTATACACACTAACACACTGTAACACAATTATTAAGATGTTCATTTACTACACTTTTAGTTTATTCATTCTTAACCATGCTCACAAAACTTTTACTAAACAACAGACAAAGTCAAGCTTCTCTTTAAGCATTTTTTTCTTGAAAGATTTAACAGATAACATCAGCTTAAATGACATTAGGTAAACTTAGGCAGCTGACAACCATAAGGACATGTCCATTTCAGTCAATTTAAATTAGCATTAATGCTTATTATGTTCTATTAGAATTTTCTGGAAGTTTTAGAATGCCCAAGTTAAAAAAAAATTTTTTTGTTAAGGTATTATTGATATACATGCTTATGAAAATTTCACATGAAAACAATGTAGTTACTACATTTACTCATATTATCAAGTCCCCAACCATACCCCAATGCAGTCACTGTCCAGTGTAGTAAGATGCCACAGATTCCCTGTTTGCTTTCTCTGTGCTACACTGTTTCCCCGTGACCCACCCACACCATGTGTACTAAACATAATACCCCTCAATCCCCTTCTCCCTCCCTCCCCACCGGCCCTCCCACACCACTCCCCTTTGGTAACCACTAGTCCCTTCTTGGAGTTTGTGAGTTTGCTGCTGCTTTGTTCCTTCAGTTTTACTTGGTTGTTATACTCCACAAATGAGGGAAAGCATTTGGTATTTACCTTTCTCTGCCTGACTTATTTCACTGAGCATAACACCCTCTAGCTCCATCCATGTTGTTGCAAGTGGCAGGATTTGTTTCCTTCTTATGGCCGAATAGTATTCCATTTTGTATATGTATCATCTCTTCTTTATCCATTCATCTACTGATGGACACTTAGGTTGCTTCCATATCTTGGCTATTGTAAATAGTGCTGCGATAAACATAGGGGTGCATATGTCTTTTTGAATCTGTGAAGTTGTATTCTTTGGGTAAATTCCAAGAAGTGGGATCCCCGGGTCAAATGGTATTTCTATTTTTAGTTTTTTGAGGAACCTCCATATTGCTTTCCAGTTGTTGAACTAGCTTACATTCCCACCAGCAGTGTTGGAGGGTTCCCCTTTCTCCTCATCCTCACCAGCATTTGTTGTTGTTTGTCTTTTGGATGTTGGCCATCCTAACTGGTGTGAGGTGATATCTCATTGTGGTTTTAATTTGCATTTCTCTGACGACTAGGGATGTGGAGCATCTTTTCATGTGCTTGTTGGCCATCTGAATTTCTTCTTTGGAGAATTGTCTCTTCATATCCTCTGCCCATTTTTTAATCAGGTCATTTGCTTTTTGGGTGTTGAGGCATGTGAGTTCTTTATATATTTTGGATGTTAACCACTTGTCCGATATGTCAGTTACAAATATATTCTCCCATACTGTATGATGCCTTTTTGTTCCATTGATGGTGTCCTTTGCCATACAGAAACTTTTTAGTTGGATGTAGTCCCATGTGTTCAATTTTGCTTTTGTTTCCCTTGCTCGAGGAGATGTGTTCAGGAAGAAGTTGCTCATACTTATATTCAGGAGATTTTTGCCTATGTTGTCTTCTAAGAGTTTTAGGGTTTCATTACTTATACTCAGGTCTCTGATCCATTTCAAGTTTACTTTTGTGTATGGGGTTAAACAATAATCCAGTTTCATTCTCTTACATGTAGCTGTCCGGTTTTGCCAACACCAGTTGTTGAAGAGGCTGTCATTTCCCCACTGTATGTCCATGGCTCCTTTATCATATATTGATTGACTATATATGGTTGGGTTTATATCAGAGCTCTCTAGTCTGTTCCATTGGTCTATGGTTCTTGTGCCAGTACCAAATTGTCTTGATTACTGTGGCTTTGTAGTAGAGCTTGAAGTCAAGGAGCGTAATTCCCCCAGCTTAATTCCTCCTTCTCAGTATTGCTTTGGCTATTCGGGGTCTTCTGTGGTTCCATATGAATTTTAGGACTATTTGCTCTAGTTCATTGAAGAATGCTGTTGGTATTTTGATATGTACTGCATTGAATCTGTAGATTGCTTTAGGCAGAATGGCCATTTTGACAATATTAATTCTTCCAATCCATGAGCATGGATGTGTTTCCATTTATTGGTATCTTCTATAATTTCTCTTATGAGTGTCTTTTAGTTTTCAGAGTATAGGTCTTTCACTTCCTTGGTTAGATTTATTCCTAGGTATTTAATTTTTTTTGATGCATCTGTGAATGGAATTGTTTTTCTGATTTCTCTTTCTGCTAGTACATTGTTAGTATTTAGGAATGGCACAGATTTCTGTGTATTAATTTTGTATCCTGCAACTTTGATGAATTCATATATTAGATCTAGTAGTTTTGGAGTGGATTCCTTAGGGTTTTTTATGTACAATATCATGTCATCTGCAAACAAGGACAGTTTAACTTCTTCCTTGCCAATCTGGATGCCTTTTATTTCTTTGTGTTTCCTGATTGCTGTGGCTAGGACCTCCAGAACTATGTTGAATAAAAGTGGGGAGAGTGGGCAACCTTGTCTTGTTCCTGATCTTAAAGGAAAAGCTTTCAGCTCTTGCTGTTAAGTATAATATTGGCTGTGGGTTTGTCATATATGGCCTTTATTATGTTGAGGTCCTTGCCCTCTATACCCATTTTGTTGAGAGTTTTATCATGAATGGATGTTGAATTTTGTTGAATGCTTTTTCAGCATCTATGGAGGTGATCATGTGGGTTTTGTCCTTTTTGTTGATGTGGTGGATGATGTTGCTGGATTTTCAAATGTTGTACCATCCTTGCATCCCTGGAATAAATCCTACTTGATCATGATGGATGATCTTTTTGATGTATTTTATAATTCGGCTTGCCAATATTTTGTGGAGGATTTTTGCATCTATGTTCATCAGGGATATTGGTCTGTCATTTTCTTTTTTTGTGGTGTGTTTTGTTTTGGTATTGCAATAATGCTGGCCGCATAGAATGAGTTTGGAAGTATTCCCTCCTCTTCTACTTTTTGGAAAACTTTAAGGAGGATGGCTATTGGTTCTTGTCTAAATGTTTGATAAAATTCAGTGGTAAGCCATCCGGTCCTGGGGTTTTGTTCTTTGGTAGTTTTTTGATTACCAATTCAATTTTGTTGCTGGTAATTGGTCTATTCAGATTTTCTGTTTCTTCTGCGTTAGCCTTGGAGGGTTGTATTGTTTTGAAAGTTGTCAATTTCTTCTAGGTTATCCAGTTTGTTAGTTAGCCTATAATTTTTCATAGTATTCTCTAATAATTCTTTGTATTTCTGTGGTATCCATGGTGAATTTTCCTTTCTCATTTCTGATTCTCTTTATGTCTGTAGACTCTTTTTTTTCTTGATAAGTCCAGCTAGGGGTTATCTATTTTGTTTATTTTCTCAAAGAACCAGCTCTTGCTTTCATTGATTCTTTCTATTTTTATTCATTTTTAAAATAATTTATTTTGGTATCATTAATCTACAATTACATGTGCAATATTATGGTTATTAAACTACCCCCTTCATCAGGTCCCTCCCCCCAACCCCATTACAGTCACTGTCCATCAGCATAGTGAGATGCTATAGAATCACTACTTGTCTTCTCTGAGTTGTACAGCCCTCCCCGCGCCCCCCAACATTACATCTGCTAATCGTACTGCCCCTTTTTTCCCCTTATCCCTCCCTTCCCACCCATCCTCCCCAGTCCCTTTCCCTTTGGTAACTATTAGTCCGTTCTTGGGTTCTGTGAGTCTGCTGCTGTTTTGTTCCTTCAGTTTTTTCCTTTGTTCTTATACTCCACATATGAGTGAAATGATTTGATACTTGCCTTTTTCAGCTTGGCTTATTTCACTGAGCATAATACCTTCTAGCTCTATCCATGTTGTTGCAAATGGTAGGATTTGTTTTCTTCTTATGGCTGAATAATATTCCATTCTGTATATGTACCACCTCTTCTTTATCCATTCATCTACTGATGGACACTTAGGTTGCTTCCATTTCTTGACTATTGTGAATAGTGCTGTGATAAACACAGGGGTGCATCTGTCTTTTTCAAATTGGGCTGCTGCATTCTTAGGGTAAATTCCTAGGAGTGGGATTCCTAGGTCTAATGATATTTCTATTTTGAGTTTTTGGAGGAACCTCCATACTGCTTTCCACAATGGTTGAACTAATTTGCATTCCCACCAGCAGTGTAGGAGGGTTCCCTTTTCTCCACATCTGCGCCAACATTTGTTGTTGTTTGTGTTTTGGATGTTGGCCATCCTCACTGGTGTGAGGTGATATCTTATTGTGGTCTTAATCTGCATTTCTCTGATGATTAGCGATGTGGAGCATCTTTTCATGTGCCTGTTGGCCATCTGAATTTCTTCTTTAGAGAAGTGTCTATTCATGTCCTTTGCCCATTTCTTAATTGGATTATTTGCTTTTTGTTTGTTGAGGTGCATGAACTCTTTGTATATTTTGGATGTCAACCCCTTACCGGATACGTCATTTATGAATATGTTCTCCCATACTGTAGGATCTCTTTTTGTTCTACTGGTGGTGTCCTTTGCTGTACAGAAGATTTTCAGCTTGATATAGTCCCAATTGTTCATTTTTGCTTTTGTTTCCCTTGCTCGGGGAGATATGTTCATGAAGAAGTCTCTCATGTTTATGTCCAAGAGACTTTGCCTATGTTTTTTTCTAAGAGTTTTATGGTTTCATGACTTACATTCAGGTCTTTGATCCATTTTGAGTTTACTTTTGTGTATGGGGTTAGACAGTAGTCCAGTTTCATTGTCTTACATGTAGCTGTCCAGTTTTTCCAACACCAGCTGCTGAAGAGGCTGTCATCTCCCCATTGTATATCCAAGGCTCCTTTATCAAATATTAATTGACTGTATATGTTTGGGTTAATGTTTGGATTTTCTATTCTGTTCCACTGGTCTGTGGGTCTGTTTTTGTGCCAATATCAAATTGTCTTGATTACTGTGGCTTTGTAGTAGAGCTTGAAGTCGGGGAGTGTAATTCCCCGTTTTATTCCTCCTTCTCAGGATTGCTTTGGCTATTTGGGTTCTTTTGTGGTTCCATATGAATTTTAGAATTATTTGTTCCAGTTCACTGAAGAAAACTGTTGGTATTTTGATAGGGATTGCATTGAATCTGTAGATTATCTTTCTTGTTTTTACTATGTTGTTTGTGACTGGGCTTGCTTGCTATATTAATTGCCCAGGTTATATATTACTTGATTAGGGCTGGAGGAGGAAAAGCAGCATCTGGGCAAAGTTAAAGAAGATAAGCTGGGCCTTTTAGCAGGCTAAAGTAAATTTTACAATAGCCTCATTTAATTGACACAATGAAGACATGGGCTGTGCTGAGGTACTTTCTTATCTGGGGGATGTTCAAACATTCCAGGCCAAGTTACTCCTGGCTTTTTAGTCTTAACTAATCTCACTGAAGAATGCTTATGCTCCTAGTTTGATATTTTACTTTACAGAATTAATGTGACTCTGACTTTGCTTAATTGTTTAATATAGAGTTTTGGTAGGGATCTTTTTCTGGAGGACCTCACCCTACTCTGACTACACCCACAGTCCCTGTCTTACTGTGACAACTTATTTGACCCTTTCTTAAGCTCCTGGAGCGCTGTTTATGTCGCTCAATGGAAAACAGGGTGGACTACCAACTCTTGCCAGGTTGTCTGTATGAAAATCACTGGCCTAAGTGCACAGGTCTCCAAACTCAAGGGGTTGATAATAAGCAATAAGTAGTAGTTGTTTTCAGCAGCAGATCTCTCCTTTTAAAAGTCTTTTTCCATTTTTAAGTTTATTTTCTATTTTTCTATCAAAATAATAAGGCACATAGTTTAAAATTTTAAATAGCTTTCCAAGGCTTATATAGAAAAATATCAATTCCTTGCACTCCCCCATAAGTCTCACTCCACTACAACTATTCTTTTTAGCTGTTTCTGCTTGTATTTACCTCCCTGTTTCCAATAATGAAGTAAGGCAGGGAAATGAGAGGCATCGTAATTAATTTTCCAAAAAAGCTGAGATATAAAAAGTATAGTAAGAGCTAGAAAGATTCCATGTTAAAGCTAAGATTCCATTTTAAAAACCAGGAAGTTTGGAGGTAATATTCCTAACATATTCTTTAGCAAAGAGACAATGATTCAACCCACTCTGGAGGCAGGCTGGAGGTCTTGATTGATATGTTCCCAGAGGGAATCTGTTATCCTGGAGAGCAACTGACCAATTTCTTGTGTTAAGTTAATTTTGCAGAATTACCTAGAAGACTGATAATAGAAGAGAAGAGATAAAATGTCTCTCACCAGAGATAAGCATTTTGAGACCACTTTACAAGTTTATACCCCCTGGCCCTTTGTCACATTCATAAAAAAATCCTTAAAAGAGGGAATCCCCAGCCTTTCAGCCTGCCTCCTTTCTGAGGACACCCACACTTTCCTTTCTTTAAGTATGTACCTTTTAAATAGAGCTTTCTCACTGCTCAACTTGATTGCGTTTTGTCTCTATGCTCTTTCAGTGTCAAGTGTCTTTGTTACTTCGTTATTTCATTATATTTTCTAGACTTCAGCACAAGTCTTCACTCTCTCTGTCCTACTTCAGCTTCCTTGCTCTCTGCTACCTGCAAGGCCACTGCCATTCATTTCTACTCTTGCTTTAATGAATTCCTTCCTTACAAACCCTCGTCCAATCTGCTTGAGAATTCTTATTCACAGTCAAGAAACCTCCCCCATCCAGGTTGAAGTTCATTTGGTGTATAGGGCGAGACCTCCCCAGATGTAGCAGCTGACTGGCAACAATAACATAATGCTTTTTTAAAAATTTAATCAGTTTTAGACATTATTTCTTTTTCTTATTAAGGTATTGTTGATGTACAATCTTATATTGGTTTCAAGTATACAACACAGTGGTTCAACAGTTACCCATATTATTAAATCCTCACCCCACTAGTGCAGTTACTGTCAACATAGAAAGATGTTAACAGAATCATTGGCTATATTCTCCATTCTGTACTACCATCCCTGTGACCAAGTTATAGTATGATTGAGAATTTTTGTACTCTTTTATCCCCCTCGCCCTCCCCATCTATCCACCCAACCCCTCTGTCTTGGTAACCACCAGTCACTTCTCAGTGTCTATGAGTCTACTGCTATTTTGTTTTGCTTTATTTTTATATTCCACAAATAAGTGAAATCATATGACATTTGTTTTTCTCCACCTGGCTTATTTCACTGAGCAAAATATCCTTTAGGTCCATCCATGTTGCTGCAAATGGCAGGATTTCTTTCTCTTTATGGCTGAATAATATTCCATTGTGTAGACAGTATGTCCTTTTTTTAAAGTTTATTTTGATATCATTAATCTACAATTAAATGAGTAATATGGTGATTACACTACCCCCTTCATCAGGCTCCCCCCCCCCCAACCTCATTGCAGTCACTGTCCATCAGCGTAGTGAGATGCCATAGAGTCACTACTTGTTCTCTCTGGGTTGTACAGCCCTCCCCGTGCCCCCCAACATTACATCTGCTAATCGTAATGCCCATTTATCCCCCTTGCCCCTCCCTTCCCACCCATCCTCCCCAGTCCCTTTCCCTTTGGTAACTATTAGTCCGTTCTTGGGTTCTGTGAGTCTCCTGCTGTTTTGTTCCTTCAGTTCTTTTTTTTTCCCTTAGTTCTTATACTCCAGATATGAGTGAAATCATTTGGTACTTGTCTTTTTCAGCTTGACTTATTTCACTGAGCATAATGCCCTCTAGCTCCACCCATGTTGTTGCAAATGGTAGGATTTGTTTTCTTCTTATGGCTGAATAATATTCCATTATGTATATGTACCACTTCTTCTTTATCCATTCATCTACTGATGGACAGTTAGGTTGCTTCCATTTCTTGGCTATTGTAAATAGTGCTGCAGTAAACACAGGGGTGCATATGTCTTTTTGAAACTGGGATTCTGCATTCTTAGGGTAAATTCCTAGGAGTGGAATTCCTGGGTCAAATGGTATTTCTATTTTGAGTTTTTTGAGGAACCTCCATACTGCTTTCCACAATGGTTGAACTATTTTACATTCCCACCAGCAGTTTAGGAGGGTTCCCCTTTCTCCGCATCCTTGCCAGCATTTGTTGTTCCTAATCTTTTCTATGTTGGCCATCCTAACTGGTGTGAGGTGATATCTCATGTGGTTTTAATTTACATTTCCCTGATAATTAGAGATGTGGAGCATCTTTCCATGTGCCCGTTGGCCATCTGAATTACTTCTTTGGACAAGTCTGTTCATATCTTCTGCCCATTTTTATTAGGGTTATTTCACTTTTGGGTGTTGAGGCATGTGAGTTCCTTATATATTTTGGATGTTAACCCCTTGTCAGATATGTTGTTTACAAATATATTCTCCCATACTGTAGGATGCCTTTTTGTTCTGCTGATGGTGTCCTTTGCAGTACAGAAGCTTTTTAGCATGATGTAGTCCCATTTGTTCATTTTTTATTTTGTTTCCCTTGCCTGAGGAGATGCGTTCAGGAAAAATTTGCTCATATTTATATACAAGAGATTTTGGCCTATGTTTTCTTTTAAGAGTTTTATGGTTTCATGACTTACATTCAGGTCTTTGATCCATTTCGAGTTTACTTTTGTGTATGGGGTTAGACAATAATCCAGTTTCTTCTCTTGCATGTAGCTGTCCAGTTTTGCCAACACCAACTGTTGAAGAGGCTATCATTTCCCCATTGTATGTCCATGGCTCCTTTATTGTATATTAATTGACCATATATGTGTGGGTTTATATCTGGGCTTTCTAGTCTGTTCCATTGGTCTATGTGTCTGTTTTTGTGTCAGTACCAAATTGTCTTGATTACTGTGGTTTTGTAGTAGAGCTTGAAGTTGGGGAGCATAATCCCCCCAGCTTTATTCCTACTTCTCAGGATTGCTTTAGCTATTCGGGTCTTTTGTGGTTCCATATGAATTTTAGAGCTATCTGCTCTAGTTCATTGAAGAATGCTGTTGGTATTTTGATAGGGATTGCATTGACTCTGTAGATTGCTTTAGGTAGGATGGCCATTTTGATAATACTAATTCTTCCTATCCATGAGCACGGGATATGTTTCCATTTATTGATATCTTCTTTAATTTCTCTCATGAGTGTCTTGTAGTTTTTGGAGTATAGGTCTTTCACTTCCTTGGTTAAGTTTATTCATAGGTTTTTAATTCTTTTTGATGCAATTGTGAATGGAATTGTTTTCCTGATTTCTCTTTCTGCTAGTTCATGATTAGTATATAGGAATGCAACAGATTTCTGTGTATTAATTTTGTATCCTGCATCTTTTCTGAATTCAGATATTAGACTTAGTAGTTTTGGAGTGCATTCTTAAGGGTTTTTTATGTAAAATATCATGTCATCTGCAAACAGGGACAGTTTAACTTCTTCCTTACCAATATGGATGCCTTTTATTTCTTTGTGTTTTCTGATTGCTGTGGCTAGGACCTCCAGTACTATGTTGAATAAAAGTGAGGAGAGTGGGCATCCTTGTCTTGTTCCCAATCTTAAAGGAAAGTGCTTTCAGCTTCTCGCTCTTAAGTATAATATTGACTGTGAGTTTGTCATATATGGCCTTTATTATGTTGAGGTACTTGCCCTCTATACCCATTTTGTTGAGAGTTTTATCATGAACGGATGTTGAATTTTGTCAAATGCTTTTTCAGCATCTATGGAGGTGATCATGTGATTTTTGTCCTTCTTTTTGTTGATGTAGTGGGTGATGTTGATGGATTTTCGAATGTTGTACCATCCTTACATCCCTGGGATGAATCCCACTTGATCATGATGGATGATCTTTTTTTATGTATTTTTTAAATTCAGTTTGCTAATATTTTGTTGAGTATTTTTGCATCTATGTTCATCAGGGATATTGGTAATTTTATTTTATTTTTTGGTGTCTTTGCCTGGTTTTGGTATTAGGGTGATGTTGGCCTCATAGAATGAGTTTAGGGGTATTCCCTCCTCTTCTACTTTTTGGAAAACTTTAATGAGGATGGATATTAGGTCTTCACTAAATGTTTTATAGAATTCAGCAGTGAAACCATCTGGTCCAGGAGTTTTGTTCTTAGGTAGTTTTATGATTACCAATTAAATTTCATTGCTGGTAATTGGTCTATTCAGGTTTTCTGTTTCTTCCTGGGTCAGCCTTGGAAGGTTGTATTTTTCTAGAAAGTTGTCCATTTCTTTTAGGTTATCCATATTGTTAGCATATAGGTTTTCATAGTATTCTCTCATAATTCTTTGTATTTCTGTGGTGTCCACAGTGATTTTGCCTTTCTCATTTCTGATTCTGTTTATGTGTGTAGACTCCTTTTTTCTTGATAAGTCTGGCTATGGGTATATCTATTTTGTTTATTTTCTCAAAGAACCAGCTCCTGCTTGCTTCTTTCTATTGTTTTATTCTTTTCAATTTTATTTATTTCTGCTCTAATCTTTATTATGTCCCTCCTTCTACTGACTTTGGGGCTCATTTGTTCTTCTTTTTCTAGTTTCATTAATTGTGAGTTTAGACTGTTCATTTGGGATTGTTCTTCTTTCCTGAGGTAGGCCTGTATTGCAATATACTTCCCTCTTAGCATGGCCTTGGGTGTGTCCCACAGATTTTTGGTGATGAATTATTGTTGTCATTTGTCTCCATGTATTGCTTGATTTATTTGTTCATTGATCCATTGGTTATTTAGGAGCATGTTGTGAAGCCTCCATGTGTTTGTGGGCTTTCTCACTTTCTTTGTGTAGTTTATTTCTAGTTTCATACCTTTGTGGTCTGAGAAGCTGGTTGGTAAAATTTCAATCTTTTTGAATTCACTGAGGCTCTTTTTGTGGCCTAGTATATGACCTATTCTTGAAAATGTTCCATGTGCACTTGAGAAGAATGTGTATCCTGTTGCTTTTGGATGTAGTGTTCTGTAGATGTCTGTTAGGTCCATATCTTCTAATACATTGTTCAGTGCCTCTGTCTCCTTACTTATTTTCTGTCTGGTTGATCATTCCTTTGGAGTGAGTGGTGTGTTAAAGTCCCCTAGAATGAATGCACTGGATTCTATTTCCCCCTTTAATTCAGTTAGTATTTGTTTCACATATGTAGATGATCCTGTGTTGGGTGCATAGATATTTTTAATAGTTATATCCTCTTGTTGGACTGACCCCTCCATCATTATGTAATGTCCTTCTTTTTCTCTTGTTACTTTCTTTGTTTTGAAGTCTATTTTGTCTGATACAAGTCCTGCAACACCTGCTTTTTTCTCCCTATTAGTTGCATGAAATATCTTTTTCCATCCCTTTACTTTCAGTCTGTGTATGTCTTTGGGTTTGAAGTGAGTGTCTTGTAGGCAGCATATAGACAGATCTTGTTTTTTTATCCATTCATTGACTCTATGTCTTTTGATTGGTGCATTCAGACAATTTACATTTAGGGCGATTATCGATAGGTGTGTACTTATTGCCATTGCAGGCCTTAGATTTGTGGTTACCAAAGGTTCAAGGGTAAGTCCCTTACTATCTAACAGTCTAATTTAACTTACTTAGTATGCTATTACAAACACGACCAAAAGGTTCTTTTTTTTTCCTCCTTTTTCTTCCTCCTCTGTTCTTTATACATTAGGTATCATATTCTGTACTCTTTGTCTATCCCTTGATTGACTTTGGGGGTAGTTGATTTGATTTTGCATCTGCTTAGTAATTAATTGTTCTACTTTGCTGTGATTTTATTTCCCCTGGTGACAGCTATTTAGCCTTCAGAATACTTCTATCTATAGCAGTCCCTCCAAAATGCGCTGTAGAGGTGGTTTGTGGGAGGTAAATTCTCTCAGCTTTTGCTTATCTGAGAATTGCTTAATCCCTCCTTCAAATTTAAATGATAACCTTGCTGTGTGGAGTATTCTTCTTTCATGGCCCTTCTGTTTCATTGCATTAAATATATCATGCCACTCCCTTTTGGTCTGTAAGGTTTCTGTTGAGAAATGTTATGATAGCCTGATGGGTTTTTCTTTGTATGTGATCTTTTTTCTCTCTCTAGCTGCTTTTAAAAGTCTGTCCTTATCCTTGATCTTTGCCATTTTAATTATTATATGTGTTGGTGTTGTCGTCCTTGGGTCCCTTGTGTTGGGAGATCTGTGTGCTGCCATGGTCTGTGAGACTGTCTCCTTGCCCAGATTGGGGAAGTTTTCAGCAATTACCTCCTCAGTGACACTTTTTATCCCTTTTTCTCTCTTCTTCTGGTACCCCTATAATGCGAATATTGTTCCATTTGGATTGGTCACACAGTTCTGTCAGTATTCTTTCATTCTTAGAGATCCTTTTTTCTCTCTGTGCCTCAGCTTCTTTGTATTCCTCTTCTCTAATTTCTATTCCATTTACCATCTCTTCTACTACATCTAATCTGCTTTTAAATTCCTCCATTGTATGTTTCATTTCAGATATGGAATTTCTTAATGATTGAATCTCCATACTAAATTTGTCCCTGAGTTCTTGAATATTTTTCTGTACCTCCATGAGCATGTTTATGATTTTTGTTTTGAACTCTCCGTTATGTCCTTTTTTTAAGAACTTTATTGAGAGATAATTCACATGCCATACAATTTGCACATTTAAGGTATACAACTCAATGATGTTTTCAGACATTCAGAATGGTGCAATCAGCACCACAATAAATTTTAAAACATTTCTATCCACCCAAAAAGAAGCCCTGTACCCACTTCTCCCCTACCTCCTTAGGCACTGGCCATGTCCGGTCTACTTCTGTTTTTATGAATTTGCTTTTTGTGGACAATTCAAATGAATGTGTGGTCCCTTGTGTCTGGCTTCTTTCACATAGTGTTTTCAAGCGTGTATCGGTTCTTCTTTCCTTTTTAAAGCTGAATAATAATTCGATTGTATGGATATGCAGTTGACTCTTGAACATGTGATGTTTAGGGGCACCAACACCCCATGCAGTTGAAAATCCAAATATAACTTTTGACTCCTCCAAACTTAATAGCCTACTGTTGACCAGAGCCTTACCAATAATATAAACATTTGATTAACATATATTTCATATGTTATATTTATTATACACTGGATTCTTACAATAAGTTAACTGGATAAAATATTTTTTCAAATTGTCACAAATATCAAAAAAGTTTCTAATTGATTATTGAAAAAATCCATGTGTAAGTGGATCCGAGAAGTTCAAACCTGTGTTGTTCAAGGGTAGGTATGGTACATTTTGTTTATCTATTCATCAGTTGATGGACATGTAGGTTGTTTCTACTTTTTGGCAATTATAAATAATGCTGCTTCATGAAAAAGGTGTAAGTTTCTATGCTTCCACTTCTCCTGGGTGTATATCTAGAAGTTGAATTATTGGGTCACATGGTTATGGAAAGTTATTGGGTCATATGGTTAAAAAATCTTTAGCACTTTAAGGAACTGACAGACTTCTCCAAAGCTATCATACCATTACACATTCCCATCCACAGTGTATGTGGTTAAACATCATGTCTTGAATGCCTGTTAGAATAGCTGAGGATCAGTGATTGTTTAAACTGGACTCCCAAATATGTAAACCAGATAAAAGTGCTTTGGTTCTGACAGACGTGGGGGCATGTAACAGTCAGTCCTAGTAGGAAACAGAATCCAATTTAGATGGTTCTAGAGCAGTGTTATCCAATAGAACCTTCTGTACTAATTGAAATGTGTATAACTGTGCTGTTCAAAATGGCAGCAACTAACAATACTGGCTACTGAACACTTGAAATGTGGCTAGTACAATGGAAAAGCTGCATTTTAAATTTTATTTGATTTTAACCAATTTAAATTCAAATAATGACATGTGGCAATCTTATTAGACAACACAATTCTAGAAACTTTAATATAGGGACTCCTTGTAGAGATATGGTTACAGTTGAAGGAATCTACAAAGAATGTTGAAGCACTCAGGCTAGCAACAATGGAAAGCTGCTACTACCTCTAGGAACGAAGGGGAAAGGTAAGACGTGTTACTGAAATTTGGGGGAAAGCTGGAGACAGAGAGAAGAAAGGAGGTAAAATTCTGGTCGTCAATTCCAATGTGTGTGTGTGTGTGTGTGTGTGTGTGTGTGTGTGTGTGTGTGTAGTGGAGGAGGTTGGTAGGTCTGTGCTAAAAACAGGGACAAAGACCAAATTTCTTAATATATTTCTTATATATATTTATATAATATATTCTTATATAGTTGTATATACAATAATATATTCTTAGATATATTTATATATTTCTTAAATATATTTGTATAATATGTAATATATTTGTATGATATATTCTTTATTATAATTATAATATATTCTTAATATATTTAATATATTTCTTAATATAAATTACAATATCACAGGGGGCCACTTGATAGATGCTATAGACATGGGTAAGGAGATGAAGCTGAGACAGGGACCATGGGTTTGGACAGAGTAGGGTGAGGGCCTCTGGAAGAAGCAAAACAAGATAATTACGGTCAGAACAATGTGACAACGTGCAGAGAAACTCCTACCAAAACTCTGTGTTAAACATTAAGCAAAGTCAGAGACACACAAATTCTTTAGGATAGAAATACCAAATTAGGAATATAGGCAGTTTTCAGTGGGATTGGTTATAACAATAGGGCAGCATTAAGGCTGGGACCAATAATAACTGAATACCTCAGTTAAACCTAAAGATATAAACCCCTAGACAACACCCAACCACGGACTCTCTTGTCCCCTCCTGACGTGCGCCAGGAGCTCTGTCCTCTTGCTTTCTCTCTAAACAAAAGCCTCTCCCTGGCCCTCCTACCTTGAGTGTTTGTGAAATTCATTCTTCGACTCCATGAACAAGAACCTCAGCATCAGGACCACTGCCAGAGATGTGACCCAGAATAAGAAGGGAGTGGGGAGGAAAGGACCTGACTGTTCTTTCTCCCTCTCATCTCCAGCCCACTCTGCATTTAGCTGAACCCAAGTGGAAGCCAAGAACAAGGGGGCATCTGGGGCAGAGAGCAGGACAGAAAATGGATCTGGAGAGTGGGGACAGGTGATGACCAGCCTGGGACGAGAAGCCCCAAAATGCCATCTCTGAACCCCAGGTCTCTGAGGAACTCTGTCTAAAACCACTCCACAGATGGAATATGTCACACTAATCTGGGACAGGGGCAGGTTGGGACCCCAGGAGGTCACATGGTTTCTTGGGGATCTTTACTGAGATTCTTAATGACTGAGGCAGGAGAAGAAAAAGAAATTAAACTTTGCCAGGGTTTTCTGTAAGCTGGGTGCCTTCACTGTTATTTTCTTTTTTAACATTATCACAGTCCTGGAGAGGGGGGCACCATTACCTTCAATTTAGAGCTGGGACAAGGGCAAGCTGTTGGTGACTCCAGACTGGAGGAAGGCCTGATGGGTTGTAATGCTGAGTACTCCATTACTTGTTCTGGGGCTGGGGTGAATCCAAAATTGTGTCTTTAATGGCCATTACCTAGGCAACCAGGTCTTCCAACTTTCAAAATCGGTTATGACTCCTACCACCCCTGGCTTTGCAAAGCACACAGATTTACCCTGTCTCAGTGTGTGGGAATCTCCAGGCCCAGCCTTGGACTCCTGAATCTCCAGCTCTCTTCAAAGCTCAGCTAAGAAACAATCTAGGGCTTCGGAGTCTGCATAAACATGAATAAAATCCTCCATACATTTTTAATTCCAGCCATGGGTCAAATTAGATAAACAGAAACCTACATATACTATTTAATGGAATATAAAAAGACTTGAACTAGGACCTGATTTTGAATCCTGATTCTACCCTTTATCAGCTGCTGTGTGACCTTAGGCAAACCACTTACCTTCTCTGACCTACCAAGGCCATCTCTGTAATTGGAGTAGCATCCGTCCCACATGTCATTGCTGGTCCTCTTCTCTTAATTGACACTCAGTCTTGAGGTGAGTTCATCCAGACTCATGGCTTTAAACACCATCAAATGCTAATGTCCCCCAAATTGACATCTTTAGTCAGTTTTAGGGTGGACCTCTTCTGTGCACTTCAGAATTGCTTACTTGAAACCTCCACATGGGGTTTTAGTAGGCATCTCAAACCTAGCATGTCCCCAGATGAACTCTTTATCTTCTTCCTCAGCCCCGCTCCACCCCAGCCTTCACATATCAGAAACCGACAATTCCATTCTTGCAGTTGGGCAGGTCAAAACCTTGGTGTTGGCCCTCATTCACTCACACCCCCATATACAATATGTCAAATAAAATCCAAAACCCTGATGTTTCTACCTCAAAGGATATTCAGTAACTGACTCCTTCTCTCCACATCTCCCGTCGTCCTGGTTCAGACCACCACCTCTCTCCTGGCCAGGTGCAGAAACCTCCTCAGCAGTCTCCCTGCCCCCATTCTGCCCCAATAATCTCTCTTCCCCAGAGGGGGCATTTTCAAAGGCAAAGCCCTCCAACAGCTTTCCATTGGCTCTGAGCAAAAGTCCTCCAGGTCACCTCACAGGATTTAGCCCTGTTTCCTCTCTGACTTCCCCTCTTTCTCCCTCTCTATCTCTTTGCTCTGTTCCAGCCACACTGGATCCTTAGGATACCCAGAACATGCCAACAATGATTCAGCTTTATGGCTTTTGACGTTGCTTTGTCCTCCTCTGGAATTCCCTTCCCCAGGGATCGCATGGTTGACTCCCTCCCTTCTTACTGGTCTCTGCTCCGATGTCACCTTCTCAGAGAGGCCTTCCTATAGAAATGAGCATTTCCTGTCCCTTCCTTTCCTGCTTTATGTGTTTCTCCATAATGCCCATCATTATAGATTTATCTAGAGTCTGTCTCATCTTGGGAAAAGGTCACCCTCAGGAGGACAGGTGACTGGCACTTTATTTGGTTCATTACTATGTCCTATGCCTGACAATGATTAGTGTTCAACAAATATTTGTGAAATCAGTGAAAAATTAAGTAACTTTATGAGGTAGTTCCTTTATTCCCATTTGAAGGTCAGGAAAAGTGAGACTCAGAAACGTGCCCAAGTGCACACAGTTAATGATTGGTGGAGTTGCCTTCAGGCTAGTCTGATCCAAGGACCAGGCCCTTACTCATGACTGATGCGTTGCCCATCTGCCATGACATCCATGACATCAACTGGCACGAAGTATGTTTTGACATGAAAATTAATTTTAGCACTGAGTGCCAGAAAAACACCAGACTCATCTGAAAAACTACAGTTTCCCTTTTTTCTTGACTGAGACAACTCATAATGTAAATTGTCCCTTCCTGAGTCAGCCCCAGGAAGCTCCCAGTCAAATGTGGAATTCGTCACTCTATTAGCCCTTTCTTAGGCTTGGATTGTTTTTCTCTCATTTTTTATTAACCTCATCATTTATGTTCTTTGCTTATTTTTTAAACTGAGATATAATTGGCATATAACATTATGTAGTTTCAGTTGTACAACGTAATGATTTGATATTTATATATATTGTGAAATGATCACCATATAAGTCTAGTTAACATCTGTCACCATACATAAACACAAAATATTTTTCCTTGTGGTGAGAATTGAGATCTACTCTCTTAGCAACTTTCAAAAATACAACACATTATTATTATCATTATTATTTTAAAATATGGAATGCTTCATGAATTTGTATGTAATCCTTACACAGGGGCCACGCTCATCTTCTCTGTATCATTCTAATTTCAGTGTACATGCTGCCAAAGTGGGCACTACAATACAATATTATTACCTATAGTTGCTGCACATCATATCTCTAGGACTTATTTATTTTATAACTGGAAGTTTGTACCTTTTGACCACCTTCGTCTACTTTGACCACCCCTACCCCCACCTCTGGCAAACATCAATTTGTTTGCTGTATCAATGAGATCAGATTTTTGGTTTGTTTTGTGTTTAGATTCCACATAAAGTAAGATCATATAATACTTGTCTTTCTCTGTCTGGCTTATTTCACTTAGCATAATGTCCTCAAAATCCATCCATGTTGTTGCAGATGGCAAGATTTCTTTCTTTTATATGGCTGAATGACATTCCACTGGATATTGTATACACATTTTCTTCATCCATTCATCCATTGATGGACACACTTAGGATGGACACACTCCATGTCTTGGCTATTATAATGAATGCTATAAAGAACATGGGAGTGCAGATATCTTTTTAAATTACTGTCTTCATTTCTTTCAGATATATATCCATAAGTAGAATTGCTGAATCATATGGTAGTCCTATTTTTAATTTTTTGAGGAACCTTAATACTGTTTTCCACACTGCCTGCATCAATATATTTCCACCAATGGTGCACAAGGATTCCCTTTTCTCTAAATCATCGCCAACACTTGTTATTTCTTGTCTTTTTGATGACAGCCATTCTAACAGGTGTGAGGTGATATCTCATTGTGATTTTGATTTGCATTTTCCTGGTGATTAGTGGTGTTGAGCACTTTTTCATGTACCTGTTGGCCATCTGTATGTCCTCTTTGGAAAAGTGTCTATTCAGATCCTCTGCCATTTTTAATTGAATTTTTTTTTTTTGCTATTGAGTTGTATGAGTTCTTTATATATTTTGGGTATTAACCCTTATCAGATACATGATTTGCAAATATTTTATCCCATTTTCTAGGTTGCCTTTTCATTTTGTTGACAGTTTCCTTTGTTGTGCAGAAGGTTTTTAGTTTGGTGTAGTCCTGCTTATTTATTTTTGCTCTTGTTGCCTTTGCTTTTAGTGTCAAATCCAAAAAATCTTAAAGAATGACATCAAGGAGCTTACCCCCTATGTTTTCTTCTAAAAGTTTTATGGTTTCAGGTCTTACGTTCAAATATTTAATCCATTTTGAGTTAATTTTTGTTAATTCCTTTTCATATTGCTGTCTAGTTTTCCCAGCACTATTTATTAAAAAGACCATCCTTTCCCCATTTGTATATTCTGGCTTCGTTGTCATTGGTTAATTGACATTTCTATATGGGTTTACTTCTGGTCTCTCTATTCTGTTCCAAGGTCTTTGTGTTTTTCTGTTTTTCTGCCAAAACCATAATGGTTTTATTACTTTGCAATGTAGCTTGAAGTCAGAAAGTGTGATACCTCTAGCTCTGGTCTTCTTTCTCAAGATTGCTTTAGCTATTTTTTTTGTCTTTTATTATTTTATTTTATTTTTTAATATAATTTATTTTGGTATTATTAATCTACAATTACATGTGCAATATTATGGTTATTAAACTACCCCTTCATCAGGTCCCCCCCACCAACCCCATTACAGTCACTGTCCATCAGAGTAGTGAGATGCTATAGAATCACTACTTGTCTTCTCTGAGTTGTACAGACCTCCCCCGTGCCCCCCCAACATTACGTCTGCTAATCATAATGCCCCTTTTTCTCTCTTATCCCTCCCTTCCCACCCATTTTCCCCAGTCCCTTTCCCTTTGGTAACTATTAGTCCGTTCTTGGGTTCTGTGAGTCTGCTGCTGTTTTGTTCCTTCAGTATTTTTTCTTTGTTCTTATACTCCACATATGAGTGAAATCATTTGATACTTGTCTTTTTCGGCTTGGCTTATTTCACTGAGCATAATACCCTCTAGCTCCATCCATGTTGTTGCAAATGGTAGGATTTGTTTTCTTCTTATGGCTGAATAATATTCCATTCTGTATATGTACCACATCTTCTTTATCCATTAATCTACTGATGGACACTTAGGTTGCTTCCATTTCTTGGCTATTGTAAATAGTGCTGCAATAAACATAGGGGTGCATCTGTCTTTTCAAATTGGGCTGCTGCATTCTTAGGGTAAATTCCTAGGAGTGGAATTCCTGGGTCAAATGGTATTTCTATTTTGAGTTTTTTGAGGAACCTCCATACTGCTTTCCACAATGGTTGAACTAATTTGCATTCCCACCAGCAGTGTAGGAGGGTTCCCTTTTCTCCACATCCTCGCCAACACTTGTTGTTGTTTGTGTTTTGGATGCTTTGGCTATTTGGGGGTCTTTGTGATTCCACAGAAATTTTAGGATTTTTGTTCTGCTTCCATGAAAATGCCATTGGAATTTTCAGTGCAGTCATTCAGTCTGTTGCTTTGAATAATATGGACATCTTAACAATATTAATTCTTCAAATCCATAAGCACAGAATGTCTTTCCATTTATTTGTGACATCTTCAATTTCTTTAATCAATGTCTTATAGTTTTCAGTGTGTACATCTTTCACCTCCTTGGTTAAATTTATTCCTAAAACATTTTATTCTTTTTGATACAATTGTAAATGGGATTGTTTTCTTAATTTCTCTAATAGATTGCTGTTAGTGTGTAGAAATGCCACTGATTTTTGTATATTGATTTTGTATCCTGCAACTTTATTGAATTTGTGTATTTGTTCTAACAGTCTTTTGGTTGTCTTTAGGGTTTCCTATACATAAAATCATGCCACCTGAAAATAGAGACAGTTTTACCTCTTCCTTTCCAATTTGGATGTCTTTTTTTTTTTTCTTGCGTAATTGCTCTGGCTAGAACTTCCAATACTATGTTGAATAAGTTTTGAGAATGGGCATACTTACCTTGTTCTTGACCTTAGAGGAAAAGGTTTCAGCTTTTCACCATTGAGTATGATGTTATATGTGGTTTTCTCATACGTGGCCTTTATTATATTAAGCTATGTTCCCTCTATACCCAATTTACAGAGAATTTTTATCATGAATGAATGTTGACTTTTGTCAAATGCTTTTTCTGCATCTATTGAGATGATTATGTGATTTTTACCTTAATATTGTGAAGCATCCTTGCATCTCCAGAATAAATCCCACTCTGTGATAGTATATAATCCTTTTAATGTATTGTTGAATTCAGTTTCCTAATATTTGTTGAGAATTTTTGCATCTATGTCAATCAGGGATATTGGTAATTTTCTTTTTTTGTGGTGTGCTTGTCTGACTTTAGTATTAGGGCAATGATGGCCTAAAATGAGTTTGGAATTGTTCTATTTTTTTTGAACAGTTTGAGAATGGTTGGTACTTGTTAATCTTTAATGTTTGATAGAATTCATCATTAAAGAATTATAGCCCTGGACTTTTGTTTGTTAGGAGGTTTTTGATTACTGATTCAATCTCCTTACTAGTAATTAGTCTGTTCGGATTTTTTATTTCAGCCTTGATAGGTTGTATGTTTCTAGGAATGTATCCATTTCTTCTAGGTTGTCCAATTTGTTGGTGTATAATTGTTCATAGTAGTCTCTCCTGATCTTTGTATTCTGTGGTATCAGTCATAATGTCTCCTTTTTCATTTCTGATGTCATCTATTATTTTGGACTCAGCTACCTCCTATTCCCCGGGAAAGAGGTAAATCATAAATGACATCTTTGGGGTTGCCATGTGCCTGGCCATGGGTCTTCTTTCATTGGGCAGGCACTAGATGGGATTTTCAGCCTGAAGATACATGTTTTTCAGCTATATAAAAGTATCTCCTGTTATTTCTCTGATAAATATTTTCCTCCCATTTCTTCAGTTCTCTTTTTCTGGTATGGTTGGATGGGGCCTCTTGGATTGGTCTACTGTCTCTGTGGTGAGGGCTATTCACTGTCTGCAAAAATCCAGTTATCCCTTCTTTCATGGAAACATAGCTGACCTACATTTCCCAGCCTCCCTTCCAGTTAGGTATGATCATCCAACAGAATATGATGGTTAGGACTTATAGTCTTAGGCATGAGAAGATGGGCAAGGTATGATTCTTCTGTGCTATCTTTTCCTTTCTGCTAGTTTGAACTCAAGACAGAAGACTCACCCATGCCAGTGGGTTGCATGAACAATGACTAGGAAAGGACTGGGATCCCTGAATGATGTGAGGTGCAGAACTGCCTCACCAACCACCACCAATTAACTTGGATATGTTCCATTAAAGAGAAATAATCTACTTTGTTCTTTGGGCCACATTATTGGATCTCTTTGTTACAGCAGCATAGCTTTACCTGAAATAATGCTGTCTTATATATTGTCATAATTCCCAACACCCCACCTTCCCGGTTTGGGAGTTCTATTTTCTGGGATAGTTCCTTGATTTTATATTCCCACACTTCTATTAATTCAGTATCACACTTTTAATTTCTAACAATTCAGTCTTGTACTGTAGTTATTTCTTTTTCATAGTATCTTTTAAGGAAGTAATATCTTCTCAATTTTCTCTAAAAATTTTTCTTTCTTTTTCTTTCTATAATTCTATGGTTGCTTCAAAGATTATTTTTCATTTTGTTTATGTCCTTATGTTACTTTTGGATACAAATAACTAAAGATCCAACTTATAGGAAAGCCACAGAAGGGGGTAGGACCCATCAATCCAACTTTTACAATGTCTCAAGATCCCATGCTCTGCCACCCACAACATTGTCATCACCCTAGGATTCGTTCCTCTCAGAATTGTAGTGTGTGTTTAAATCATGTCTGGTGGGAAAGAGATGTCACTGCCCTTGTTTTTCTTTTTAAAGCAAGGAAGAACATTCTAAGAAACCTCCCTTCTTTGCATCTCAGTGGCTAGAATTGAATCAATAGCCCTTTCCTGACCCATTCACAGGCAGGAGAGGGAGTGGTTACTTTACACTAATCAGACTTTCTTCTGGAGCTGAAGGAAGAGTAAGTTCCTGATGTGCATGGAAGATGGGCTTCTGGACAAACTGCAGTTCTGTTAAGAAAGAGGAAGACAGAATGGATGGTAGGATTGGTTAATTTTGACACTTCTTTCACATTGCAGGACTTCTTTGACTGTCTTGTATTTCTTTAAAGTCTACTTATACTTCAGAGTGAGCTAATAAAAATCTAATGGGGGCATTAGGTAGTGGAGTGGGATTTCCTAACTTGACTTTCTATTTTTTTCCTTCTGCTTCTTTTTCTTTTTCTTTTTCTCTTCCTCCTCCTCCTTCTTCTTCTGAGAAACACTCTTGGAATAGCATCAGTTTTTTCATCAGCAAAATCGAGCATCCAGAACCTAGAATAAAATGAGACAACACCTTCTGGGTTCTAGGGAAAATGATATTTTACCCTTAGAATTCTAAATCAAGGAGGTGTAAAAAGATGGCAGCATGAGAAGTGAGGCAGAAACCTCCCCCCAAAACCACATATAAGATGAAAATACAGCAAATACACCTAATCCTGAAAGAGTGACCTGAAAGAAAACTGCAACAGACTGCCTAAATCTGGGGAAAAGATAAGACCTTACAGAAAAAGGGTAAAGTAGCAAAGCTGCAATCCCACGGGACCCAAGCCCTCCCCACCATCCCAGCTCACAGGTAGAAGGAAGAGAAACAGAACGGCGAGGCAGTAGAAGCCCAAGACTACTGAGCACCCACCCCTGGAGATCTTCTCCAGGAGCACGAACCCACATTACATGGTGCTCTGGAGATTAGCGGGCTTGGAAAGCAAAGACGGGTGGAATACTCAGAGAGACTGAGATTCCAGCTGCCTGTGGAGAACAGGTACCCACAACTGGCTGCTCCAAGACAAAAGAAAATCAAACACTTTGAGGGACTTCCCAACAGTGAGAGGGGGGCCGAAGGGGCAAGGATTGCACAGAGCTCCTGCTCAGGAGAAAGGACAGGTGGAAAAATTTGTCCTGACACACTCAGCCAAGTAGGTTGGGAACTTTCAGGAGCTTCAGGACTCCATTCCTCTGGCTGGCAATGCAGTGCCGAGGCCCTCCACTGTGAAATGCAGCTTGCCACTCCCTCCTCCCATCCAGCTCCGGTTCACTCACCTGGTGCCAGGCCAGCCAGAGGGTGGCCCCACCTACTGGAACCTATAGGGGCATAATGCAGAGGCTCCTCCCTGTGTGCTTGGCTCACTGGCCCTGGCAATGGAGGCAGGCACTGAAGCCAGGAAGCAGGAAGGAGCTCTTTCCTCCCAGCAGGCACTGGTGCCAGGCACCTGCAAACCCTGCCATCGCTCCAGGTGCTATGCAGCTCCAGAGAGAAGAGCTTCTGGGCAGGTGCCACCTACAAAAAACTATTATTCCATAGTAATCATTACAAATGTGGAATGGCAAAAGAAAAGAATCTTGTACAAACCACAATCCCTCAAGCACCAGAAAGAGGGCCAAGCAAAACTGAAATGACTGATCTTCTTGATAAAAATTTCAAAATAAAAATCATAATGCTCACAAAGCTACAGAAAAATATTCACGATCTCAGGGAGGACTTCAAGAAAGAGATAGAAACTTTGAAAAATACAGTATCCAAAATGAAACATACAACAGAGGGATTTAAAAGCAGATTAGATGAGGTGGAGGAGACCCTAAATGAAACAGAAATTAGAGAACAGGAATACAAATAAGCTGAGGCACAGAAAGAAAAAAAGGATCTCTAGGAATGAAAGAATAATGAGAGAACTGTACAGCCAATCCAAACATAACAATATTTGCATTCTAGGAGTATCAGAAGAGGAAAGAGAAAAAAAGGGATAGAAAGTTCCTTTGAGGAAATTATTCCTGAATACATACCCAATCTGGGGAAGGAAATAGTCTCTCAGGCCATGGAAGTGCACAGATCTCCCCACACAAGGGACCCAAGGAAGACAACACCAAAACATGCAGTAATTAAAATGGCAAAGAACAAGAACAAGGACAGAATACTAAAAACAGCCAGAGAGAGAAAAAAGATCACATACAAAGGAAAACCTATCAGGCTGTCATCAGACTTATAAACAGAAACCTTACAGGCCAGAAGGGAGTGGCATGATATATTTAATACAATGAAAAAGAAGGGCTCGAACCAAGAATACTCTACCCGGCAAGATTATCATTTGAATTTGAAGGAGGGATTAAACAATTTCCAGATAAGCAAAATTGAGAGAATTTACCTCCCACAAACGGTCTCTACAGTGTATTTTAAAGGGACTACTATAGATGGAAGTCCTCCTAAGGCTAAATAATTGTAAAACGCAAAACTAAAACAACTACTTACAAAGTCAGTCAAGGGATACACAAAGAATACAAAATATGACACCTAATATATAGTGGAGGAGGAAGAAAAAGAAGGAAGGGGGAAAAAGAACCTTTAGATTGTATTTGAAATAGTGTAATAAGTGAGGTAAGTTAGACTGTTAGATAGTAAGAAAGCTGCTCTTGAATCTTTGGTAACCACTAATCTAAAGCCTGCAATGGTAATAAGTACATATGTATTAATAATCATCCTAAATGTAAATGGGCTGAATGTACCAATCAAAGACACAGAGTCACTGAATTGATAAAAAAAAAAGACCTCTCTATATGTTACCTACAAGAGACTCACTTCAAACCCCAAAGACATACACAGACTACAAGTGAAGGGATGGGAAAAGATATTTCATGCAACTAATAAGGAGAAAAAAAGCAGGAGTTGCAGTACTTGTATCAGATAAAATTGATTTCAAAACAAAAAAAGTAACGAGACAAAGAAGGACATTACATAATGATAAAGGGGTCAATCCAACAAGAGGATATAACCATCATAAATATCTGTGCACCCAACATAGGAGCACAGACATATGTGAAACAAATACTAACAGAATTAAAGGGGGAAATAGAATGCAATGCATTCATTTTAGGAGACTTCAACAAACCACTCACTCCAAAGGACAGATCAACCAGACAAAAAATAAGTAAGGAGACAGAGGCACTGAACAACACATTGGAACAGGTGGACCTAACAGACATCTACAGAACACTCCACCCAAAAGCATCAGGGTACACATTCTTCTCAAGTGCACATGGAACATTTTCAAGAATAGATCACATACTATGCCACAAAGAGAGCCTCAGGAAATTCAGAAGGATTGAAATTGTACCAACCAGCTTCTTAGACCACAAAGGTATGAAACTAAAAATAAATTATGCAAAGAAAACAAAAAAGCCCACAAACACATGGAGGCTTAACAACATGCTCCTAAATAATCAATGGATAAATGACCAAATAAAAACAGAGATCAAGCAATATATGGAGACAAATGACAACAATAACTCAACACCGCAAAATCTGTGGGAAAGGCCATGCTAAGAAGGAAGTATATTGCAATACAGGCTTACCTCAGGAAAGAAGATTGTTGTAAAGAGTAAATGCCATGTGAATGTAAAGTGTTTGGCACTGAGCTTGGCCATTCTAAATGCCTGGGACAAGTTATTTAACCTCTCTGTGCCTTGGCTTCCTCACCTATAAAATGTGTCTGCTGTGAGGAACAGCTAGAATCAGACACAGAGAACCTTCGGGCCAGTACCTGGCAAACTGCTGCTCCAAGGGTTTTCTAAGTATTGCTCTTCTGTGATGTCTTGTGGGCAATGACCATCCCTTGTTCACATTTTCATCATCTCTCCCTCTCCTCCAGGGCCTATAGTCTGTTCTGGTCAAACCCTGTTTCTAGAGTGCTTCAGGCTCTCGACCCACTTACATGCTCTCAGCTGTCCCCAGAATTGGGGTCCCACACAGAACCTGGGAAACATAGAACTAACTCTGACAGCAGCAGTCTGGTTGGAATGACAATTTGGTTAAAAATAAATTTTGTTTCGGACTTTTTTAAGATTGGGAAATTTGGAATCTTTGTGCAGTCTTACAAACATTTTTGTCAAATTCTTAGAATTAAAAAAAATGTTTTTAACCTCCAATTACTTTTCAGCCAATATTCGTCCTTTTCTGTTTGTAGTAGCAAAATGTTGAAACAATCTAAGTGTCTGAAAATAGAATGGGTCCTTTCCTTCCCTCTTTTTCTTTCTCTCTTTCTCTTTTTTCTTTCATTAAGTAAAAAAAGAAAAAGCAGAAGAGTATATAAAATAAAATCTAGTATAATGAAATATATGCACATGTGCTTGTGTAAACAGACTTTGTTATGAATGTTTATCTGGTGGTGGTGGTAGGGAGTCTCTTTTTTTTTAAGGTATCATTGATATACAATCTTATGAAGGTTTCACACGAGCAACTTGTGGTTACAACATTCATCAATATTATCAAGTTCCCACCACCACCATTGCAGTCACTGTCCATCAGTGTAGTAAGATGCTATAGAGTCACTATTTGTCTTCTCTGTGCTATACTGCCTTCCCCGTGACCCACTTTCATTATGTGTGCTAATAATAATACCCCTTAGCCCTTTCTCCCTCCCTTCCCACCCACCCGCTCCAACCTCTTCCCTTTGGTAACCAGTAGTCCCTTCTTGAGGATTGAGTCTGCTGCTGTTTTGTTCCTTCTGTTTTGCTTTGTTGTTATAGGAGCCTTTTCATTTTACACCCTCCTGATTGTTGGGAGAGGCATTCCACTATGGCTCAATTCACCCTGGGCATCTCTGTACACTCCCACTGGTATGCCAGGAAAGTAAGATATTGGCCACTTTGCATCCAGGCCGTTTCTCAAGGTTATGTTTTCTGTGAGTAACTCTGAGGGAGGAAGTAATGTCTCCTTTCAGGACAAAGAGTGGGCTTGCTTACCAACTTCTTGAAAAGAGGGAAATTCCCCGAGGTCAGGGCTCCTCAGCTGCAAGGCAAGCCCCTCTGTGTCACCCCCATGGGATTTAGGGGTGAGAGGAACTGATGCAAACACATTGTTCCTGCTGCTTGCTGTCTGTGAGTAATGGATTCCTGTCTTTGACCCAGGAGTTTCATGTCTTTGTCAGACTAACTCATTAGCTTGAGTGGTACAATCCCAGGCCCTGATATTGGCCTATTTCCATCTATCATGTACATGTATTATTTTTACAGTCTAAAAGTCAGCTTTGATTTTCTTCATTATTTAATATGCATTTCCTTTATTAGTCAGTTTTGATTTTTTTTAAGGCAAAAAACAAAACCATACACACACCAAAAGTCAAAGCTTACAAATTAGAGGAAAGTCAGAACCAGCAACCATTCAAAAAAAGAAAATAAAGAACTCCCTATTCATACCTATCCAAAGACGTTTGGTTAATACCTCAGTAAGTATCTTTCCAGACTGTTTTCTATGTAGTTTCCCTCATCTTTATTAATATTCTACAAAAATCAAATCCCAGCATATACAGTACTTAGTAACTACCTGGATTTAGTTAAGCCCTCCACAGCTGCAGGCCATTGTGGTGACCTCATTGAGAAGCTGTCAGGAGTTCACCAAGGATCACTGGCAGCCTGCAAAGCCTTTCACTACCCCCAGCTAGAGCTGGGGACTCCTTGTCCTGGTACTTTCTCCTGGGAGCTCTTGGGGCAGGAAATAGTGCCACCGTGGGTCCTGGCTGAACAGACTGGGGACCACAAATGCAAAGGAAACTACATGCCCCTCCCATCTTCTCCTCTACACCTACACGTCTCAAGTACACCTTCCCGTCACCCAGTGCTGACCCCCACCCCTAGCCAGTGTCACTGCTAGCCATCCTATTCCCAGCTAAGACCCAGGAAACTCCATTCCAGACCTCCCACATTCCCACTTACTTCAGATGATACACAGAGCCCCTGGCACCATCTCAGACCCCGGAAAGAGTAAGTGATGGTTCTCTCATTACATAGCAGCTGTGGGAGCAGAAGGGTGGGGCAGGATGCTTGGGTGGGGTGGGTGGAGCCAGGGCCACTTCCTTTCCCCTTGGGGCCCTGTCTGCCCAGTCCTGCCCCAGCTTCAGGAGGAGTTGGAGTGGCCTGGCCTCAGTCCTGTGCTCTTATCAAGTGAGCTGGTAAGGGGTGTGACTTGGTGGGGCAGGGGCTTCAGCAGACCTGGGAATGTGCCTTTGGCTTGAGAAGACTCTGGTAGATGATGGGAAAATAGGATCAGGAGCCATTGGGGCTGAATAGGGTCAGGAAAGACCAGGAGGGGCAGCTGTTGCTGCAGTGCAAGCTGCCAAGCTGAGGGGGCCTATGTGATAAGAGTTAATGGGAGAGCTGCCTGCATCTGTTCCTTTGTTATTTCTGATAATAGTAAAAGCAAGTGTGGAAAAAGCCGTTAAACCGCAAGTTAGGGGCCCAGCAGCTAGCAGGGAAGTGGGCAGGAGGGGAGGGCCTGGCCAGGGTCTCCCCCGCCCAGCTCCTTATGTTTTCTATTTCTCCAACTTCCCCACCCTCAGGTCTCAGCTCCTGCTCATGCTTGTTGCCATGAAAATGACCCTGCTTCTCGTCCTCTTTGCGGGCATCTTGGTCCAAGGGGTGATCTCAAAGTCTTTGGTGAACACAACCATTCTGCAGACAGCACTATCTAGTGGGTCCTCTGTTTCTTTGGTCTCCAATACCACTAAGGCCCCAAACCTCAAGTCAGCAATCTCTGCGCTCATAATAACAAGGGTCACTGAGAAGAGTAATAGTACTGGGCACCAGATCTCCCCACCTGCCCCAACTCCTTATACAGCCAATGACGTGTCCTCTCCTGGGACTTCCATTGCTGCCAGCAGTGGCCAATCTGTCCCTGGTCCAGCAAACTCCCAGGAAATTTCCACCAAGCAGTCATCAGTCTTAGAACTCTTTAATGCAACCAGTAACCCTGCCATCTCAGTAATGAACTCTCAACCTATGACTAGTGGAATCATGGCAACTAGCTCTCTGGAGACCTCCAAGGGAACCAGTGGACCCTCCGTCCCCATGGCAACCAGCTCTTTGGAGACCTCAATGGGGACCAGTGGACCCTCTGTCCCCATGGCAACCAGCTCTTTGGAGACCTCTATGGGGACCAGTGGACCCTCCGTCCCCATGGCAACCAGCTCTTTGGAGACCTCCATGGGGACCAGTGGACCCTCCGTCCCCATAGAAACCAGCTCTTTGGAGACCTCCATGGGGACCAGTGGACCCTCCGTCCCCATGGCAACCAGCCCTTTGGAGACCTCCATGGGGACCAGTGGACCCTCCGTCCCCATGGCAACTAGCTCCCTGGAGACCTCCAAGGGGATCAGTGATTCCCCCTCATGGGGGGTAAAAATACCCACCATGACTACTCCAAAGTCCTCCCCAAATTCCGATTATGGGACAAATGGCACCCTGCTGGTGGCTCTGCTTGTGGCTCTGCTAGTGTTCATCGTCCTCATGGCACTAATCCTGCTGTGGCGCCAGCGGCAGAAGCGGAGGACAGGGATTCTGATGCTAAGTAGTGGTGGAAAGCGCAATGGGATAGTAGATGCCTGGGCTGGGCCAGCCCGGGCACGGGATGAAGAGGCCCTGACGGTAACAGCAGGAGGGTCCGGGGGCAACAAGGGTTCTGGGGCCTCGGAGGGGGAGGCGTCTCGCCAAAGGCCCACACTCACCACTTTCTTCAGTAGACGGAAGTCACACCAGGGCTCTTTGGCGCTAGAGGAGCTAAAGGCTGGGTCCGCCCCCAACCTAAAGGGGGAGGAAGAGCCACTGGTGGGCGATGAGGATGGGCCTGTGGAGCCCCCTGATCCAGATGGGTCCGTGGAGTTCCCCACTCCAGACGAGCCAGCAGTGGGAGATGTGGAGGCCCCTCAGTGCTTGTGAGAGACAAAACCGGAGGTCACAGGCACACCCAGCTCCATCACCTTCCCTCCCAGCACCACTTCCGAGCTCATCGCCACCCAGCATTTCACCCTGAATCCTCCTCCTTTAGCCTGGATCTTCCAGCAGCACTGGCGTGCAGACCCACGGCCAGGACGTGTGCCTGCTGAGAGCTGGTGGGCTGAACGTGGAAGCCTGCCTCATCACCCCCTGCTTCTCCCCACCACCTTTATCGCCTCATTTTTGTCCTTGAAACTAGCTGGTGAGTCTCCATAAAGCCAAGCTTCCTTGACATATGATTTCTCAGAGGATTCCCCAGGGATATCGGAGTTTGGGCCGAAGGAAATGAGAGCCCAGCAAACTCCCACCTACGAATGAAATGTACATGTGGCTCCAGAGATTAGGCCGCGCTCCTGGGGCCGCCCATGGTCCTCCTTTATCTCTGGGCCTCAGGGCTCTGGGCCAGGTGGTGGCATCCAGTTGTGCTTTCAGGTATGCTGTGACTGCGCTTGGACTCGAGGCCCGCCCATGGCCCAAGCCACCCCACTCTCCCCCACCTGCGGACTGAGGCAGCCAGAGGCTTCAGCTACTTCTCCCAGGGGCAGAGGTGAGAAAAGTTTCTGGGCAGGTGTGGTTCTCAGAAGCCCTGCGCCTGCATGGGTCCATTCAAGGGCACAGTCCTCACGCAGATGTTTGTGAGGGGTGGTCGTGCGCACAGATGGTGGGATGGAGTGGGCAGGAGGGGCCACAGCGATGGGGGGAGTCAAACTGAGGAGCTGCTGAGAACACACATGCCTTCATCTTTGCTCAGATGCAGGGGAGGCTGCTGCAGCTCATGAAGAAGGGTGGGCCTGATAGAAAGACTGCATGGGTGACACAGTGTGTTTCCTCCGCTCAGCCACCACATCCCTTCCTCAGAGCCTCCCTGACTCAAATGTGTACACGAGGCTGAAGGAGAGGAGACCCAGAGTGGGGTCTACATACTTAATGTGTTTGTCCCTATCAGGCGAGCTCCTTCCCATCTCCAAAGGGAATCCGTGAGATAGGAGCTGCCTGAAGAGCAGCCATGCCCGCAGAACCAGGGACTTCCCCTGTGCCTCTGGAGTGCAGAGGAGGGGACGAGACCCAGCTGACTGTCTCTGAGACCAGCCCAGGCCAGAGCCCAGGGGACAACATGGGCCAGAGGTAGTTGGCATTTCCCTGTGGCAAAGAGGAAATTTACAAAGAGGAAGTCGTTGAATCAGTCATTGCAAGGGCTGAGAGCAGGCAGGCTGACCTACAAAAAGAGAAGCCATGGAGCCTGCGTGCGTGCGACTGCCACGTGGTCTGGACTGCAGGGGAGGCGGAAGATGTGGAAAGGGCCCAGGTGGGTCAGTCCATGAGGTGGGGGGAGGTGAGGGGAGAGAAGGGGCAGAAAGTGGCCACTGCCCCCCTGCAGCTGCCGCGGGTTATGCCACCTGTGTCTGATCCCTGGGGATGGACGAGCAGGGATGGAAACCCAGCCTCCACCAGCCAGGCTGAGTCCGCCAGCTGCATCTGGATGCCTTTTCTTACCTCTCTGTTTGGACTAACTATAGCCCCTGAACAACAGAATCGAGCTCCACAGTCCCTCAGAGGTGCAGCAACTGCCATCTTAGACTTATCGAACCAAACGCCCCAATTTCAGGTTTAGAAACTGTTGTCATAAGCTCAGAGGCCATCAGCTCCACCTCCTCCCTTCAACACATGTGGTCACTTTCTGAACCATTACTGCTGGTTTCTAGGTTGTGGGCGAACCTTGAAGGAAATGGGATAGGGGTGGGGAAGGCACCCAATAGGACTTACAGCCCAGAAAATATCAAAATATGTGGAAAGTGTTTAAACAGAGGTACGAAATTGTATGAGTACACAAAAGAAGGGCATACGCTGCTCCTGGGGAGAGGGTAGGAGGCACCACCAAAGAGCTGCGCTGCCTAGGGTGTTTGCCGTGGTCACTGCAGTGTTCCCGGTGGCTACTGCGCAGGTGCACAGTGGGTCCTAGTAAATATTCATCTGAAGGAGTGCATGAATGAATGAATGAATGACTCCTCAGAGATTTTAAAGGCTGAGAGGGATTTTGCTATGCTGAGCAGACCCAAAGGCACCCTAAGAAAGCCTGAGCAGTTCAAGGCAGATTCTGTTTTGGATAAACATGCAATGGATACCTTCCAATTCCCTTGAGAGGAAAACAAAGCAAAGGAAGCAGTGGGCAGTGTAAGACCAAAAGGTGGGGTGGGGAAGGAGAGCATGAAACATAAGGAAATATAACATATGGTGATGAGAGATTGGAAGGAAATATCCCAAATGTTTACTGTGGTTATCTAAAGTACAGATTTATGGGTGTTTTTATTTTGTTTCTACTTTTCTTATTTTCCAAAATTTATACAATAAATGCATGTTATTTTTACAATTAGAAAAAGCAGTGACAAAAAAAGTGTTCACCAGGGGCTGGGCGCTTCTGGTTTGAGGACAGCTGTGGGCGGTGAGGCTCGAAAGCCAGGTTAGAGCCATACTTTAAAGGGTGCAAGAGACTTTGAATTCAGTTCTGCAACAGTGAGGAAGTCATCAAACCTTAGGTCTGTTCTACTCCTCTCTTTTGGGACCTCAGCAAATGGTAAATAAATACCATCATTCTGCAAAAACGTCTCAGAGCCACTGTCAAGCCCACTCCTCCCTGTCCTCATCCCCGGGTGCTGAGCTAGCCGACTGTCTTGCTTCCACGGCCCCTAGGAGGCATTCCTTCTCCCAGGCCCTATCACACCTCGTCCGGGTCCTGCCGAGGCTTCCCTTTTGGTTTCCTGACCCCCCTCCCTTTCACCCTCTGCCTGTGATGATTCCAGTGACCCCTCTAAAAGGCCATTTTGTCCAGATTACCCCTGCACTTTCTAAGAGCCCACCTTCCTTAGCATGGAGGATAAGATGCTTCACGGTCTTCTCATGTCTGGTCAACTCGGCTTTCCAACCTCATCAGATTCCTTGGAGTTCCCTGAATATGCCATGCCCTGCGCTTTTCTTGGTGAGGTGTGTATGGGGGGTTAGTTTGAAATGTTGAAAAATGTTTATTTCATCCAGAGGGCAAAAAGTTAATTGCCTCTTTTGCAAAATTACCATCACATTCTAGTTTCTGTTATTTAACAGGATTCTCTCTCTCTCACACAAACACACACACACACAGAGTCATCTATGTTTTTAAAATACATGTTTCCATTTTACTCTCAAAAGTTCACATTAAGATCGTGGTTGTGAGTAAAGCATTGTCATTCAAAATGAAAATTCCGGGTGAAAGAAGGGTTTGGATGGGGACAGTGAGAGATCTATTAATGCAATTCATTTTTGCAAACAGGAAAAGGGCCTCCATCTAAGGACATTTCATTTCTGAAATTGGATATTTATACCTACTATTCCTCGGCATTCCCATTTCTGACCCTTGACAACATTCAATTTGGCCAGCAGAACCTGTGAAGGATGGGCTACCTGGGGGCTGCCGGCAGAGGTGATCCCTGCCAGGTTGGAGTGCTTCAGCCCTTGCGCTGAGGGAATTGGGAAACAGACCCCATTCCTGAGCCCCAAGTGCAGCGACTGTGCCAGGAGACAGACAGAGCCAGCATTGTTAACAAGATGAGAGAGATATACAGTCAGAAGGTTCTAAGATTCCCAAACAAAAGCAGACCCCAAACAAAAGTAAAGAGAGCAATTTCAAACTCTAATCAGGTATTGGTTGAGGAGCATAATAAAGTGGGTGGCTGTCCTGTTCTGGGGAGGTTTGGGGTAGAGCCAAAAACAGTGGAAACCCAGTGTATTTTGGAGACAACCTACTTGCTCCCAAGGATGAGCCTCTGCCCCCGGGGTGCTCAGCACCTGCCTGTCCACCTTGTGGCATCAGGACAGCCTAGCTGGACCACGGCCCAGATCCCAGGAGGTGCAGCTCTGCCTGAAGCCAGCCCACCCCCCAGCCTGCCCCAGAGCACAGACAGCTTGACCTCCCGCCAAACTCCTCAACCGCCCAAATTCAGCTCAGATGTCACAGCCATTACGAAGAAGCTGGCTCTGCTTCCATGCCACGCAGACAGAGTATTTCTTCTCCATCCTACAGTGCCTGTAAGAGAGCATGAACAGCTGGGTGGTCATTGCGTGAGGGTGTCCCTCACTCATTAAAGTGTAAACCCCTCCAAGTCCATGTGTCATCTTTGTGGTGCCAGAGGGCAGGGGCCTGGCACACAGTAGCTACCTAATATGTGCTTCCTGAATGGAGAGATCAGTGAATTAATGAAGATGCAATGGCTTTAGCCAAACAAAGTCACACCAAGCAGGGTTCAGCTAGGAATAAGCTTTATTACTTGACACAAGTGAGGAGAACACTGGGGATAGCTCCTAAAACACCTCTCCTCTACGGGAGGGTATGGTTTCAGTTTTCAGAGCTTCCAGGGTTAAGAAAGGCGCCGTTAAGTTCACAGTCCATTACAGGCAGAGGCAGCTCAGAGTAAGGTACCAGCAGGCACACGGGCTGATTCCGCTCCTTACACCCCATGTTAGCTCATGGGCATCTTCCGACTGGCTGAACATGAGGTCAGCTGGAGACATTTTGGGAATCTTAATCATCAATCTCTGGCTTCCACTGGTCTGGGGTCCACGTGCTTGAGGTGAGCATGGGGTCCACCTGGTGGGGTCTTAACTCCTGGGAAACAGTGCAAGGACATGGGACAAGACTTCATCTATAGCTCTTTAGGGGAAACTCAAGTCCTATGATCCTGATTTGCATCTAAGCTAAGCTATTATTACTCTTGCCTAATCTGCTTCTTCCCTGCTCCTGTGAGTATCCATTGTCCTAATCATCATTGACTAGTCAGATTCCCACTCTCTTGGAGGGCTCGGGCCCCTAGTGGAAGAAAAGTCTGAGGGGCTTCTCCAAGGAGGGGGAAAACAAGCTCGAAAGAACAGGTCGTCCAGAGCTATGACATATGCCTCTCTTTTACAAAGGAGCATTACGAGGACCTTACTTTTGCCTTTTGGGTGACAAATGGCCCTGGCAACTTTAATAAAGTACAGCTTCTGGTGAAGACATGGAATCCCCAGCAGTTCTTGGACAGGCACTTGCCTGTAAGCCCTGTACAGCTCTGAACTGCTTGTGCCCTTAAAGCACCTTGGGAAAGAGAAGGCAAGGGAGGTGGACATTTGTTGCATTTCTACCCTGTCACTCAAAGAAGTTTCTTGTTTGATTCTCAGCTGAACCCAGGAAGTAGATATTATCCCATTTTACAGCCTAGGAAACTGAGGCATAGAAAAATGTAGAAAGGTATTTGAGATCAAAAAGGATGGAATTAGGATTTGAACCCAGGTCTGAAGTTCATGATTTTCCTTCCTATCAAAAAAAGCTTTCAGGCCACCACAAGGGGGCACATTCTTGCACTGGCAACGTCACCCCTGGGGAGGGCTGGGTGTGTGCGGAGACCAGGGCCTCTGACTCAAAGAGAGGACTTCAGAGTCCAGCGACCGCGACCGAGAGCTCCTCCTCTGAGAGTGGAAAGCTGCCGAGGCTATGTATAGCCCCAGGGGTCCTGGAGGAGGGCGGGAAGGGGAGAACCTGAGCTGGTCTGGCTGGGTCAGCCCCTCCCTCCCCTCCCGCTGGCAGCCCCGCCCCCAGTCCCCGGCCCCTCCCCCCGTCCCCAGCCTTTTGAACACTGGATGTGAGCAGTGGACACACTGGCCAGCGGCTCCAAGCTGTCATGGACCCTGAAGGTAAAGGGGCCTCCCAGACCTTTCTCCTCGTGTCCCTGTATCGCCATCTGTCCCTTCTTCTGCGCGCTTTCTATACCAACTTATCGCAGCTCCTTACCCTCAACCCCCAACCGGAAGACCAAGTCTCCTCTGGGCCTCTCTTCCCTCCCCCACTGCCCTCCAGCCTCTCTGAACCCCAAGCACTCCTTTCTGTCGTCTTCTCTCTTCTTTCTCCTTCCATGTTGATCCCCAACAGGTTCTGGGGAGTAAAAGGGCTTGAGCCCCAGGGAAGGTCAGGGGTGGCCTGGAGGAGGCCATGTCTGGGGAACAGCTCTGCACTTTGTCCCTCACCAGGAAGGGAGGCAAAGTCCTGTCGCATCTGCGGCTGGCGGGGGAGGGGAGTTGGGTCTGTGCTTCTGTGCTGTGTGTGTGTGGGGGGGGTGATGTCACCATGGGGAGGCTGAATGCCGAATGACAGGGGCCAGGCTCTGCAGTGAGAAGGCTCCAGTTACACTCTGGGCAGCCCTGTGGGTCTAACTCCACCTGGACATCTCCCTGGCGCCCCCAGCTCAGCCATCATGAGCTCCAGCTCCGTTGCTGTGCGGCTTCACCATTCTCCTGCCCTGACTGGAAACCTCGCCTTTGACTGCTCCCTCCCCGAAACACAGACGGTTGCCCGGTCCATGGACTTCCCTCCGTGGTGTCACGTGGGCCTCCGTTTTGTTCCGGTCTCCTGAGCGGTGCGGGGAGTGAGGGTGGAGGCCTGCCTTTGCACCTCAGCTTTCATGCAAGTGCAAGTGACAACATGTGAAGTTTGAGGCCAAGCGGGAGGACTGACGCTGGGATCCAGGACTGGCTCTGGGATCCCTGCCCGGAGGGGATTAAGTCAGAAGGGAGGAGACAAGTCAGGGACTGAGGCCAAGCTGTCCAGTGGCGAGAGAAGGGGCAGGGACAGGGGGGCAGATGCAGATGGCAGGTGGAGAGGAAAGACTTGCTCACGTGTGAGCAGGGCAGGCTGGGTGGCCAAGCGTGGGCGTGGAGTCCAGGCGGCCGCTCTCCCACAGTATTGGAGGATGCCTTCCAGTGCACCTCATCCTGCCCATCACTTCTTGCCCCGCCTTTTGGAATAGCCTCCCAACTTGCATCTCTCAAGAACCCTATGCACGATTTAAATATTTTAACTTCAAAGTGCATTTTTGATCATATGACTTCGGATCAAAAGTCTTAGTGATTTCCCACCACCGATTAAACAGAACCCTAACACTTTTCTGCCATTCAGGGCCTGCTCAGTTGGGCCCAGCTCTGGCTCCGTTCTGGCTGCGCTGAGATCCTGTGGAATGGTTTGCCACTTGTGGGCCAGGCACTCACATTTGGCCCTACCAGGAGGTCATTTCTCTTCTCGAGGGAGAGAAGGGGAAAGGAGAGAATTTATCTGGAAGCTGCAGTGCTGACCAGTTTGTCTCCATCTGGTGTTTGCCAAATGGATGAACAGATAAATAGATGGAAGAGCAAAGCTGCCAGCATCTGATACCTGGGTTCGCATCGGCTCTGGCACTGTGTGAATCGCCTCATTCCCTCCTCTTGGCAGCCCTGGATTTTCTCAGGGAACTGACTCTCAGAGAAGTTAGCAGAGAGGTGCCTAAGTCACCTAGCGTGTAGAGGATGAAATCTGGATTCAAACCCAGGTGCTTCTGACTCCCAGTCCACGGGGGGGGCAGAGCCCTAAAACCCTGGGTGTCGTTTGCAGAATTCTTTGTTGACACAATAAACATGTAGTAATTTTAAAATTAATTTAGTGCTAGATAGCAGTGTGGTGAGGTGGAGCGAGTGAGGATAACTCTGGAATCAGCCTGCCTGGGTTTATGATCCTGACTCCACGCTTCCCAGACACATGAACTTTGGGCAAGGTACCTGTCCTTTCAGTGCCTCCGTTTCTTTATCTGTAAAATGGGGATAATAATAGTACCTACCTCATAGGGTTCTGTGAGGATTAAATGTGTTAATATATATTAAATGCTTGCAACAGTACTTAGGAAGGACTGTGAGAGTGTTAGCCATCCATCACTCCAGGTCCTATTACAGAAGATGGTAGAAGGCACCTACTTTATAAAGGCAAAACCTTTAAAACTGACACTTCTAAGTTAATTTTTTCCTGTAAATTAGGGAAAGCCATCCTTACTTGGTTTAAGCTGGAACACTTTGGCAGCCTTGTATAACATTACACCACTGTTGGTATAAGCACAGGCCACATTGTATGCAAAAAATTAACAAAGACTTGTTATATTATTTTAGGTGCATTTACAGAGTTTCCCTTTGTCCCCATCCATCAAAGGCACAAGGAAGTGCTTGTTAATGGCTGAAGGAAAGAGAAAGGAGGCAAGTTCTGATTCCTGGCACCTTCCGTCCTGGTCAGGAGCCCCCGTCTAGTTAGGGCATCTTAGAAACACAGTAAAAATCAGTCAGCAATCCAGACAAGCGCGGCAAATGTGCCAGTGGAGGACAATTTTTATAGATTCTGCCAGAGTTTTTGGTTTATCTCCATCTTTTTACAGTATATTTGAAGAGGAAAGAGCAGGTAATACCCAGGAGGCTTTGGAGCCCCTCAAAAATAGAGATGCCTATTTTAATAAAACACTGGACAACCAGTTAAGAAGGTATTGACTTGAGAGATCAAGGTTACATCCCACAGGCTAAAACTATAATCTCTGAAGCCCAGGCATCTTGGGAGAGCTCTTACACCCTTTTTGCAAGGGTAGAAGGTGGCACAGGCAATCTGTCTGTGCCCTCTGGGTAGCGGCTTCCTGGCGAGCTCTCTGAACCAGGCCTCCTCAGGCAGCAAGAACAGCATTCTCTTCTCTGAAGTCCTTCTCAGAAACAGCTGCTAAGAAGGGGAGCCCCTATTTTCAAAGCTACCTGCAGGAATCCCTTTTGTTGGCAATGCATGGCAAAGTTGGGCCTAAGGAAAATCAGAGGAACTTATTTATTTTCTACAAATGGATCTGCTTCTGCAGTAGACAATCAGAACAATTAATCTGGAAGAAGGGAGGTAGAGAGTAACCCCTGTTGGTGGAAGCTGTGTGGGAGTCTAAAAGTGCCGGCTGTGGAGAGAGAAGATGTGGGTCTGTGCTGATTATTTTCTAGCTCTGATCTTCAGGTAGTTTCTCTTTTTGAGCCTCAGTTGTCTGTCTGTCTTTGAGTAAGAATGATCTCTATCTACCTTGAAGAACTGCTGGTAGGACTTATGACTATAGCAAGTGTCTAGCATAAAGTAGGCACCAGTATATGGCAGCTGTTATTCTCCCCTGGTAGTTCTGAAGCTCTCAGTTCTGCTACAAATTAGGTTTATGTTACTACATTCCAGACCTGTTTATAGTAGAATTTCTGAGGTTGGGCTCAAGCATCAGCATTTTGCAAAGCTCGCCAGATAATTCAATTGTGCAGGCGTTGTTGAGAATGACTACCTCACCCATCCTACAAATGTCCTTGACCTCAAATGAGGGCTCCTTCCTCCTCTCCTTCTATCCTCCCTCCCTCTTCTCTCCCTTTTTCTTTCTTCCTTCATTCCTCCCTCCCTCCCTCCCTCTTTCCTTCCTTTCTTCCTTTCCTTCTTTAACTTTTTTCTAATAGAGAACTACAAACATACACAGAAGTAGACAGAAAAGTATGATGAGTCCTCATGTGCCGTCACTCAACTTCAACAGCCATCAACTTGGCCAGTCTGGACCCATCCACACCCCTCTACTTTCTACCTTCCAGGATTACCTTAAAGCAAAACCACCTTTCAGGTCTTTTCAAAGATGAATATCTCAGCGTGCATTTTCTAAAAGATAGGGACTTTTCTTTTAATTACAACCGCAACACAATTATCACAACAAAAAAATTTTTAATTCCCTTGTTATCAAATATCCAGTTAATGTTCAGATTTCCAGTTGTCTCATAAATGTTTTAATTTGTTTTCAGTTTAAATTAAGATCCATAGATTGTGATTGGTTAGTGTGTGTTTTAAGATTCTTTTAGTCTTTTGTTTTCCTTGCAAAATATTTGTTGAAGAAATGAGGATATCCTTTGGTAGAGTTTCCTATGGTCTGAATTTTGCTAGTTGTATCCCCATGGTATAGCTTAACATGTTCCTCTGTCCTCTGGTTTTCTTGAAAGTTGGTGGTTGCATCTAGAGGTCTGATCTGACTCTGGTTCAGCTGCTTTTGGATGGCGTGTGCTCCCCCGTCAGGAGCACACCAGCATCTAGCTGTCTTTCTCCTAGATGTTGGCTTTTCATGCTCGATGCCCAGATCCATTCGTTCACTAGGGTTGCAGAGTGATATCTGCCTATTGGCACAGCCTTGGTTCCTGTTTAAGTGAACGATTCAGTGATTTTTTTAGTAAATTTACTGAGTTGTGCAGCCATCACCACAGACCATTTCCATCACCCCAGTGTTATCCCATGTAGTTTAGAGTTATTTCCAGCCCTGGGAAACCCTATTCTAACATGTCTCTCTCAATTTGCCTTTTTTGGACATTTCCTATAAATGGAGGCACAATATGTGGTCTTGGTGAGCATTGATTCTTAACGCCCACGTGCATCTGAGTCACATGGAGTCTTCCAAAGCTGGATGCCTGGGAACCACTCTCAGAAGATGGTTTGGTTAGTCTGGAGTGGGGCTGAATGGCAGAGTCAGAAAAGCTCTCCAGGTGATTCCAGTGTGCAGCCCAGGTGAGGGGCCCTGCTTCCTCAACTTCTGCCGACAGGAGCAGTGCCTCCACTTCCTCACCTCCCATGGACTCCTTGACCTTGGCAACATGTGTCCTGCCTCCACCACATGTCACTAAGACTGCTTGGGCAGAGGCCTCCCATTTGCTAAGTCCAGTGCCCATTTTCAGCCTTCCTCCAACTTGCTTCTGCTCACATCCTACTTCTTGGAACCGCCTTCTTTATCCAGACACCCACCCTCTCCTGGTGCTGCTTCTGTTTTTGACAGCAACGCCTCTGGGTGTCCTTTAAATACTGTTGTTTCTCAGAGTCCTCTTCTTACTTGACCTGGTGACTTTATGCACTGCTATGCTCAGTCAACATCCGTGTATGCAGCTGACTCCCAAATCTCCATCACCCCAAGACCTCTCTGAACTCCTGAACCACTGTTTGATCCACCACCAGGATGCGGCCTTCCACATTTCCTGCTGGCCTCTCAACTTTCATCTGCAAGACAAAGTCATTCTTTCTCCCCAGCTCTGTGTCACTAGGACTCCATACAGTAACCTGCTTGGGATGCAGTTTCTGCACTTGCAAAATGGGAGCAGCCTCCTCTGGAGGGTTCAGGTGAGAGCAGGTGAACGTGGTGCCCACAGCCAGCGCACCACGCGCACCTGGTCAGTAGCGGCTGCTGCCTTCTGCTGTCGCCGTCCACCGCCCCACCTACTCTTCCCTGAATAGCTCCTTATGTCAGTTCTCACCTACTCAGCACAGAAACTCAAGCCTTCTGCTCTTACTTAGCTGCTAATTCCAGTAAATCCTCCTCAGAAACAACCCTCCCATAGGCCCCTGCCCGCTATTCCTACGGTTACTGCCCAAGCTCAGCGCTTCATTGCTTTTTGTCTGACCAATTGCTCTAGCCTCCTTTTGCCTCCCAACTTGTCTCCAGTTGGTGGCTGAAGTGACCCTTCTAGAACAAATCATATCATTCCCTTGCTTAAAATTCTGTGATGGTCCCTAGGATCTGCAAGTTTCTCACCTGAGTAGTTTTGCCCTTTTTCACTCTGGCCTTACCTCCCATCTATTCTCCCATTAACCTTACTCAGCCTGCCCCCACCTCCTCTCTTTTCTTGCCTTTAGGCTTTGAACACCTGCTCTCTCAGCCTGAAATGTCTTGCCCTCCCTTCTTGCCACCCCACATGCCTGCCTGGCAAACATTATTCCTCCTCTAAGGCCAGTGACACTACCTCCCCCTTCCTCAGGGACACTGAGTCATTTCCTCCTCTGCTCCTGTGACCCTTGGTAAGTGCTTCAGTCATTCCTTTAGCAAACACACCTACTATGTGTCAGACAGGGTCTTAAGGGCTTTGCAAATTTTAACTCACTTAATTTCCTAACAAGCCTCTCAGGCACTTATTAGTATGATCCCTGTAGAGAGTAGGAACACAAGGCCCTCTAGAGGTGGAGTCACTTGCCCGAAGTCCCTTAGCTGAAGGTGACAGAGGCAGCATTGAAACCCAAGCCATGTGGCCCCAGGGTCTGGGCTCTGATTCATTCCCTGGTGCAGCCTCTCTGCTTGGATAATTATCATTGAGCACTTAGTGTTAAGCTGAACAATATGAGATTGCCAATCTTTGGCCATTTTTGCCTATCAAAGCAGCGTATTTGTATGGTTCAGTGTGCTAGGCACTTGCGCTACAGCAGAAAACCCTTTGGACAGACATATCTTTGCCTCCAGAGAGGAAATCATAGTGGAGTACGACAGTGTGCGAAGAACAAGGATCCAGTGAGCATGTGATGGATTTCAGGGGTCTGTGGGAAGTGACCCCTAAGAGAAGACTGAAAGAGGATGAAGGTGAAGGGGGCTTTTGGGGATGAGGGTAACGGAAGGGTCTTCCAGGTAGAGGCACAACCTTGGAATAGCATAAGCTAGGGCCTGGAAGCTGCCCATGCTCTCCCAGCAGTTAGTACCTGGCACAGAATAGATGCTCAATAAGGATTTGTCAAAAAAATAAATGAAAGATGGAAAGAAGTCAAGAGAACTGGAGCTGATACAGTGAGAGTGGAGTTTTAAGCAGGAGAGTGAGCCACTCAAATTTACTTTTTGATTTTTTAAGAAGTTAGGTTTAATGAGGTGTAATTACCGAAAGTTAACCCCTTTCTGTGTATAGTTCTATGAATGCTGACAAATGCATCAGTCATGTAGCCACTACCACAGCCAAGATATGGAACACTTTGATCACATCCCAAATGTCCTTGGGGCAGCCCTTCTCCCCCCACCAGGCAACCACCGGGCGGTTCTCTGCTGCTCTTGTTTTTGCCTTTTCCAGAATGTCATATGGATGGACTTAAAGAGCCTTTTGAACCTGGCTGTGTTATTAGAATAATACATTTGAAATGTGTCCCTATTGTGAATAAGAGCAGTTGCTTCTTTATTGACAAGTAGAATTCTGCTGTATAGATATATTGTAGTTTGTTTATCCAATATTTACCAGTTGAAAGCAAACATGACTACGCCTAATTGAATGGGGGGTCGGGGGGTTTCTGCATCCCCGCTGTTTGTTCCCAGGCCTTTTGCCTGGCTAGACCATGAACAGTGGGGTTGGGGACTATGTCTTTGTCGTGTTTACTGACGTTGTTCCCAGCGCCAACCAGAGCATGGCTGGCTCTGAGTGAGGAATGGAAGCCACCAAGGGCAGCTGTGGGAAAGGATGTGGGGAAGAAGGGCGAAAGGCAGTTACTGAAGGTCAGAATGTCTGGCCTTAGCTTCAAGTTGGAGCAAAAGTGGGGGAAGTCCAGCCCAACCCAACCCCTCACGTGCTGTCAGATCGTCTCCTCACCTGGGAAGCCACGCAGCGGCAAGTCTCTTGGGCTACAGGTGGCCATGCGCACCGTGATCGAGCGCGGCCTCTGCAGTCACCCCACTAGTGCGAGGGGCCCCGTAGCGACTCTGTGCTGGCAGAGAGGCCCCACAGGCCATGTCCACAGCTCTCTCTTTACAGGCAAAGGGTTTGCCCACACCCCTGAAGCTGTGTCTTGCAGAGCGGGGGCTGAAGCCCAGTTTCCTGTGCTCTTTTCTCCTTGTATAGCCCTCATCTCTAGAGAGAGGACAGTTCGTTGAAACATCAGGCATGGGAGGGGTCGCCAGGCAGGCAGAAGCAGAGGGGCAGGAGGCTGTGGCCACAGGCCTGGCCTGTCTGACTCTGCTGCCAGTGTGCTGTGTGCCTCGGCCGGCTTGCCTTGCCCCTCCAGTTCTCAGTCTCTGTCAGTACAAAGCTGGACTTCCAGCTCCAAAAATACTTGGTGCTATAGAGCAGACTGGGATAAAAAAGACACACAGCTTACCTTGTACTGGGAGCTTCAGCTCCTAAGTAATCCTTCTGTGCCAGGCCTCCAGAAGAGGCTGTGGGACCGCCAGGTGGTGTGCCCTTCTCTCCTAGTTGGGAAGGAGCTGCTGACCCGGCACTAGGTTTGCAGGTAAAATGGGGGACACTGGGTTGCATTTGAATTTCAGATAACTGACATAATTTTTAAGCAAGTTCTAAATATCACCAAGGATATGTTCATACTTAAAAAAAAAAAATCTTCTGATGTTTGTCCGAAGTTTAAATTTAATTAGGTGTCCTGTATTTTTATTTGTCTACTCTGGCAGCAACCTTGTCCAGCCCACAGGGCCCATGCGGTGACCCTGCCCCTCTCCTGGGACCCCCAGATCTTCACTCTGATTGGCTGGAGTCCGGTTTAGCGTGTTAAATGTTTTGATAATCACTCGTGACTACAAGGGAGGAAGCCAAAATGTAATGCTGTTCTTTCCCTCCCAGGCCTGGCGCTTCTGCTGCCCCATGCCTCTCTGGCCACCCTGGCGGACAGCTGGCTCCGAGAGGATTGCCCGGGCCTCAACCACGCAGCCTTGGTCACGGGGGCGGCCCCCTCGCAGGCAGCGCTGTGGGCCAAGTCCCCAGGGGTACTGGCTGGGAGGCCTTTCTTTGATGCGGTCTTTGCCCAAGTCAACTGCCAGGTCTCCTGGTTCCTCCCTGAGGGATCAAAGCTGGTGCCTGTGGCCAGGGTGGCCGAGGTCCGGGGCCCTGCGCACTGCCTGCTGCTGGGGGAGCGCGTGGCCCTGAACGTGCTGGCTCGCTGCAGTGGCATTGCCAGCACTGCCGCTGCCGCTGTGGAGGCCGCCAGGGCGACCGGCTGGGCTGGGCACGTGGCGGGCACGAGGAAGACCACGCCAGGCTTCCGGATGGTGGAGAAGTATGGGCTCCTCGTGGGCGGGGCCGCCTCCCACCGCTATGACCTCGGCGGGCTGGTGATGGTGAAGGACAACCATGTCGTGGCGGCTGGAAGTGTGGAAAAGGTGTATGTCCGGCCGAGCCCCTACCCAGCCCTGCTCCGACCCCCCATCTCAGCCCTTTTCCCCGCCGGAGGCCCCCCCACTCCCTGGCGGCACAAGACCTCCTACCCCTCCGTTGTTCCCCCCATCAAGTGAGGGGTGGACTTGTCTTTACTAAAGTTCTGCTGCTTAGTATGATGTTCAAGAGCAAAGGATAGGCGGTGGGGAACCCGGTGTTGATGGCTCTGTGACCTTGGGCAGGTCACCGTAGCTTCCAGGACCTGATCCCCATCTGCGGAAATGTTAAAGACCACTTCTGGTTTTGATATTCTGAGTCAAATTGAAATTCAGGTCTGAACACTAAATATTGATGATATTTGGCCATATTTTGGACTCACAAAAGTGATAATTTCATGTGGTTTTACCTAATTTAAAAGAAACCATCCAATGTCCAGTTTCCTCATAAGCCCCATCTGGGCCTTCTTGAAGCAAGTCCCAGCTCACTGTGCCTTGTGCCGATTGCCACCTGTCCTCACTGTCACCCTTCCCGCCTGCCTGGCAGGCAGTGCTAAGGGCCCGGCGGGCAGCCGACTTCACCCTGAAGGTGGAGGTGGAGTGCAGCAGCCTGCAGGAGGCTGTGAAGGCAGCTGAGGCTGGAGCAGACCTCGTCTTGCTGGACAACTTCAGGCCTGAGGTGAGGTGGGGTTTGCCTCCTGGGAAGGGGCAGTGTTGGGGGCTCTCACCTCCCCTTGGCTTGTGCCCTGCAGGAGCTGCACCCCACGGCGGCCACGCTGAAGGCCAGGTTCCCGAGTGTGGGCGTGGAGGCCAGTGGCGGTATCACACTGGGCAACCTCCCTAAGTTCTGTGGGCCCCACATCGATGTCATCTCTTTGGGGTTGTTGACCCAGGCTGCCCCAGCCCTCGATTTCTCCCTCAAGCTGTTTGCTGAAGGGGCCTCTCCAGTGCCCAGGACCACCAGCCCTGAAGCCAAAGAGGATGATGCCGGCAGTGGATGACATGGTTTCTGAGATCCTCGAGGTTCTATATCTTTATGTATAGTGACCAATAGGATGCTCTCGGGCTCTACCACTCACTGCTTGTGTGACGTCAGAGTGCTGACTTCACCTCTGCTCACTTCAGTTTCCTAATCTGTAAAATGGCCCTAATAAATGATCAACATTATGGATTTTTTTTGGTGATAATTAACATATGGTAAAGGCTCAGCCATGTTAGACATGCTTCGTCTACCCTAAGATGCACTTTTTAACAATCTATGTTGAATGAAATAAGTCAAAAAGAGCTCTTCCCACAAACATGAAATAGAAATTATAAGTGATAAGAAAGCATCATAGTTAACTGACAACTTTTGAGTAATAGTATGTGTATTTTACAATCAGTAACATATTTAAGGATATATGGCATTAGGTCTGATATTCAGCTGGAATATTCCGCTTAGTCCATGCCCATGTTGTGTTGGTTATTAAGTATTTTGCATCTCACCTCTGGTACTGTTAACACCTCCTTGGTGGAGGTGAGAACGTGTCCCTTCCTCACGGTGTCCTCAACAGATTCCACCATACATTATCCCCAAATTTGGTGCTGAAGGCCTTTTAAGGTCTGGTTCCGTGGGGTTGTCATTAATTGGGAAAGGACAGTGGTTGCAGAGCAGTTAGGGCTGGAGCAAAGGTCAGCTGAGGAAGTAAGGGATGGGGCAGGCAGGGGTCCGTGTTCAGATGTCAAACCTCCTTCCTTGCTAAGTCAGGACTTGGGTCTAAGCAAAGGATCTAAATCCAGCTCCCAAACACACAACACACCTCAAGTCTTGCTCACTGGTGCGGCCATCCCTCCCCTCCCCTCAAGCCTAGAGCTCACCTCTCTCTAACCCTCCAGGAATGGCTCTGGGAAGAACCAGGACACAAGGGCTCCCTGAGATGGAGGTGGTCCCTGAGGTGACTCCTCCTAGAAGGGGGTCTGGTCTGGAGCTACCTCTCCCCTCCCAGGATGCACTCTCTTCTCCACCTTTGCCAGGAATGGAGAAAAACAGCTCTTGGCAACAAAGGCTTTCTCCCCAGGGGAAATCTGAAGGTCACAGACTGTCACGGAGGCTTGTTATTCTGCCCCTTTGCCCTGTGCTCAACCCTGGAGACCAGCGAGGGGCCTGGGAAAGGGGGCAGATCAATAAAACAATGAGCTCATCTTAGATGTGAAAGCCCCAGAGAGCAAGACCTTCATTCTTCACACACCAAATGGGCTGAACACCTACTGTGGCCAGGCTCTGAGCACACAGGGGAGACCCATCTGGTGGAGGTGTCGGGCAGAAGCCGGCGCTGCTTTTGATGATGTCTCGAACTGCAGGGGCTATTCTCACAGGACATGGCCCAAGGAGCCACCTGGGGCTGTGCTGTCCTCCTTAATATGAACCTCCACAAGGGTCCACCTGTTGTTTCTCCTGGGTAAACATGGACACTCTCAGCTGGGCAGCCTTCTCTTTTCCAGGGAACTTAGATCTCTGAGCCCCAGCTCCTCAGACTTGAAGGAACACCACTGAACCCCCATAGAACCTAGGCCACTTTTGGGTGTCAGAGATGAGCTGGGAGATGGAAGTCCAAAATCCTGGGATCGAGGAAGGAATCAGAGCCGGACAGGGCAGAAGGGAGATGTGTAACAGGAGTCTCAAATGCCTCCAGGACCCAAGCAGAAAAACTGAATGGAGGAAGCTAGAATAAGACAAAGGGGAGTGTGCTGGGCTAACTGGGAAGGGCATGCTGCACCCACAGCCTTCCAATTAAAGAAGAAAACAAATATATCAGGCTAAGTGTCAGGCTCACCCTTGAGCCCAGAAATGGGTCAGCGCTATAGGTACTTCCAGACCTGAGAGCTAGGAGGGGATTCCATTACGAGAGGAGAGGGCCCACAAAAGCAATGCGTGCCTGCCTTGTAAGGGAATGGATTTCCAGGCCCAGGAGATGGAAGGGCAGAGTATCCTTGGGCTTTAATGGGCAAATTTGCCATAGTGGGGCAGCCTGGGGAAATCACCCAAGTCTTTTACCAACAATTGGATTATTTGGTTTAAGATTTGAAATTGGGATCAGGAGAGGAAAGATGGCTAGGACCTGGGCTAAGTCCAGACCACAAAATGGTGGGTCAGAGAACTTGGACTCTGTCCCAAGAACAATCAGATTGAAGCTGGAAGGTGAGGTAAGCATAGATGCAGTTCAGATTGAATTCACTGCAGAAAGGTGTATTTTGGGGGGCCAGGAGGAGGCTGCTGCAGCCACTCAGAGGGCTTGAATGTGGGTCGTGGCAATGCGATTAGATGGAAGAGATGGCAGGCCGAGGAGACAGCCTCTGCAAAGGCTCAGAGGGCAGAGGCAGCCCAGTGCGTTCGGGGTGTGGCTGTGGGGCTGGGGGAATGCTCTGGGGCTTTCACACCCCTCGCCTGGTGTGCCCTGTCTAGCTGGCTACATTCACTCCTTGCCTGGCCAACCCAGGACTAGGCTTGGGAAATTTCCCCAGGCTGCCCTATTGTGGCAAATGTGCCCATTAAGTCAGCTGCTGCTATCAACATACAATGAATGCATCATCATCGCTGGCTGGTGGGTGAGAAGGGAACTGGCATCAATGAATGCCCTTGCTCAGCCCTTACGTGTAAGCCTCTTTTCCTCAGTCAGTGCTTGTGGGAGGTAGGTGTCAGCGGCCCCATTTCACTCCTGAGGAAAGAGGCTTTGTGAAATTAGGGCTCCTCAGGTCCTACGACAATCAAGTGGTGGATCAGGGTTTGAAATCTGTGTCAGCCATTCATTCAGTAAATATTTATGGAACGCGTACTATGTGCCAGGCACTATCCTAGACACTGGATATAAGACAATGAGCAACCAGACAAAAATCCCTGGCCTCACGGAGTTTATAGTCTAGTGGGGTGGGGGAGGAAGAAAAGACAATGACTTTGTGAGTACCAAAAGGCAAGTCCCCTCATGGCCACCAGAGGGCACTGTGGTCACACTCTTTCATCCTCTGGTTCCATCTCTCCTCGTTTCAAAGGTAATGGCCACGGAGGCTGTGAATACTAAGTATAGCATGTTATCAAGAATGAAACTGAAAAGGGGTGTTCAGTAGTTCCTTCTTCCACCCGCTTTTCCAGCATAATCCCCTCATCAGATCCCCATCCAATTGCCCAAGATATCTCAGTAACTTTTCAAGGCCCTGGGAACTCCCCTGAGACATTCACTCACCAGCCAATCCACCCCACTTCCGTCTATCTCTCTTCCCACCCCTCCACTACCCACCAAATGGGCACTCAGTTTAGAAGGAGGGTCAGGGAAGGCAAGAGGTCAAACCAGTTTGGAGTGTCAGTGAGCTCAATGAGCAGTGGAGTCTTCGTGTAGCCAGTAAAAGGCCACTAAAAGCTGGAAGCGTTTAAAAATGGCAAGTCATTAGCAAGCCAAACTGCATCTGAAAACAAATCAACGTTGGATCTTTAAAAAAAATCCCACTGTGGTATTATGTGGTGTGGACACGTATATTAATTTTATCAGTTTCCCTTCCGGACAATATGATAGGTAAAATTCCATAAATGTTGTAGTACCTCTGTCCTTTGTTCCAATCACTTCCTGAGTAATGGATCATTTTGGCAGTTACTCAGTAACATTTTAAGACCTGCTATCTGAGATCCTAAGTAGCTCAGCTCATTAAGACCAAACTATAAAGTACTAAAGAGACTCTGACCAGGAGGTTGTGAATAACATCTCCATCGATCGCTAAACACATCATATTTATCCCAGATAACTTGGGCTTCCTTTATGTCAAGTGAGTGGGGAATGGTGCTCTTAGATCACTGGAAACTAGTACCGCACACTCAGAAATGATCAGGACAAAGAGATCTTCATACACATCTCTAGGGTGATGGTTCGCTAGGTAACATCTTTCCTCTTTCCCAGCACTTTGGCTAAAAGATCCAAAAGCCTTAGACGAGCACCAACAAAGAGCTTTCCCCCCACATCACTTGCTTCTTGATATTTGACTGCTTTTTAATCCAAAGGGCAGCATCTTTGTTCAAATAATATATCACTATATAAAGGGCAATTCTGATTTATTAAGGGCTGGATAAAAATCATGCTTCCCACATTAAACAACAAAATCCCCTTAATTGTAATCTTACCAAGAAAAAACAATATTTCATTTTTATTTTTTGCATGATTTGCTGTGTTTTCTCAGAATGTTATGAGCCAGAAGGGGAATTCATTGAGATTTGGCAGCTTTTTAGGTAAAGGATTGTACTTAACATATTTTTATATTATTGGTATAGTAACTACCCAAATGGACAGAAGATTTCAAGGACTTGTCATCCACTGGGGAAAATGTAGAATTGTTTCTGTGACCTATCAGAGACACAAATTCAGCAATGGTCTGTATATAATAATTAAAATGGAACCAAAAAAGGTCCATACATCTTTTGTGACGATTTATCCTCTCCTTTCTTTCCATTTGTTAATTAAATTAGTTATCAGACTATAAAATTAAGAATTAAAAATCTCCATTCATTCCCATCTCCCTAAGGTAGCCGCTTTTAAGTTGTTTTTAATTCCTCTGGTCACTGCCTCTTGAATTGTTAGGATGATCATTTATAGCTTTAAGCTCTACTGAGAGCTTTATAGCTCCCTATGTGAAGGACAAAGAATTTAGCTCACACCTTTTCTTTTCTTTATTTTTGTTAGTTTTATTTCTGTTGGTAGTCTTCCTATTGGTTATCATTAAAACTTTGATATATCTAATCCCCTCTTCTTGATTTATTAAATTTTAAAACTTGAGATCTAATTTAATACCATAAAATTCACTCTTTCAAAGTGTTCAATTCAGTGGTTTTTAGTATATTCATGGAGTTGTGAAACTATCACTACTATATAATTACCAAACATTTTAATCATGCCCCCAAAACACCCTATTGTCCGCTCCCCTCAGCCACTGGCAACTTTTACCCTACTTTCTGTCTGTGGATTCATCCACTCTGGACATTTCATATAAATAGACTCAAACAGCATGTGGCCTTTTGTGTTTCTTAGCAGGTTTCCAAGGGGCATCCATGTTATAGCAAGTGTTGGTACTTCATTCCTTTTTAAGGCAGAATAATATTCCACTGTGTGACTAGTCCACATTTTGCTCATCCATCTACCAGCTGATGCTCATGTGTGTTGTTTCCACTTTTTTGGCTATTAGGAATAATGCTGGGATGAAGATTCATGGACAACTTTTTGTGCAAACATGTTTTCCATTTCTTTTGGGTCTATACTTAGGAATAGAATTTCTGGGTCGTGTTTAACCTTTTGAGGCACTGCCAAACTGTTTTCCAAAGCTGTTGCATCATTGTCCACTCCCACCAGCAATGTGCAAGAGTTTGAATTTCTCTGCATCCTCACCAACACTTTTATTGTCTGTCCTTTTTATTATAGCTATTCTAGTAAATGAGAAGTGGTGTCTCATTGTGGCTTGGATTTGTATTTCCCTAACTGATGATGTCAAACATCTTTTCATGTACTTATAGATATCATATATTGATTATGTATCTGCAACCTTGTCATACTCAATTTTTAGTTCTAAAGATTTTTTTGTGGGTGGATTCCTTAGGATTTTCTATGTACGAGATCACATCATTTGCAAATAGTTCTACTTCTTTCTTTCCAACTTTGTTGCCTTCTTTTCCTTTTCTTTTCTTGCTTATACTATTTATATTTACTGTAATTATTGATATGGTTAGATTTGAGTCTATCATCTTGTTATTTGTTTTTTATTTGTCCCATCTCTTCCCATGCAGTACTATTTCTGATGTTCTTCTTTGCTTTGTGTAAATCCAAATTTCCTTCTAGGATTATTTTCTTGCTACCTGAAGGATGTCCTTTAACATTTTTGTTTGGTGTGCATCTGCTGGTTTGGGTTTTGGGAATCTGAAAATATCTCTTTTGCCCTCATTTTTTAAAATTATTGTTAATATACAATCTTATGTTGGTTTCAAATGTACATTACAGTGCTTCAGTAGTCCCCATGATCAACTTATATTGTGACTGCGAATTATTGTGCCCAAAAAATCCCCCAACCTCTCTCCACTGGTAACCACTAGTCACTTCTCCGTATCTATGAGTCTACTGCTGTTTTGTTCCTTCTGTTGTGCTTTGTTTTTATACTCCACAAATAAGTGAAATCATATGGCATTTGTCTTTCTTCACCTGGCTTATTTCACTGATCATAATACCCTCTAGCTCCATCCATGTTGTTGCAAATGGCAGGATTTCTTTTCTTTTCATGGCTGAATAATAGTCCATTGTGCATATGTACCACTTCTTCTTTATCTATTCATCAATCGACAGACCCTTAGGTTGCTTCCCTATCTTGGCTATTGCATATAGTGCAGTGATAAACATAGGGGTATATATGTCTTTTCAAATAAGGGATTTTGCTTTCTTCAGGTAAATTCCTAGGTGTGGAACTACTGGGTCAAATGGTATTTCTCTTCATTTTTTACCTTGAGGTATCATTGCCATATAACATTACACTATTGTGTGAGGAAACGACCCAAGGCCAGGGGAAAGCCATCTGCAAGGATCAACGGGAGCTGTTCCTAGGGCCTTTTCCCACGAGTCAGACTGGAAAATGTCACAAGGCGATGGGCAGACTGCTCAGGAAGCTCTCAGCTTAGCAGTGTGCTTTCCCGTCTCTCTGGGATTTCATTGCTTCCATTACTGTCTTTCATTGCTTGGTGTCCAGTATTTTGAAAACTGTCATTTTCTGTGTTTCATCTGGTTTTGTTATGGTGGTGATTCAGGCAGGAGGGTTAACCCAGTGTCCCTGTTCCTCCACCTTGCCGGGAAGCGGGAGTCTCTGTGTTGGGTTTCTAAGAACTCCTCCGGGGGTCCACTGTGCGGCCAGGTGACAGTGGCTTTACAGACTCCTTTTCGCTGTTTGCAGTTCTTTTCTTGGTCACGTAGACTCTTTGCTGATTTCCTCTCTTCCATTTTCTCTGTTCTCTCATTTTGGAACTTCTGTTTAGATGAGTATTGAATGGATTCGTCCTTCATCTCTTAGGTTTTCTTTCATATTTTCCATTTCTTTGCCATTTTGCTCTACATCATGAAAGATGTTCGAAAACCTTTCTTCCCACACCTTTATAAAGATTAACTTTTTAAATCTGAGCAGTCATATTTGTAATTTCCAGATCATTTTCTTGTTCTCCAGTTGTAATGTCTTCCTAGGCTCTTGTTTCATGGTGCGTTATCTTGTTTATTTCTTCCAAGGTTGGTTGTTTTGTCTCTTCATCATAATCTTTTTCTGGTGCCACTCAGTTAGTAAGAGGAGGCCTCCGTGGCTCCCCAGCAGGCTGGGCTGCTGGCAGGTGTGTTGATTGATTAAAATGCTTCACTTAGATCAGACATTCTTGTTCCATTCCAGGTGGCACTTGGTAATGTCTGGAGACATTTTTGGTTATCACAATTAGGGGGATGCTACTGGCATCTAGTGGGTAGAGGCCAGAGATGCTACAATGCACAGGAAAGTCGCCCACAACAAGGAAGCATCCGGCCCAAATGTCAATAGGGTGAAGGTGGGGAAACCCTAATTTAAGACCATCTGGAAGCAGGCTGCCCCACCTCACACCACCAAAGGCCAAGGCAAGATGGGCCCCTCCACACCCACTTCAGGAACCTTCCCAGGCACTTGCTCAAGTTTGTTTAGAAGGCATCTCCATGGGGCCCACAGACTTGTTTCACTTGGTTTTCATAGGTAGATAGATTAATACATATGTAGAGTGGCTGGAAGAGTTGACTCTTGGCCTGTGTCCAGCAGCGTTTCTCTGGTGTGTGGGCTTGAGCACTGTCTGGCCAGGATTACATAGCACAGGGTGGCTGCTCTGTGCTGGGCTCTCTGTTTCAGTACTTCCTGGGGGGAAGGTCTCAGGGCAACATTAGAATATCTAATGAATATCACTAGAATGTCATTTTGATTGATTTTATGTAAAACCCCAGATTTCTAGCTTCTGCTGGAAAGTTAAGGGAGGCAGGGTTGGTATTGCTGAGTGGCAGCTGCCCCCACAGATGGGCACCTGGCCCCTTCTCACCTCTGTCCCCTATTCCCCATGTTGCTCACCTATGTCTCCTGCCTGGCCTCTTCATGCATGTGAACTCATGACCGGTTTTTTGTAGGCAGGGGTTGGTTTTATCCTGGAGCCTGACTCCTTTCCCAGCAATGGCCATGAAGTGATTCTGAGGTAACCTTTTAGTTAATCATGTTTTCTCTCCCACTGTACTATGACTTTAGAATAATGGCAGAACGTATATAGGAGGACCCTACGTACTACAGTGGGAAGTAGGGACCTGGGGATCATCAGGGTGTGAGACAGCAATTGAAGCTGCGGGCTTGGGTGAGATCGCCCAGGAAGAGTGTGCCAGGAGAGAGCAGAAGCAGTCCAGGGCTGACTGGAGAAAGGCGGACAGCAACGAGCCAGAGAGGGTGGCCAAAGAGCCGGAAGGGAGGCGCCGAAGCCAGGAAGAGAACGCGTCAAGAAGGGAATCAAAATGCCTCATGTTGCCTATTGGAGGCTGAACAGTGTCCTTTGCAGGTCACGATTCGGGGGAAGGTTTCTGGAGAGTGCTGGAAGTGTGCAGAAGTCTGCAGTGCGTTGTAGGGTGATGGGGAGATGAGGAAGTGTAGGCCATGAGGACAGACACCTCTTTCCAGGAGTTTGTCAAGGTAATGAGAGGTCAGGTGTGGTGAGAAATGAAGAATTAGTTGTTGGCTGACTGGTTGTTTTAAGGAGGGAGAGATTTGAAACGTGTTCATAGAGTAAACTGTTTTTTGTGATGTTGTGAATGTTATCACCTGACAAGCACATCACCACTATGAAACATCTAGAAATGCTGCACAAAATTAAGTAAACATCCTTTAAAATGCACAGCTGGGTTTCAGGAAAGTGAGGGGACTCCCCAGGAGCCACACACAAAAAGGAAATTAAAAACCAGAGCTGAGTGAGCTGCTCAGTGGTGGTAGATCTTGGCAATGAAGGGGTTTTGGTTTTATACGCACCAGAGACTGGAGGTGAGGCCTTGCCTGGGCATTGAAAGCTGAGACCCTAACACAAAGCTTAGCCCCTTAAAAAGTGACACCCTCAACTGAAGAGTAGAGTAGAAAACAAATATGTCCCCATCAGCCCAGAGGGCACAGAACAATCTTGTCTGTCTCACCCTGAGATCTGGTGCCAATAGAGGGTCTCCCCTGAGAATTCATAACCAAAGATTTGCCATCACCTGGATTTGGGGTTCACAGTTACATTATCTACATGGCCTTGGAAGCCCAAATAAAATGAACAAGTGACATGGTCCAGGGTTGGTCACACCCCTGAAGCATCCTTGCCAGGAGCAGACACAGAACCTCTTAATGAGACACCCTCAAACCTGGTCACATGGATTCCCACTGATAAGGACAGGCTAAAAATGAGTTCACAGCCCCAAATTAGAAAAAGGAAGAGGAAATCATCTGTCATGAATGAGGGTAAGCACCCTGGAACTCCAGACACCAGGATTATTGAGTGAAAGACCATTCAGAAAGTATGTTTTAAATGTCTTTTTAGAAGTACTCAACGTGAGAAAGTAATAAGATGGCATTAAAAATGAGAGGGGAAGGTCTAAAATAAAGGGAATGGAAAAGGGTAAACCTAAGGCATCTATTCATCCCCCAATGACATATTCATCCCCTTTCGGGGGTTCCTGTCACGGCTGAGACCATGGTCTGGGTCTGGGAATGCAAAGACGACTCTGCGGATGGCAAGCTGGGCTCTGCCTCAGGAAGTTCCCGTTCCTCCACGCACCTAACAAAGTCCCAACAGATTATCTTGTTAAATTGTCAACTCTCTAGTATCAAGAAAGAGCTCAAGGCCCAGGAACACCAAAACCAGTTTTCTAAAGTGTCCAGTGAGTGGGTGGATGGCAGAACCAGACGGAGAGCCAGGGCCCACCTCCCCAGCGTCCCTGCAGCCACACCTTCACGTCCCTTCCTGCCTCTGCCGAGCACCTGGTGTGCAGGCGTCTAAGCTCTGTGTGCTATCTCTGCTGTCTCCCTGGGGGACTGTTCACTCCTTCTGGGCAGAGATCCTCAACGCAGGCCTGTCAGCCAACGGTGACAATGAGAAGTGACATATTTACCCAGCTTGTGAGTGACAGAGATGGGACAGGAGCCCTGATCTCTACCTTGTATCAGTTTTGGGTACTTGTCTTCTCTCATCCCCTCCACCCTCACATCCCTGCCACTAGAGAGCCTGTGAGCTCCATGAGACTAGGGGCCACCGCTGATTCCTCCGCGCCCAGGGCCTGGGCTAGGGAAGGTGCTCAGAGGGGAGCACCTGGGGGAGGTCCCTCAGCCTGCTGCTTCTTCAACTTCCAGCTTCCAACGGGTGGGATGGGAGGTCTGGGCCCAAGGGCTCCACAGCCCTCCTGAGCTGGAAGAGTTCACTCTTGCCTATGCCCAGCAGCGTTTCCCAGGTGTGTGAGCTGGGGCGCTTTCTGGCCAGGATTACATAGCACAGGGTAGCTGCTCTGTGCTGGGCTCTCTGTCTCAGTACTTCCTGGGGGGAAGGTCTCACGAAGAGACATTCAAATGTCTGACACTTGCTGATCCATCCATCCATCCCCTTTTATCAAAGATAGAGCAGATCTTTGGGTCAATGAATACTCCCCAACAGGGAACAATGTCTACTTAGAACTTAGTATCTTTGTTTACATTCTTTTTCTTTTCATGTTTTACCTTCTATTTATGGCAAGTGATATGGTTTTCCATTTACAGAAGTGATACAAAAAAAAGATTCCTTTTAAAATAAGTTTATTAAGCAAATAGTAAACCAACTTAAAGAAAAATATAAAGTAAATAATAGTACAGGTGGTAAACTGATATGGCAGAAATCCTAATATTCATGACTTAAGTTTGGGAAATCAGACTCCCGAGGAATGGAAACTTCTTCCCCTCTCCCCAACCCCTGGCTCTTCTCCCAAAAGGGAGGTCAACTGATACAGATGGCTTGCTGTAGGGCCAAGGACATGTCAGTGCTCTGTTTCTTCGGGGTGAAGTGTTATAAGTAACCCTGTCCTGGGGCTAATCTTTCTCTGGACTGCTCCAGCAAGCTGGGAGGGAAGATGGCCAGAGGCTGCATTTTGGGAGCTGCCCTGCCCTGTGACAGTGTTCTTTGTCACAGTGGATCAAACTCAGTTCTCCCTGGCATGGGCCTGCCTCACCCTGGAGGGTAAGATTCAGAGGCTGAGAGATGTTGGCCTTAATAGGACAGGTTGCCCCTTGGTCTTTGTTGACTGGAGGTCCCACCTGCAGGCAAAGGAGGGTCTCTCTAGCTTGGCTCGCCAGATTCCCTGTTGAGAGTAGGAGGTCAAAGCCACAGTTCATATGCAATAAGATGCTCCTTGGCCTGGTTTTTATGTTTTCCTGGAGGCTCTCGGAAGCTGGCATCCTGTCATCTGTTAGCAAGACTGACACTCATCCTCCCCCACTCATCTGTGCTTCGGCAGCCATGGGGACCCCTTCACTCTGACACAGGCGTCTCAGAGCATGCTGAAGGAAGGTGGACACTGCTGCGCTGGTGCCATTTCCTGCCTGTCTGGTGTCTTGAATTTTAACGTGGAATGAGATCTTGGAGGCTTCTGGCCAGAGTCGGTCCTACCTCCAGTCCTCTGCACACAGCCCCAGCAGTCAAGCCGAAGCCCCTCTGGTCTCTCCGGCAGTGCAGGCTCCATCCACACCCAGACGGGGGAATTGAAATCCAGACCTAAAAGTCCTGGGAGGGGCATTTTCTTTGTGGGGCCTCAGGTATCAGCTGGGTTCATAGGCAGCGACCTCAGGGTCTTAAGGTCTCAGAGGGACCCTCTGAGGTAAGGCCTTCCTCAGGGGTCTCTGGGAGGCCAGTCCTCCAGGCCCTGGGGGTTCAGAACCCCACAGTGGTCCGACCTTCACGCCTCCAGAAAGCTGAAATCTGCTCCAGAGTGACCCGAGGCTGGAGGCCCCACTCAGGATCGGGGCTTCCTGGCTGCTGCCTCCGGGGCTGGGGGCTCCCCAAATATGTGCTGGCTTCTGGCCTCTGTTCAGGCTCAGCCCAGCTTACCAGGCCTGGGGCCTGGGCCCTCTCCTCCCAGAAGGTGCTGTGGGCTGGAGCCTGGGGTGGGGTCTGGGGGACCAAAGAGCGGGGAGGGGAGTGTGGGGCTGAAGGGGCAGGTGGGGCTGTTGCTCGGGCCTCTAAGGTGCCCTGGGGGGTGGCAGGGTCTGGGGCCCGGTCCATCAGCAGGGGCACGGCAGAGCCATACCAGTCCTCAAAGCGCTCTTGGGCAGTGCCAGTGGGCTCAATCCACAGCTCTCCTCCAGGGCGCCAGACTAGGGTGGGGGCGTAGTTCCTGGGGTCTGGGCGCAGAGAGCGGCGAAACAGGCGTTCAGCCAACACAGCTGTAGTTACCAGGAAGAGGGCAGCTAGGGAGGCCAGGGCCAGCATGATGGGGACACAGGGCCCGCAGGGCAGCAGGGGCCAGGAAAGCGGCTCCGACACAGAGGGCTCCTCCATGTGCGCAGAAGGCTGTACTGGAGTCAAAGGCATCTGGAGAAGCAAGGGTGAGGAGAAGAAGGAAATGAGACAGGGGCGGCACAGCCTAGAAATAGACCTGGGCAGAAGAGCAAAGGGGACCTAGAACGGCAGGAGAGAGTCAGATGGTCGGAGGGATAGGGCGCCGCCTCGCCCGCAGCGAGACCTGCTGTTCAGGCTGCCCAGCCCCTCCCAGACCCCAGGGCTCCTCAGACAAAACTCGAAGGGCCCCAGAGGCTTCTTTCCCCAGACTGGGAAGTGGTGGGTGAGTTGAGGAGCACCGCCCCTCCGACGCCCACCCCTGCGCCTGTCCCCCTCCTGCCGCCTTGCCGGCACCTTGGAGGCCCCTGGGCCCTCACAGCTCCCCGGAGTTGTGCTTGCTCTCGCAGGCTCCACGAGTTTGCTGCTGTACCCGCTCGGGCGCCACCTCCGCACCTGTCCCCGCCTCTCGTGGTGGTGCCTTCTCTGGCCACTGGCTCCCAGAGTGTCTCTCTGCCTCTGCCCCTTTGCCCACCTGCAGGGGCCTCCCCGGCCACGGTCAGCCCGCGCCCCTCTGTCCCTTCAGAGATGCTCTCCCGGGCCTGCCTGCCAGGAGGGCACAGGGCAGGAGCCTCAGCTGAGAGCGGAAGGAGGCCACGACCTGTTGCTGCACAACTGTGCCTGCTCCCCTGCCCCCGCGGAGTGTTTCCAAGGCAACCTGGGGGATGTGGTCACTGCGGTGGGGAGGCGTTTCCTGGTGAGAGGTGGGGCCGGAATAGGCAGTGGTTCTGTTGAACTCAGTTTCACCCACAGCAGGCCCCAGGTCCCCAAATACTTATTGGAGGTCCAGACACAAAGGCCCGTGGGCTTCCAGAGCCCCAAGGCCCTGGTTCTTCCTGCTCCCTGTGACTGCATCCCTGTCCTGCCTAGTAGGTCCCACCGACCTATTCCTGCCGCCAGCCCCCACGGCTATCCCTCATGACCCGGCCTTCTCCATACTTTTCATGAATGAACATCTCCTAGACTTTTAGATCCATTTAGCCCTGGGTTTTGGTTGGAAAGTATCTGTGAGGTGAAGCTTGAATAGCAACAATGTCAGGCCTCTGGAGGAGTCCAGGGTGTAAAAACAGGCTTAGGTCCATCACTTTAATACCAAAACCAAAGACACTACAAAAAAACAAAATTTTAGATCAATATCCCTGATGAACATAGATGCAAAACTCTTGAACAATATATTAGCAAACCAAATCCAAAAATACATCAGAAGGATCATCCATCACCACCAAGGATGATTTATTCCAGGGATGCAAGGATGGTACAAGATTCATAATTCAATCAATGTCATACACCACATTAACAAAAAAGAAGGTTAAAAACCACATGATCATTTCAATAGGTGCTGAAAAAGCATTTGACAAAATTCAACATCCATTCATGATAAAAACTCAACAAAATGGGTATAGAGGGAACGTTCCTCAACATATTAAAGGCCATATATGACAAACCCACAGCTAACATCATACTCAATGGCAAAAAGCTGAAAGCTCTTCCTCTAAGATCAGGAACAAGACAAGGATGTCCACTCTTACCACTTTTATTAAACATAGTACTGGAGGTCCTAGCCACAGCAATCACACAACACAAAGAGATAAAAGGCATCTAGATTGGTAAGGAAGAAGTTAAACTGTTACTATGTGCAAATAACATGATGCTATAAAACTCCACCAAAAAACTATTAGAACTAATAATTGGATTCAGCAAAGTTTCAGGATATAAATTAGTACACAGAAATCTGCTGCATTCTTGCATACTAACAGCAAACTAGCAGCAAAAGAAATCAGGAAAACAACTCCATCTATGATTGCCTCACATAGAATAAAATACCTAGGAATAAACCTAGTCAAGGAGGGGACGGACAAATACTCTGAAAACTTTAAGACACTCATGAAAGAAATTAAAGATACAAATAAGTGGAAATCTATCCCATGCTCATGGATAGGAAAAATTAATATTGTCAAAATGGCCATCCTGCCCAAAGCAATTTACAGATTCAATGCAATCACTATCAAAATACCAATGACACTTCTCAATGAACTAGAGCAAATAATCCTAAAATTCATATGGAACCACAAAAGACTCCAAATAGCCAAAGCAATCCTGAGAAAGAAGAACAAAGCTGGGGGATTATGCACTCTGACTTAAAGCTATACTGCAAAGTTACAGTAATCAAAACAATGTGGTACTGGCACAAGAACAGACCCAAAGATCAATGGAACATAACAGAGAGCCCAACTGTAAACCCATGCATATATGGTCAGTTAATATATGATAAAGGAGCTGTGAATATACAATGGGGAAAAGACAGCCTCTTCAATAACTGGAAAACTGGACAGCTACATGTAAGAGAATGAAACTGGATTATTGTCTAACTCCATACACAAAAGTAAACTCAAAATGGACCAAAGACTTAAATATAAGACATGAAACCATAAAACTCTTGGCAGAAAACAGGCAAAAATCTCTTGAACATAAGCATGAGCAATTTTTTCCTACAGACATCTCCTTGGGCAAGGAAAACAAAATAAAAAATGAACAAGTGGGACTACATCAAACTAAAAAAGCTTCTGTGCAGCAAAGGACAACAGAACAAAAAGGTGACCTACAGTATGGGAGAATATATTTATAAACCATATCCAATAAGGGTTAACATCCAAAATATATAAAGAACTCATACACCTAACACCAAAAAAATCAAATAACCCAATTAAAAAATGGGTGGAGGACCTGAGAAGACATTTTTCCAAAGAAGAAATCCATATGGCCAACAGGCACATGAAACGATGCTCCCCATCACTAAACATCAGGAAAACGCAAATCAAAATCACGATGAGATATCATCTCACACCAATTATAATGGCCACCATCCAAAAGACAAGAAATAACAAGTGTTGATGAGGATGTGGAGAAAAGGGAATCCTTCTACACTGTTGGTGGGAATGTAAATTGGTAAAGCCACTGTGGAATGTAGTATGGAGGTTCTTCAAAAACTAAAAATAAAAATATCTTATGATCCAATAATTCCACTTCTAAGAATTTACCCAAAGAAAACAAAATCTATGATTTTAAAAGATATATGCACCCCTAATGCTTATTGCCACATTATTTACAGTAGCCAGCATAAGGGAGCAACCAAAGTGTCCATTCATAGTTGAAAGGATAAAGAAGTTGTGGTATACATACACAATGGAATATTATTTAGCCATTAAAAAAAATCCTGCCATTTGTGACAACATGGACGGACCTACAGGGTATAATGCCAAGTGAATTAAGCCAGGCAGAGAAAGACAAATACCATATGATTTCATTTATTTGTGGAATATAAAAACAAAACAAAATGAGCAAAATAGCAATAGACTCATAGACACTGAGAAGTGACTGGTGGTTACCATGGGAGAGGGGTTGGGTAGGGAGGTGAGAGGGATAAAAGGGCACAAAAATTCTCAATCATAATATAAGTTGGTCACAGGGATGGTAGTACAGCATGGAGAATATAGCCAATGATTCTGTAACATCTTTCTTTGTTCAGAGAGAGTAACCACAATAGTGGGGATGAGGATTTAATATTATGGGTAACCGCTGAACCACTTCATTGCATATATGAAAGGAATATAAGATTGAATATCAATGATACTTCAATAAAAAGAAGAACTTTTCCCCATCTTTCTGATCACTTTCTTTTTTAATTTAATTTTATTTATTATTATTATTATTTATAATTTATTTTGGTATCATTAATCTACAATTACATGTGCAATATTATGGTTATTAAACTACCCCCTTCATCAGGTCCCCCCCACCAACCCCATTACAGTCACTGTCCATCAGCATAGTGAGATGCTGTAGAATCACTACTTGTCTTCTCTGAGTTGTACAGCCCTCTCCATGCCCCCCCAACATTACATCTGCTAATCGTAATGCCCCTTTTTCCCTCTTATGCCTCCCTTCCCACCAATCCTCCCCAGTCCCTTTCCCTTTCGTAACTATTAGTCCGTTCTTGGGTTCTGTGAGTCTGCTGCTGTTTTGTTCCTTCAGTTTTTTTCTTAGTTCTTATACTCCACATATGAGTAAAATCATTTGATACTTATCTTTTTCAGCTTGGCTTATTTCACTGAGCATAATACCCTCTAGCTCCATCCATGTTGTTGCAAATGGTAGGATTTGTTTTCTTCTTATGGCTGAATATATACATCTTCTTTATCCATTCATCTACGGATGGACACTTAGGTTGCTTCCATTTCTTGGCTATTGTAAATAGTGCTGTGATAAACAAAGGGGTGCATATGTCTTTTTCAAATTGGGCTGCTGCATTCTTAGGGTAAATTCCTAGGAGTGGATTTCCTGAGTCAAATGGTATTTCTATTTTGAGTTTTTTGAGGAACCTCCATACTGCTTTCCACAATGGTTGAACTAATTTGCATTCCCACTAGCACTGTAGGAGGGTTCCCCTTTCTCCACATCCTCGCCAACATTTGTTGTTGTTTGTGTTTTGGATGTTGGCCATCCTCACTGGTGTGAGGTGATATCTCATTGTGGTTTTAATCTGCATTTCTCTTGATGATTAGCGATGTGGAGCATCTTTTCATGTGCCTGTTGGGCACCTGAATTTCTTCTTTGGAGAAGTGTCTATTCATGTCCTCTGCCCATTTCTTAATTGGATTATTTGCTTTTTGTTTGTTGAGGTGTGTGAGTTCTTTATATATTTTGGATGTCAACCCTTATCAGATATGTCATTTATGAATATATTCTCCCATACTGTAGGATGTCTTTTTGTTCTACTGATGGTGTCCTTTGCTGTACAGAAGCTTTTCAGCTTGATATAGTCCCACTTGTTCATTTTTGCTTTTGTTTCCCTTGCCCAGGCAGATATGTTCATGAAGAAGTCGCTCATGTTTATGTCCAAGAGATTTTTGCCTATGTTTTTTTCTAAGAGTTTTATGGTTTCATGACTTACATTCAGGTCTTTGATCCACCTTGAGTTTACCTTTGTGTATGGGGTTAGACAGTAGTCCAGTTTCATTCTCTTACATGTAGCTGTCCAGTTTTTCCAACACCAGCCACTGAAGAGGCTGTCATCTTCCCATTATATATCCAAGACTCCTTTATCAAATATTAATTGACTGTATATGTTTGGGTTAATGTTTGGATTTTCTGTTCCACTGGTCTGTGGGTCTGTTTTTGTGCCAATACCAAATTGTCTTGATTACTGTGGCTTTGCAGTAGAGCTTGAAGTCAGGCAGTGTAATTCCCCCTGTTTTATTCCTCCTTCTCAGAATTGCTTTGGCTATTCGGGGTCTTTTGTGGTTCCATATGAATTTTAGAATTATTTGTTCGAGTTCATTTAAGAAAGCTGTTGGTAGTTTGATAGGGATTGCATTGAATCTGTAGATTGCTTTAGGTAGTATAGCCATTTTGACAATATTTATTCTTCCTAGCCAAGAGCATGGGATGCATTTCCATTTGTTAGTGTCCTCTTTAATTTCTCTTAGGAGTGTCTTGTAGTTTTCAGAGTACAGGTCTTTCACTTCCTTCGTTAGGTTTATTCCTAGGTATTTTATTCTTTTTGATGCAATTGTGAATGGAATTGTTTTTCTGATTTATCTTTCTGTTAGTTCATCGTTAGTGTATAGGAAAGCAACAGATTTCTGTGTGTTAATTTTGTATCCTGCAACTTTGCTGAATTCATATATTAGTTCTAGTAGTTTTGGAGTGGAGTCTTTAGGGTTTTTTATGGACAATATCATGTCATCTGCAAATAGTGACTATTTGACTTCTTCTTTACCAATCTGGATGCCTTGTATGTCTTTGATTTGCCTGATTGCCGTGGCTAGGACCTCCAGTAGTATGTTGAATAACAGTGGAGAGAGTGGGCATCCCTGTCTTGTTCCCGATCTTAGATGAAAAGCTTTCAGCTTCTCGCTGTTAAGTATGATGTTAGCTGTGGGTTTGTCATGTATGGCCTTTATGATGTTGAGGTACTTGCCGTCTATACCCATTTTGTTGAGAGTTTTAATCATGAATGGATGCTGAATTTTGTCAAATGCTTTTTCAGCATCTATGGAGATGATCATGCGGTCTCTGTCCTTCTTTTTGTTGATGTGGTGGATGATGTTGATGAATTTTTGAATGTTGTACCATCCTTTCATCCCTGATCCTCTTCGTGGATTTTTGAATTCGGTTTGCTAATATTTTGTTGAGTATTTTTGCCTCTACGTTCATCAGGGATATTGGTCTGTAATTTTCTTTTTTGGTGAGGTCTTTGCCCAGTTTTGGTATTAGAGTGATGCTGGCTTCATAGAATGAGTTTGGAAGTATTCCCTCCTCTTCTATTTTTTGAAAAACTTTAAGGAGAATGGGTGTTATTTCTTCTCTATATGTCTGGTAGAATTCAGAGGTGAATCCATCTGGTCCGGGGGTTTTGTTCTTGGGTAGTTTTTTGATTACCATTCGATTTCGTTGCTGGTGATTGGTCTGTTTAGTTTTTCTGTTCCTTGCTTGGTCAGTCTTGGAAGGTTGTATTTTTCTAAGAAATTGTCCATTTCTTCTAGGTTTTCCAGCTTGTTAGCATATAGATTCTCATAATATTCCCTTATAATTCTTTGTATTTCTGTGGGATCCATCGTGATTTTTCCTTTCTCATTTCTGATTCTGTTTATGTGTGTAGATTCTCTTTTTCTCTTAATGAGTCTGGCTAGGGGTTTATCTATTTTGTTTATTTTTTCAAAGAACCAGCTCTTGGTTTTATTGATTTTTTCTATTGTTTTATTCTTCTCAATTTTATTTATTTCTTCTCTGATCTTTATTATGTTCCTCCTTCTGGTGATTTTGGGCCTCATTTGTTCTTCTTTTTCCAATTTCAGTAATTGTGTCTTTAGACTATTCTTTTAGGAATGTTCTTCCTTCTTTAAATAGGCCTGGATTGCAATATACTTTCCTCTTAGAACTGCCTTTGCTGCGTCCCACAGAAGTTGTGGCTTTGTGTTGTTGTTGTCATTAGTCTCCATATATTCTTTGATTTCTGTTTTGATTTGGTTGTTAACCCTTTGATTAATTAGGAGAATGTTGTTACATCTCCATTATTTGTGAGCCTTTTTGATTTCTCCCTAAAATTTATTTCTAGTTTTATACCTTTGTGATCTGAGGAGTTGGTTGGTAGGATTTCAATATTTTTGAAATTACTGAGGTTCTTTTTGTGGCCTAGTATGTGGTCTATTCTGGAGAATGTTCCATGTGCATTTGAGAAGAATGTGTATCCTGCTGCTTTTGGGTGTAGAGTTCTGTAGATGTCCATTAGGTCCATCTGTTCTAGTGTGTTGTTCAGTGCCTCTGTGTCTTTACTTATTCTCTGTCTGGTTGATCTGTCCTTTGGAGTGAGTGGTGTGTTGAAGTCTCCTAAAATGAATGCTCTCTTTCCTCCTTTAATTCTGTTAGTATTTGTTTCACATATGCTGGTGCTCCTGGGTTGGGTGCATATATATTTATAATCGTTATATCTTCTTGTTGGACTGACCTCTTTATCGTTATGTAAGGTCCTTCTTTATCTCTTGCTACTTTCTTCGTTTTGAAGTCTATTTTGTCTGATACAAGTACTGCAACACCTGCTTTTTTCTCCTTGTTGTTTGCATCAAATATCTTTTTCCATCCCTTCACTTTTAGTCTGTGTATCTCTTTGGGTTTGAGGTGAGTTTCTTGTAGGCAGCATATAGATGGGTCTTGCTTTTTTATGCATTCTGTTACTCTGTGTCTTTTGATTGGTGCATTCAGTCCATTTACATTTAGGGTGTGATTATCGATAGATATGTACTTATTGCCATTGCTGGCTTTAGATTCGTGGTTACCAAAGGTTCAAGGGTTGCTTCTTTACTATCTAACAATCTAACTTAACTTTCTTGTTAAGTTATTGTAAACACAGTCTGATGTTTCTTTATTTCTCTCCCTTCTTATTCTTCTTCCTCCATTCTTTATATACTAGGTGTTTTATTCTTTGCCTTTAGTTAGTATTTGGATGGTCTGCTTTCTTTGCTATGATTTTATTTTCTCTAGTGACATCTTTTTAGCCTTAGGAGTGCTTCCATCTAGAGCAGTTCCTTTAAGATGTCCTGTAGAGGTGGTTTATGGGAGGCAAATTCTCTCAGCTTTTGCTTGTCTGGAAATTGTTTAATCCCTCCGTCATATTTAAATGATAATCGTGCTGGATACAATATTGTTGGTTCGAGGCCCTTCTGTTTTATTACATTACATATATCATGCCATTCTCTTCTGGCCTGTAAGGTTTCTGTTGAGAAGTCTCATGATAGTCTGATAGGTTTTCCTTTGTAGTGATCTTTTTTCTCTCTCTAGCTGCCTTTAATACTCTCTCTTTATCTTTGATCTTTGCCATTTTAATTATTATGTGTCTTGGTGTTGTCTTCCTTGGGTCCCTTGTGTGGGAGATCTGTGTGCTTCCGTGGACTGTGAGACCATTTCCTTCCCCGGCATGGGGAAGTTGTCAGCAATTATTTCTTCAAAGACACTTTCTATCTCTTTTTCTCTCTCTTCTTCCTCTGGTACTCCTATAATGCGAATATTGTTCCATTTGGAGTGGTCACACAGTTCTCTTAATATTCTTTCATTCCTAGCGATCCTTTTATCTCTCTCTGCCTCAGCTGCTCTGTATTCCTGTTTTCTGATTTCTATTCCATTAACAGTCTCTTGCATCTCGTCCAGTCTGCTGCTAAGCCCGTCGATGGCTTGTCTCATTTCTGCATTGTCTTTCCTCACTTCCCTCACTTCCTCCCTCAGCTCTTGCATATTTCTCTGTAGATCCATCAGTATGGTTATGACTTTTGTTCTGAATTCTTTTTCAGGAAAGTTGTGCATTTCCATCCCATCAGGTTCCCTCTCTGGGGTTGTCTGGGTCTGGTTAAGTTTGTTGGTACCATATTCCTCTGTCTTTTCATGGCAATAGAAGTGGTCACTGGTAGGTGCCACATATGTCAGCTGGGCTCTTTAAGACTTTTAAAAAAAGGAAAAAAGAAAAAAAGAAAGAAGGAACAGAAATAAAAGAAAACAAAAAAAAAAACCCCAAAAATGCCCACCGGGAGTAGATTTTGTGGGGATGCTGTAGGTGGTGCTGTTGCTCCACTATTTCACAGCCCGGCCGTGCCACTCCGCAGGGCCCTTTGCAGCTCTGGCCGAGGCAGGAAAGAGTGGGAGGCTGTTAATCTGTGTAGGAAGTCTGAGTGCAGCTACTTTTCCCAGTTGCCAGCCAAGGGGTCCGAAATTCCCCAGTACTAACAGCCTGCTGGGCCGAGTGTGCTGGGACGATCCTGGGCCCTTGTCTCTTTAAGACCACTAAAAAAAAGTGCGCGCTTTTCTTTTGTTCCGGGGAGCCAGCTGCAACGACCCGGGTGCGTTCCCAAGCTCAGATCCTGCACCCTCTGTCTCTCCAATCTCCGATACACCACACGATGTGTGTCAGCACTCCTGGTGCCGATCACCAGGGCTGGTTATTTCACAGGCCTGTACTTCCACTCCCTCCCGGCTCTGAATCCTCTCCTCCCACCAGTGCGCTGGGTGGAGGAGTGCTCGGGTCCTGCCGGGTCGCGGCTCCATATCTTGCCTGCCTCACGGGGTGCCAAGTCCTCTCAGGTGTAGATGCAGGCTGGGTGCTGTCCTGTATCTTCTGGTCTCTTTTTTAGGAATACTTGTATTTGTTGTATTTTCATAAATACATATGGTTTTGGGAGGAGATTTCCACTGCCCTGCTCACGCCGCCATCTTCCCAGAAGTCTCTGATCACTTTCTTACCTAATTCTAAGTTTAGAAGAATGTAAATGTTCTCCAATCTTGTCTTATTTGATAATGATCATAGGTTAGTTTAAAAATTGAATTAGAAGTTTAAAAACAAACAAACAAAAAGAAACAGTTTTAGGCCAGACTCCAAGAGCCTGGACAGCTGCCCTCCAGGCTCCTTTCTCCTGGTGTGGAGGGAGGTGCCTGGGAGCTGGGAGGGTGTGACAGAATGTCATCAGGGGCTGGAGTCCTTCCAGAGATTCCTAGCTTGACTCACTCACTGACAGATGACAAGTGAGTCCTAAATAAGGGAGGGGTCCTGCCCAAAGTCACACAAGCCATATATGGGGGAGGGATGCGGGAAGCGTAGATACAAGTTCCTGGTCTGGCAAGCAGCCTGACCACAACACAACCCTTACTAAGTATTAATACTTTCTTTTGCAAAACTACAGCCATTTAATGTGAAAGGCTTCAAAAATATGTTGAAATGTTAGTGTATTATAAAAGATGATCACAAGGGCAGCCTGAATCAGATTGCTCTGTCCCGGTGGTTTTGAGGAAAGAGTCAGAAGGAGCACAATGTGTGGTGTGGTGCATTGTGGTGTGGGAGTAGGTGGAAATGGAGAGTCCTGAGGCTTGGGCCTTATACAGAGACCTGATGTGATACAAACTTGATGAGATTATAAGCTTTAAAATAAAACCTGAACTTAATACCACTGGAAACTTAAAAATGGTTAAAATGGTAAATTTTATGTTATGTGTATTTACAACAACTAAAAAGGGCTTTTAAAAAATCCAAATAAACAAAGAAGGACATTACATAATGATAAAGGGGTCAGTCCAACAAGAGGATATAACCTTTATAAATATGCACCCAACACAGGAGCACCAACATATGTGAAACAAATACTAACAGAATTAAAGGAGGAAACAGAATGCAATGCATTCATTTTAGGAGACTTCAACAGACCACTCATTCCAAAGGACAGATCAACCAGACAGAGAATAAGTAAGGAGACAGAGGCACAGAACAACACATTGAAATAGGTGGACCTAACAGACATCTACAGAACTCTACACACAAAAGCAGCAGGATACACATTCTTCTCAAGTGCACATGGAACATTTTCCAGAATAGACCACATACTAGGCCACAAAAAGAGCCTCAGTAAATTCAAAAACATTGAAATTGTACCAACCAACTTCTCAGATCACAAAGGTATAAAACTAGAAATAAATTGTACAAAGAAAACAAAAAAGCTCACAAACACATGGAGGCTTCACAACATGCTCCTAAATAACCAATGGATGAATGACCAAATTAAAATAGAGATCAAGCAATATATGGAGGCAAATGACAACAATAATTCAACACCGCAAAATCTGTGGGATACAGCAAAGGCAGTTCTACAAGGAAAGTATATAGCAATCCAGGCCTATTTAAAGAAGGAAGACCAATCCCAAATGAACAGTCTAAAATGACAATTATTGAAACTGGAAAAAGAAGAACAAATGAGGCCCAAAGTCAGCAGAAGAAGGGACATAATAAAGATCAGAGAAGAAATAAATAAAATTGAGAAGAATAAAACAATAGAAAAAATTAATGAAACCAAGAGCTGGTTTTTTGAGAAAATAAACCAAATAATAAACCCCTAGCCAGACTTATTAAGAAAAAAAGAGAATCTACACACATAAACAGAATCAGAAATGAGAAAGGAAAAATCACAACAGACACCACAGAAATAATACAAAGAATTTATTAGAGAAACTATGAAAATCAATATGGTAACAAACTGGATAACCTAGAAGAAATGCACAACTTTCTAGAAAAATACAACCTTCCAAGACAGACCCAGGAAGAAACAGAAAATCTAAACAGACCAATTAGCAGCAATGAAATTGAATTGGTAGTCAAAAAATCCCAGACCAGATGGTTCACCGCTGAATTTTATCAGACATTTAGAGAAGGCATAATACCCATTCTCCTTAAAATTTTCCAAAAAACAGAAGAGGAGGGACTACTTCCAAAGTCATTCTATGAAGCCAGCATCAGTCTAATACCAAAACCAGGCAAAGACACCACAAAAAAAGAGAACTACAGACCAATATCCCTGATGAACATAGATGCAAAAATACTCAACAAAATATTAGCAAACCGAATTCAAAAATACATCAAAAAGATCATCCATCATGATCAAGTGGGATTCATCCCAGGGATGCAAGGATGGTACAACACTCAAAAATCTATCAACATCATCCACTACATCAACAAAAAGAAGGACAAAAACCACATGATCATCTCCACAGATGCCGAAAAAGCATTCAACAAAATTCAACATCCGTTCATGATAAAAACTCTTAACAAAATGGGTATAGAGGGCAAGTACCTCAACATAATAAAAGCCATATATGTCAAACCCACAGCCAACATTATACTTAACAGCAAGAAGCTGAAAGCTTTTCCTTTAAGATTGGAAACAAGACAAGGATGCCCACTCTCCCCACTTTTATTCAACATAGTTCTGGAGGTCCTAGCCATGGCAATCAGACAACACAAAGAAATAAAAGGCATCCAGATTGGTAAGGAAGAAGTTAAACAGTCACTGTTTGCAGATGACATGATATTGTACATAAAAACCCTAAAGAATCCACCCCAAAACTACTAGAACTAATAACTGAATTCAGCAAATTTGCAGGATACAAAATTAATACACAGAAATCTGTGGCATTCCTATATATTAACAATAAACAAGCAGAGAAATCAGGAAAATAACTCTATTTACAGTTGCATCAAAAAGAATAAAATACCTAGGAATAAATCTAACCAAGGAGGTGAAAGACTGAAACCCAGAAAACTACAAGACACTCAGGAGAGAAGTTAAAGACACCAATAAATGGAAATATATCCCGTGTTCATGGATAGGAAGAATGAATATTGTCAAAATAGCCATCCTGCCTAAACCAATCTACAGATTCAATGCAATCCCTATCAAAATACCAACAGCATTCTTCAAAAAACTGGAACAAAAAATACTTCTAAAATTCATATGAAACCACAAAAGACCCCGAATAGCCAAAGCAATCCTGAGAAGGAAGAATAAAGCAGGGGGGGATCTTGCTTCCGAACTTGAAGCTCTACTACAAAGCCACAGTATTCAAGACAATTTGTTACCGGCACAAGAACAGACCCATAGACCAGTGGAACAGAACAGAGTCCAGATATTAACCCAAGCATATACAGTCAATTAATATACAATAAAGGAGCCATGGACATACAATGGGGAAATGACAGCCTCTTCAACATCTGGTGTTGTCAAAACTGGACAGCTACATGAAACTGGGTTATTGTCTAACTCCATACACAAAAGCAAACTTGAAATGGATCAAAGACCTGAATGTAAGTCAGGAAACCATAAAACTCTTAGAAGAAAACATAGGCAAAACTCTCTTGAATATAAACACGAACAACTTCTTCATGAACATATCTCCATGGGCAAGGGAAACAAAAGCAAAAATGAACAAATGGGACTATATCAAACTAAAAAGCTTCTCTACAGCAAAGGATACCATCAGTAGAACAAAAAGACATCCTACAGTAAGGGAGAATATATTCATTAATGACATATCCAAAAAGGGGTTGACATCCAAAATATACAAAGAGCTCACGCACCTCAACAAACAAAAAGCAAATAGCCCAATTAAAAAATGGGCATAGGATCTGAACAGACACTTCTCCAAAGAAGAAATTCAGATGACCAACAGGCACATGAAAAGATGCTCCACATCGCTAATCGTCAGAGAAATGCAAATTAAAACCACAATGAGATATCACCTCACACCAGTGAGGATGGCCAACATCCAAAACACAAACAACAACAAATGTTGGCGAGGATGTGGAGAAAGGGGAACCCTCCTACACTGCTGGTGGGAATGTAAATTAGTTCAACCATTGTGGAAAGCAGTATGGAGGTTCTTCAAAAAACTCAAAATAGAAATACCATTTGACCCAGGGATCCCACTCCTACCCTAAGAATGCAGGATCCCAGTTTGAAAAAGACATATGCACCCCTATGTTTATCACAGCACTATTTACAATAGCCAAGAAATGGAAGCAACCTAAGTGTCCATCAGTAGATGAATGGATAAAGAAGATGTGGTACATATACACAGTGTAATATTATTCAGCCATAAGAAGAAAACAAATCCTACCATTTGCAACAACATGGATGGAGCTAGAGGGTATTATGCTCAGTGAAATAAGCCAGGCGGAGAAAGACAAGTATCAGATGATTTCATTCATCTGTGGAGCATAAGAACAAAGAAAAAACTGGAAGAATAAACAACAGTAGACTCACAGAACCCAAGAATGGACTAAGTTACCAAAGGGAAAGGGACTGGGGAGGATGGGTGGGAAGGGAGGGATAAGGGGAAAAAGGGGCATTCCGATTAGCACACATAATGTAGGGGTGGGGGACACGGAGAAGGCTGTATAGCACAGAGAAGACAAGTAGTGACTCTATAGCATCTTACTATACTGATGGACAGTGACTGTAATGGTGTATGTGGGGGGACTTTATAATGGGGGACTCTAGTAACCACAGTGTTGCTCATGTAATTGTATATTAATGATACCAAAAAAAATCCAAATAAATAAATAAACTGGAAAATTATTATATAAGTGTCTTTTAGTCTTTTTAAAAATTTTGCAGTAAAATTTTATTTTTTATATTGAATTACATACAATAAAATGCACAAGTCTTAGTGTAATTTTTTTGATTGAAGTATAATTGATATACAATCTTATATTGGTTTCAATTAGTGTAATCTTTTAATTAACCTTTCTTAAAAAAAATAAAAACACTAGAAGAATAAACACTGTTAAAAACCAGAAAGGTCAGGGGTGATTTTTCTTTTCCTAAAGTATCAAACTGGCTGTTTTGATTCTTCATTGTCTTTCATCACTTAAAAAAAAGCTTAAAATTTTTTAACTCGTTCCTCAAAAAATTAAACATAGAATCACCATGTAATCCAGCAAGTATATTTCTAGTACATATAAAGGCGTAGAAGGCAGAGACTCAGATATTTACACATTGATGTTGGTAACAATGTTATAAAGGTAGAAACAACTCAACTGTCCATCAGTGGATGAATAAACAAAATCTATCTATACAAATGTACACATACACAATAGGATATTATTCAGACCTAAAAAAATATGGAAATTCTGATACAAGCTACAGTGTGGATGAACCTTGAGGACATTATAAGTGAAATAAGTCAGTCACAAAAGGGCAAACACTGTGTGATTCTGCATATAGGAGAATCAAACTCATAAAGACAGAAAGTAGAATGGTGTTTGCTACTGGCTGGAGGGAAAGCGGGTGGGGAGTTTTTCTTTAAGGGGTACAGAGTTCAGTTTGAGAAGATGAAAATGTTCTGGAGATGGATGGTGGTGATGGGTGCTCAACAGTGTAAATGTACTTAATGCATCTGAACTGCACACCTAAAAATCACTAAAATGATAAATTTATGTTATGTATATTTTATTACAATAAAATGTTTAATAATAATATAGAAAATTGAAACATAGAGAAGAAAATTATTCCTTGTAATCTCCTCACTCCCAAATAAACCTGCATTCTTTTTTTATAGGCTTTTGCAGGGTGGGGATCAGAACCAGGGTTCCTTCCATTCTACCACTCAAGAATTTCTGAAAAAAGGAATGAGGAAATTACTCAAGGAGTGTATGCAATGGAGAAATCTCTGGGACAGAAGTCTATAAAACGGGCCTCTGGAGCAGGGCTGGGTGTTTTCTGGGTTATGCAAGTGTTCTTGGGGCCAGGCATTCTGGGATGAGCCTTACTGAGCCTGGAACCCATAAGAGAAGCTGCTCCTCATAGAATAGTCAGCTGGCTTTGGGCTGGTGTGTACAGTTCTGGTCTTGGTGTTCTTCCCTCCTAAGTCTACACAGTGGTGTAAAAACATGTCATAAATTCCTTGACACTCCTCCTGTCCTAATAGTGAGTCTAATCCGTTGCCTCTTGAGTATGCGCTGGTCTTGTGATTCACTTCTGAAGAGTGGAATAGAGCAGACGTGACAGTGTGCTTCCAAGGGTAGGTCAAAAAAAGGGGTAGAGCTCCCACCTGCCTTACCACCCCCCCACTCCTTCCTACCCCACTTCTTTTGGAACCCAGTCAGCACGTGTGAGGAAGCCCAAGACACATGTAGACACCCTGGTTAACGTCCCAGCTAGAGGCCCAAGTGACGGTGAGCATCGACTACCTGTCCCACAACTGAGTGATTTTTCAGATGCCTCCGACCCCAGCCTTCAAGCCAGCCACCCCAGCTGATGCCAAGCAAAGCAGAGGTGAGTTACCCGCACTGAGCCCTGACCAAGAGAGGTTTAGGAGAAAAGTAAATATTGCTCTAACTTTTGGGGTGATCCGTAATACAGAAATAAATGGAACACCCTTTGTCAATGGTTCTCACCAGCTGAGTAAGGACTGGGCTTCAGAATCACCTGTGGGTTTTCTCCACCGCTCTCTCTTCCTCCCTGTGCCCCTCCGGCCGCCCCCACTTCATCACACCGCTTTAGGGCCTGAATCCGGGAGGGTGAGGAGGAACACAGTTGACCAAGAAACCCCACAGAGGATTCAGATGCACCCTCCCCCCATTTGAGACCCAGTAGACCTGCTCTGTGCAATGTACTAGCTGTTAGCCGTTTGTGGTTCTTCAAATTCCAATTAATTCAAATAAAATAAAATAGTCAGTCTACAGTCTCAATAATTTCATTTCAAGTGCTCAAGAGGCACGGCTGCAGGACATCTCTGCCACCACAGGAAGTTCTACTGGGCGGTGCTGCATTAGAACATTGCTGCCCAGAGAGGACTGAGGGCCAGCAAGGCCAGCATCGTCTGGGAGCACAATGGAATACAGACTCTCAGGCCCACCCAGACCTACTGAATCAGAAGCTGCATCTTATCAGGACATGCAGGTCATCTGCAGACACGTGAATGTTTGAAAAACATGGCATTAGCCAGAAATTCGCAACCATGGCCGTATTTAGAAGCTTTTTTAAAAGTCTGGGGTGTAACCATACCCCAGTGTCTTGCCTGAGGATTTTGGCCCCAGGCAAGTTCACTATGGAAATTATAATGGAATGTTCTTGGGGTTAAAGGGTTTATACATGGCTTTATCCTCCCGGAGATAGGTTGGGCACTAGAATCACATCTGCATCCAGCGGTCTGCAGGTCCCTAACCCACCTCCATCTCTGCCTCTGCCCAGAGTACTGGACGGAACTCTTTATATATTGACCCAGTCCATAAGAGCTTATTGACTACAGGTGCGGAAGCATTAGCCAAGCAGTAGGTCAATTACATCATCAAGTAGTTTAGAGTATGTTGAGGATCCTGGCCATAGAACTTCCATTTTCCCCACGCTCAGACCAAGAAAATCAGAATCTCCAGGGGTGGGAGCCAGCATCAACCTTCTTTAAAGTTTTCTGGGTGATTCCAGTGTGCAGCCAAGGTTGAGGACCACTGCTCCAGTCTATATCCTCTGGAGGGTCCAACAGCCTCTGCCCCGCAGTGGGCACCAGTTCAATCATTTGCCCAGCACCACTACGTGAGAAATTGTCTTTTCTGAAGAGCTGCAGTAAGGGCTGTTGCTTTCCTGCAACGTCAGGCACCACTGAGCCATGAATCGCTGGGTTAACACCTCACATGTGCTGGACCAATTAGTTCTTCCCTTGGAATTTTGGAACTGAGACTCAGTGGCTCTGGGTGACTGAATCTACCAAGTTTAAAAGTTGGGAGCTGGAGAGAAAATTTCTGGGGTGTTGGAGTCCCCGGTTCCAGTTCCTTCCCCTTGTGAAGATTTATTCCTATCCTTGGGTTTCTGTGTCCTTATAATACATTTTTCTTTGAGCTTAATAGTTTTGGCTGGGTTTCTTTGTCTTGCAACCAAAAATGCTAATTTACATAATCCTAGGTCTGTTAACTATGTTCCAGGACAGAATTCCCAAAAAGATTCCTTAGGTAACTCAAAACTAATATGTAAAAAACAGCTGTATTATTATTATATGGCATATTTCTTTAAACTTTTCTATATTTGGAATTGTGATATAATGAGATATAAGAAATTCCTATTTGGTCATTCATATGTTCTTGAAAACACTGCAGTCTTAAAAGTAAAACAGGTGTTTTGTCATGTTAATGAGAAACTTTTGTTCACCCCCCCCCCAACCCAAGGGCGGGGGGGTAGAGGCTGAATCAGCCAATGGCCAATAATTCAGTCAGTCATGACTGTGCAATGAAGCCCTCACAAAACCCATGAGAAAAGCTGGCTCTCTCTCTCTCTCTCTGTGCTTTGCTCTGCTCTGCTCAGTCGGATCCTGCTTCTTGGTTGGAGAGAGCACCTAAGCTTGGGGAACCAGAATGCCTCCACGTGCCACCAAGCCAGGCCCCAAGCTCCACAAGGATAAAAGCTCCTTTATTTGGGACCTTGCCCAGTGTCTCTGTCCATCTGGCTGTTAACTTGTATCCTTTATGATATCCTTTATTAAACTGGTAAACGTTAAGTGTTTTCCTGAGTTCTGTGAGCTGCTCTGGCAAATGGATTGAACCTAATGGGGAGGTTGTGGGAACCTCCAAACTGTAGCCAGTAGGTCAGAGCACAGGTAACTGCCTGGGGCTTGCAACCTGTGCCTTGAGTTGGGGATGGAGGGCAGTCTTGTAGGATGGAGCCCTTAACCTGGGATTCTGGTGCTGTCTCCAGGCACATAGCACCAGAATTGAGTTGAGTTCTCCAACACCCTGCTGGTGTTCGAGAATTGCTAGGTGTAAGTATGTGTGGGAAGACCCTCTCCCACATATATACACACATTGGAATCGGGTCCAGGTACCCAAATGAAGTTTTATTATTACTATTATTGCTGTGTATAATATTGTTACTGTTATACATACAAGTAGGGAAAAATACAACATTGCATTTGGTGTTGGATGAGTGGCAATCGGAGGAATTCTATACAGAAATATGTATAGAAATAAATATATTTCCATATTTAATATTTCATAATAAAAAGCTTTTAAAAAGCCATCTCTTCCCTCTAAACTTATTCTCCTTTGGTCTATCTGAACTAATGGCATCATGACCTGCCCAGTTTGCTGAGCTCAGAAATGTGGGAGATTTCCTAGAATCTATCCTCTTCCTCATCCCTTTCAGCAGTCGACCAGCCCAAGTGATTTTATATGTAAAATACCCTGCAAATGTATTTGCTCCTTTCCATCTCAACAACTTACGCCTCAGTGTCTTGTCTGTGTGTCTGAACAGCTTTCTGATGTGGTTTCCCTTACTCTCATTTCTCCCCTAACCCTGTCTTTCTCCAGACTAATCTTTTAAAGAGACAGTTCTGATCTTATCACCTTCCTGCTTTGAAATCCTTGAGGCCTACTGCTGCCAACAGAATCAGGTTGAAATTCCTTGGCTTTTACACCAGGTCCTTCACAGTCTAGCTCCAAAGTCCCCTTCCCAGCCTCAGGTTCACCACTTCATCCCAGCCTCACAATCACACAAACTCATGGCTCCCTCAGCCCACTGTCTGCCTTCCTCACATACATACTTATTTATTCGTCCATTTATCCAATAAAAGTCCAGTGATGTGGCACTTCACTGGGTGCTGGGGATAGGGTACCCCTGAGATTGGAATACCCCCTAATCTGGCTAACCTTTACTAGTCTCTCAAGACCCAGCTAAAAATCAGCCCTTTGAGAAGCCTTCGTGATTTCTCCAAAGACTAAGAGCTGGAGCTCTCTGTGGAGGGTGGAAAGGGTGCACAGGGAAGGCTTCCAAGAGTAAATGATATTTGTCTATCCACTCAGGACCTCCTTAGGAATGATTTCACTTCTGGGCTTGACTCCAGAAAAAAGATCAGGAACCATCTAGGATGGGTTGGCCTGGATTTCCAGAAAAGTCAGCCAAGACACATTCACTAGCAGATATATCATGCTGAAAGTATGGCTGGACACCTAATTTTCAGGAAGAGAAGCCAGTGTGGGTTGGACTGTGGGTGGATGGGGGTACGCGCACATGTCTGGCACATGTGCTGGTGCTCATGGATTCTGGGATGTGTCAGAATCCTTGATGATGGGCTGAATGGAGCAGTAGTCAGCAGAACAGCTGTGATTATGCTCCAGGGAGCCCCTCCCTAAGGACTCCTCACTTGGCAGGGAAAAACACCCTGTCAACCCTAAACCGAGTGGGGACATTTTGGCTATCAGTAAAATCAGAAATGCAAGCAATAGGTATTGAGTACCTATTATGTGCTGGGCACGGAGATCCAACAGTGAACAGTTAGACATAGTTCTGCACTCGTGGGGGTTACCCGGGGGAAATAGACAAGGAACAAACAATTATAGACCAGGGTCTTAAGCCCTAGCAACCAACACCATCCAAGCTCCTGCGGGTCTCAGTGGATGTTAAATATGTGCCCTCCTTTGTGTGTGGAAGACGTGGAAATGCTTCCTGGAAAAAACTGCCTGATCTATTTGGGGGCAGGCAGACAGGGGAGGGGAGGAAGCAGGTTTTTCCAGCAGTGTAGCCTCTTTGAGGAAACATTTGTAAAACTGGAGACCACAGCTCTGGGCTATGTCCTCTGCAATCAGAAGGTCCAGGAGATGCCAGGACCAGTGTACATGATCCTCAAAGGGACAGAGATTTGGGGGGTGGTTGGTGAGCTACGCTCAGGGGTCCTCTTACATTCAGCCTAAAGGACTTGCCACCTGACCACCAGGTACCTCCTCCACTTTTGATGGGATCCCACCTGCCTAATCTGGCCACCTCTATACCTCAACAGTTCTCTGCAGCCCTGTGAAGCTCACAGGCCCCCTCAGGAGGTAATGGGCCCTGATGAATCTCAAGGAAGCAATCAGCTGAGCTGAGTATGTATGGGGCCCCCTTTCCACATGGCCACTTGTGAATGGGACATGGGTCCCATTTATCTGCCATCATGCCGCTTGGAAAGTCACTGAGGTCCATTCCAGACTAAGGCCTTCAGTGGCCAGCCTCTTGCCCAACACCCTGTGATACATTGCTGTCCACCGATGTTCTTTGGAGAAAGGACAGCCAAAGGGGTTACCACATCTTTTCCCAACTCCTGTTCATAATGGGCCTTACCATACATCACTCCACTGCTGTACTTTCTACATGTAGCAAGACTGAGTGGCCAAACTTCATTTGTTACTATTTTTATTGAGCTATAATTCAAACGCTATGAATTTCACCCATTTAAGTGTATAATTTAGTGGTTTTTAGTATATTCATAAGATTGTGCAACCATCATCACTATCTAATTTCAGAACATTTCCATCACCCCAAAAAGAAATCCCATACTCATTAGCAGTCACTCCCGATTCCCTCCTCCCCTGGTAACCACTCTCTGCTTTCTGTCTCTAGTCTCTATGGATTTGCCTTTGTGCTTTCTGGATATTTCATATAAATACAATCATATAATATGTGGTCTTTTGTGTCTGGCGTCTTTCACATAACATAATGTTATGCATGAATCAATACTTCAGTACTTTTTTATAGTGGAATAGTATTTCAGTGTATGGATATACTATGTTTTTTAATCCATTCATCAGTTGATGGACATGTGGATGGTTTCCATTCTTTGGCTTTTATGAGTAATGCTGCTATGAACATTCATGTGCAGGTTTTTGTGTGGACGCATTTTCAATTTCTCTGTGGCATATACCTGGCAGAATTTCTTGGTCATCTGATAACTCTGTTTAACTTTTGGAGGAACTGTGGGTGGTCAGATTTACAGTGGCTGAGTTCATCCACTTCTCTTACTTTCTGCTGGTAACTCACCCTCCCACGGCAATGACAGCACCGCACCTTCTCTCTCACATGGTTGAGTACCACTACAGACCCGGCTCCTAGGCGAAACATGGAGGCCACCAACCTCAAGCAAGAGGAGAATCAATAGCAAGTACCAGGGGAGACAACCCTTCAGGAAGATTTTGCTGTTTTCGGGCCGTACTTCTGCCACCCATCCTGGCTGAAGCCTGAAGACCTCTTCTTACGCAATGGCGCTGTCACTGGAGCGCTGGGTTTTATGTGTCAAAGCTGCCTTCATCCATGCAACCCCCATCTCACTGCTGCCAACTGAGCATGGTGTGCTGGGACCTTGCCACGTTCACCCAGGACAAGGCAACAGCCAGGAGCAGGAGAGGAGGTGATTGACTGGGAGGCTCATACCTTGTGGTTCAGGCCACACTACCAACTGAGGGCTCCAAGCAGCATGTTGGTGAAAAGTTGCTTGGCATTTGATTAGTTTAGTTTCAGCAGATGAAGGAGGATGCAGACAACTTGGACCAGATGGAATGAATTGTTCCCTGCTCTTGTGTTCTCTGAAAGGCACAACCCTAGGTAGTGAGAAGCAGAGAAGCAGGCAGCAGATAGCCATATTTTACACTTAGAACTGAGGCTTAGAGGGGTTGAATAGCCTGTCTGGGATGACCAGCCATCTGTTTTACCTGGGACTATCCTGATTTTAACACTGTCTTGCCAATGTGTTTCAGCCCCAGGCAAGTTCACTATGGATTCAGTGAGACTGAGGAATGACAATGGAATGTTCTTGGGGTGAAAGGGTTTATTACCTGGCTTGTTCTCCCTGTGGTAGGTCGAGCACTAGAATTACGTCTTCATCCAACAGTGTGCAAGTCTGTTATCCTCCTTCATCTCTGCCTCTGCCCAGAGCCCTGGGTGGAATTTTTTATATAGTGACTCAGTCAATAATAGCTCATTGCCTACGGGTGTGGAAGCAATTAGCCTAGCAGCAGGCCAGATACATCCTCAAGTAGTTTAGGTTCAGGTGAAGATCCTGGCCCTAGGAAACTTCACTTTATCCACAAGCACTGAAAGTTCCACATCCTGGAAAACCCTTTTAATTCTGAGCCAATTGAGAAAGCTGGTCAATGTCATTCAAGGTCATGCAACTCAAGTGCTGGGGCTGAATATGAACCCAGATCCTACCATCATCCTCTTGCTGAATGAATGGCTTACTGAGCAGATCAATCACTTGAAAATATTCAGAGCTTCAACAAGATCCCAGGTGCTTCCTGTCACTCTTCCCTTCCCCCTCAACCTCCCTGCAGTGGTTCCAGGTGGCAGTTCCACCTGGCACTTACCCAGGGCTGCCTTGCTGCCAGCAGGGAATAAAAATAGGGTGAGCTCTGGAGAGTTTCATCCCTGCTCAGGGCCTGCCACATCTCACCTACCTGGCTGCCCTGGATCCCAAGAGTCAGATATTTGGACCTTGAGAGTTATGAAAAAAGATGAGGAAGAATTAGAAAGGTCCCAGGTACCACTTCTTTGGGGAACCTGGGGTGGTAGAAAGAACCTGACCTTTGGAATCAGTCAGCTCTGGGATTAAATCTGAGCTTTCTGGCTAATAGCTGTGAGAGCCTTGACAATCTACTTAATTTGTGTCTGCATTTCCATTTTTCACAAATCCCCAACTTGAAGGGCAGTTGGGTGGATACTTAATTAGATAGTTTATATAAAGCACCTCATAGGTAAGCATTCAACCCTTTGGTCCCCTTTCACCTTGACCTAGCATTGCTTTTCATCTCTGAAAGACCACAAAGGATTTGCCCCTTCACATTAGGGACCCATCTGAACCCTTGTTACCATTCAGAATTGTTCTACAGTGTCCATCAAATTCCCCAAGCTCTGAGCCTCTTCTTTTCCCCACTACAGCTGCTGGTCCATTTTACTGACACTTCTCTCTCCTGAAACTGACATCCTGGAGTTTATCTCTGACCTGCCTTCCCTGATGTCACTCCTCTTCCTTTATAACCTTGACTTTATAGATACATGCTTCAGCCACTTTCTTTCCATCACTTGCCAGCCTTGTCCTTCTGCCATGCCTTCCTCATAAATCTTCTGCCTCGAACCAATGCAAGCACCTTCCTTTTGTCTTATTACCGGGTTAGTGAGCCCTACTGGAGAAAATCACGCATCTCACCACATTTAGTGTCTCTAAGTCCATATAGTCCCTCAGTTATCCTGTAACATAAATCTGGGCAACTCTTTCCCTTCCCTACAGATTGCTCTTCCAAACCTTTCACAGTTCCTCTAAAGTGCCCCACCTGACTCCAGCAACTCTCTCCATCAGCCGGTATTCTCCTCTGTGTCTCCGTGAGGAAAGCAGAGGCCTTCCAACAGGAGCTCCAGCTCTCTTGTTGATTCTCAGCCTCTGACAGTGAGGTTGGCCTGTTTTGCTCCTTATCCCCACCCCAGTGAGGATAGCTTAGTAATCATAAACATCACACTCAGCTCTTGGCTCCATATGGCTTGTCAGGGGATTCTTGTTGGTTTCCTCTGGTTCCTGCAGCCCTATCTGCCCTACTTTCCTTCTGTAGGGAAGGCAGATGGGCCCTGCGCTGTGACCTGCCCTGATCTGCCTACCTTGTTCAGTGACTCCACTCCTGCACTGCTGCTCCCAGCCATAACTGACATGTGTCTTCTACAGGCCTAGCAATTTACTAAGCATGTTTTTGTGTCTCATTTAATCCCCTAAAACAGCTATTTGAAGTGGATTTTATCCCTCTTTTCCTTATGAGGAAACTGAGGCTCAGACTTTAAGTAGCTTGCCCAGAATACGTGGCTGAGCTGGATGTCTGCCAGCTTTTCTCTTTTCACTCCACAGTTCTGCCACCTGTAACCATAACCATACTTCCCTGGCCACAGGCAGGATCCTCATTCCTTCCTCCATGCTTGAATGAATCTGGTCTTCACTGCACTTCTAAAGAAGTGTTCCTTTATGTTTGCCTCTCACCAGACTGTGAGCCCCTCCAGGGCAAGAAACCTCATTTCCATGTCCCAAGAGCCCTTCAGTAAATGCTTCTGATTACAAAAAGTTCAAGCCATCTGGGCCTGTGCATCAGAGTTCTGGGGTTAGTGGACTATTTTGCCCTTTTTCTTTTATAAAATGAATGGAAGTGAAAAAGTGATGATCCTAGAGGAAAGACATGAGACCTTATAACCTTGATGCACTAGGAACATAGTTGAGACACACCGTGGATGTGAAAATCAGTGACTCTGGCCTCAGCTCAACACTCAGTGGGTTTTAGTCAGTCTGCAGTGTGTGAAAATTAATATAGGAAAATCTCACAAAAGTGGAGTTCAGAGGCCAGGAGGGGGAGCCATACCACTCCATGTCAAATACCAGAAGAACTGTCAGTTGTAGACACCAACAGAAGAAGCCTTAGTAGGAAAGAATCATCAATTACAGGTCCCAACAGGAAAAGATGTACATGGCATCTCCTGTAATAAATCGACTTCCTCTGCAATTCAGCCAAGGAAAAACTTAGCAACCTGAACTCTTACTTTTCTCCAATGGATTTTCTTCAAAACACCCCCTCCCAACTTCCTCCTCCTCCATAAAGTTAATTCTCCTCCTTTGTCTGACAGACTTGCCTGTGGGTTAGCTGTAGCTTGCTTGTCCTGAACTGCAGTTTTCTGCTATTCCCGAATATACCCATTTTTGCTGAAAAAATAATTGACCATTTTGTTTTTAAGGTTAACAAATGTCATCAGTTGGGAAGGAAAAGAACAAAATTGAAGCATATGTATAGAATGTTAGGAATATATGATTTAGATTTATAACTAAAACATGAGGGGTAATTAGGACTTTTATGATATTTCTCATTTCCACAGGATGGAGCCACCCCTTAGAACATGAGACCGTTGTGCCTGTGCACAGGTGATTCATATAGAAACACTTGCTTGGCACTCACCATGAACCAGGCAGTGTTCTGGAGCTTTACCTGCATTGAGCATTGAATTCTCCCAACAACCCTAAGAGGTAGGTCCAAGTAACACTTTTCCTTAAGATAAGAAAACGGAAGCAAAGAGAAGTAAAATAACTTGCCGCTGGTACACAGCTTCTGAGTTGGTAGGGTCTGGATTCCACTTCAGTCTGTGTTCTACCCCGGCACACCGCACTGCCTTTGCTGTAATACGTTTGCAGAGCACATCGTGCACAAGAGCAGATGACTATTGGAACTTCCTGTGATACATAAAGAAAGCCAAATTTACTTATATTTTTAGATGAATCCTCCTGACACAAAGAAGAGTGCATCCTGGTGGTATGATTCCATGGTGCTCACTTTGATAGCTTATCCAGTATATATGAACGCTGGATGTGGCTAATTTGGACAACTCAGGTAGAAACTTCATCCCTTTGATGGTTATATTGTTGTGTGCTCCAGTATTCTTTCAGAGCAGGAAAACGAATAAAGGAAACAAAGTAAAAATAAACTAAACAAAGAAAAAAATTTGCAGTTGATTAAGCATTTCAGTAAGAGGTGTGCAGGCTGAAAAGGAAATTAAAGCCAGGTTCCCAGGGGACTTTAACCTGAGGGTCCAGACCAGTCTACACAAAATTCTTTTTCAAGATGTGTTTGGCAAGATCATCAGGATCTGAACTCAAGCTAACCCATAAAATAAAGCTAACTGTAGAGGAGAAAGATAATGGCTGCCCAGATCAATGGTATCTGAGAGACTAAAAAGAAAGGCCATGTGTGGTGAAAATCTGGAGGAGAAGAGAATAAATATTTACTTAGGACCTGACATGTGCCACGCCTGTGCCAGGAAGTTGACAAAAATTGGTTGGTCTCATTATCTCCAACTTACACGTGAAGAACCTGAAGCTCAAAAGGTCATGAAGCGAGCAGGGGCTGGAACCAGGTTTTAAGTCATGTCTCTTAAGACAACATTCTGTGGGTGAATTACTGGTACACTACTGTAGGTTTCTGACTTCAAAAACGACTAACTCATTTTGCAATATATATACATATGTCAAATCATTACATTGTATACCTGAAATGAATACAATGTTATATGTCAATTCCATTTCAATTAAAAAAATGATTAACAACGTATACTTACCTACCCTGAGTCTGGGTCTCCAGAGCCACTCTAGTTACTGCCCTAGAGGTGTCCTAATCCACGGCTAGCCTGACAGTTTCAAACTAAGAGTGTTGGTATATAAAGAACCTTACCCTTTGCGAGAGGAAGAGTTCAATTTTTTAAGGATTTTGTTTTTTTCTAAACTGCAATTCACAATAGGAAATAACATTTTATATTTTGACCAAGTACACACAGTATAGAGTATTTAACTGAAACAGTATTTTAGGAAATAATATTAGCCTTGTTACATGAAGGGCTCTCTTATTTTCTTTTCTATCCTATTTTTAAATATGCTGGTCTAGAGCTATTAATTTCATGGCCCAGGAGCAGGTTAAAACCTACAGTTTGAAAACACTATTATTGAGGGTTTTGGTTGATTTGGAGACCTATTTTCCTCATATTGCAAATGCAGAAATATGAGTCTCCAGGGAATGAAGTGACTTAAGTTTGCACAGCTAAGTGTTGGATGGAGGACCTCACCCCAGAATTCTGTCTTTATGTCCAGTGTTCTTCCGAATACAGTTTCTCAGAGAAATCACAAATAAGAAACTAAAGAAAACCCATATGCAGCCCTGTGAGAAGAAACACAGATGCGTGAGAAGACGAAGGAGGGGCATTTATGGGCAGCCTCCCTGCAGCCTAGGCATTTGTCAGGCCCTTATGGGATGCCTGCTCTGTGCCAGGTGGGGTGCAGGAGCTGGGATTCAGGATGGATAAGATGCAGCCCCTGCCTTGGAATGGGCTCCAGCTTCAGAAGAGCAGGCTGGCATGTAAACAGATAAATTGCAGTGCAGGGTAATTAGGACCATACATCATGTAGGAAGCACAGCTGGAGGCTGGAGAAAGGAACAATGAATTCTGTTTGAAGTGGAGGGGCAAGGAAGAAAAAAGACCTGGGGAATATGTGAGGTAAGGCTCGGGGTGGGTGCAGGGAGGTGGTGGTGGGTGCAGGGGGTGGGGTGGATGCAGGGGAGTGGAGTGGTGGGTGCAAGGTGTGTGTGGTGGGTGCAGGGGTTGTGGTGGGTGCAAGAGGGGGCAGTGGTTTTGAGGATGGGCTGATGTCTTGAGGGGGGCAGGAGGAGAGCATTTCAGGCAGCTGAACAAACTGCAGGGCACTGTAGAGGCCCGTCTGTGAGGCTGGGGATAGGAGGGGAGGGACTGCTGGAGGGACTGTCTTGCAACTTCCTGAAGTCACTTCTCGCTCGATTTTAGTTTATGGGTTGGAACAGCGACAGGTGAACAGAAAAGCAATATTCACATTTGTTTTGTGGTAAAACCCTTCGTTCAGATGAACTGCCATGGAGGCACAGTGTGTAAATGAGGAGGTAGGGATTTTTTTTTCCTTAACAGGAAGCAGATGTGTCATTGTTTAGAAATATATTTTGAAAGATCCTTGATGGGGTGAAGGAGCAAATTCTCACCCTGAGGGCTGAATTTGCGCCGAGACCTTGAGAAGAGGATGAGTTGCTTTGTCGGAGAGACAAGTGGTTCTCAAACCGTCCAGACTGGCAGGACAGAGGTGCCGGCGAAACGGGAAAGATTCACACGCTCCTGCTACCTCCCACCCAGTACCGAGCCCATTCTCCACAGAATCCTGAGCAAATAAGCCTTTGAACAGGCAGAACCCTTCACTGTCTTCCCTTACTCCCAGGACTCCAAAGCCCTGACCTGGCCTCCCAGGCCCTGCACCATCTGCCACAGGCTGCAGCTCCCACGGCTTCCCTCACAGCAGAGCCTGACGCCCTGCTGTTTCTAATTCATCCCACACGCCTCCCACTCAGGGGTTTGGTGCCCGAGCCCTCTGCCTGGCACTCCTCACCCAAGTGCCTAGTCTCCACTGTGCAGTCAGGTCTCGTGGCAGATGCTACGGTGCAGAACCGCATCTACTCTCCCTGCGGGCTTACCACCTCAGAGCCCAGCTTCTGCGCCAACAGGGCGGCGTGTCGCCTACCTCTCCCGCTGGGCTGGAGGCCCCTAGAGGTGGGGTTTGATTCTTCCTCCTCCTTGCAGCTCCCCAGCGTCTAGAACGGTGCCTCCGATGTAGAGATGCTCTATAACCGTCTGTTGAGTGAGCTGCTTTGCCACGGGGAGCAGAGGAGGTGAGCTACCTGGCGGTAGTGGAAAGCTCGATGGCTTTGGGCTTTAACTGCCTCAGGGTCTGGGGCCAGTAGGCCCTCAGCCGGCACCCGGGTGAAATATGGAACAGTTCAGACAGGAGCTAATGAGGAGAAGCAGAGGTGGGGTCAAAGGCCCCCTGCCTCTTCGTCCTCCTTCCTTCTGGCAAACCCCGGATGTCCCTTCATTAGCTAGCGGATGGCCTTCCTTGTCTCTGGGACCCACAGAGGATGCGCGCTGAGACCGCCCCCCCTTCCTCACCCTGGAGGGCAGGCGTCTCTTGCCGTCTGAGAGAGGACTGGGGTCTGCTATGGGGAACACAGGGACCAGTGCGTCAGCATGAAAGAGACTGTGGGTTTCTGCATGTGTGGGGTCAGTGTGTCAGTGGACCTTTGACAAGTGTGTGAGCCTCTGTTCTGAGGGTCCTAGAGGTATCTGACATGGAAGTGGGAGGGCGCTCCCCTAAGGTGTTCACCTGAGACCTCCCTGACCTGCCATCTTAGCTTTCTGTGTTTGGTGACACACTGTGTGATAGGCTCCTAATAAGGAAGAAGAGGGACAAAAGAAAGAGAATGCTTTGGAGAGATGGAGAGACAAAGAAGAGAAGAGGCAGAGGGAAAAAGGCATGGAGAGGGAATATAAAGAAAAAACCTCAGAGCAGGAGACGCAGGAGAATTATCAAGACAGAAAGGGAAAGATGAGTCCTGGAAGAGAAGGGCCTACAAAGGGAAGAAATGGATGACATCAGCCCTGGCAAGTTTCAGACCCACAGGAAGAAGCAATTGTCCTGTGTGTGCTACAGCCCCAGGGGGATTCAGCCCTGGTGCCCAGGACCCCTGAGGATTCTGAGCCCAGAACTCCCCCTGGAAGAGGACTTACTACTCTCTTACTGCCTCAGCTTCCCTCTTGCCTGCTGGACTGACTCTGTCTGTTCCCAAGAGGGGGGGATCGGTGTCCACCTTCAGCCCCATGTCACCCTTCTCAGAGAGAAAAGGTCCCTGAAGGGTCTGTGGATTGATGATGGAGAGCTGAAAAAAAGCAAGTACAGCAAAATATTAACCACGGTAAAACCTACACGGTGGGCATATGGGTGTTCACTGTACAATTCTTCAGATTTTCTATATGTTCAAATTTTTTTCATACAAACTATCAGGAGAGAGAAAAAATGTATCTGGCAAATAATAGGCACTCCTAAGTATAAGATGTAGGGAGGGTAACCCTTTTCTAGGAGAATCAATATTTTAAATACCCGGAGAGGGCAGTGGTGGTTATCCCGAAAGATGACAGATTGCAGGTGAGAGCATCTGAGAACCCAAACAGGGGAGGAGAACCCTAGACCACACTCAGAGGTGATTAATAATTTTACCCACCCATGCCTGCTGGTCCCTCGGTTGGTGACCTTTTCTCAAGATTATTCTGCCTCTCCTGAGATCTAGGCCTTGGCCCGGAGCAGACCCCACCCCGCCACCTGTAACCCTTGGGGGAGGGGCAGGGATAACATGTCCCACACCCTGCCTGACAACTGACCCTAAGAGGTTGATCATGTTTGCTCAGGAGGTGAGGTTCACACAATTAAGATGAGGGGCAGGGCTTGGACCTGGTATAAAAGTGCTGGAAGTTTCTGGGGAGTTACTTTGCGCCTGAAACTGACAGGTGAGGGGTGACAGAGGTGTGGGCTTAGGGGTGACAGGTATGCCTGGATTTACGTTTAGGGGAATTCAAGCTGAGCTGCAGAAGAACTTGACTGGATTGAGTGGCAGGGGAGACTAGGTGTCAGCTAACAGGAGCGTCGGGATCTGAGCTAGTCTTGGGACAAAGCTATCTCGGTCTCAGCTGAAGGACTGGGGACACCTGGGGGGCTCAGGAGAATGGCTATAGCTAGATTTGTGTTAGTGGAGAAAGAATTGTAACAAATAGACCAGGTTCCTGGGATCTACTATCTTGAGATGGTCCCAAGTCCTGCAACTTCTCAGTCCGTCCTGCCTCCCGCAGGACTGCTGGGACACTGGTCTCTTCCTTTACCACATTCACTCCTCGGGTGGTACAGAGACACACCTCTAAAATGCTCCTTTCTTTTTGATCTGAAACCAAGGTGAAGTTAATAATTTAGGCTATGCCCCCAGTGCCCCGCAAACCGGGCCAGTCTGCCACAGGCTGGCTTTAGTTAGGTTTTGCTCCACTCCTGGTTTGGTAAGCTCGACATCTCTAAGATTTGGGGGTGTCCTCCACTTCTGTAAAAAACTCCTTTCCTGCACCAGGAGGGAACAGGGCTTGACAAAGCTCAGCCCAGACAGAGGACTGGCACTGATTCAGTTTGAGGTGGAAGCAGAGGGTTGGCTACAGCCAGACCAGAGAAAGGCAGACGGGGTAAGGACACAGAAGATAGCATCTGTGAGGGACAGACTGGAGACTACGGACAATCCTTTCTAAGCCCATGGCTGGGTCAGTTAGGTCTGGGTTGACAGACCAAGAAGCCTGAGCCTCAGCTGGAGGTCAGGGATGCCTGGGTAAGTGAAGTCCAGGGGAAAAAGGATAAACCTGCACTTTCTCCTTTCTTCCCCCTCCAGCCCCAGAATGTTGACCATTGCTCTTCTTGCCCTTTTGTGTGCATCAGCCTCTGCCAGTGCCAGTAAGTGAGAAGCCAGGAACCTGGCAGTAGAGTCATGGGAAGGCAGCTGCCTGCACTGCTGGCGGCCAAGGTTTCAGAGGCTGGCTTGGGATGGTGGGAAGTGAATTGTGGGAGAAATGGGGTGGTGGAGAGAAACTGAGCTCTCAGGGGATTTCTCCTTCCAATTGGTCCTTTCCCCTCCAGTTCAGGCTAGGTCATCCTCCTACAATGGGGAATATGGTGGCGGTGGAGGAGAGCGATTCTCCCATTCTGGCAACCAGATGGATGGCCCCATCACTGCCATCCGTATCCGAGTCAACAGATACTACATTGTAGGGTAAGTTTCTGTGGTTTGGGAAACCTCTGGAATCCTACTAAATCGGGAAGTTCTCTGTCACTTTGGGTCACGCATGTTTCCACCAACAAGCCCCAGAGATAACATCATATGTGAAAGTTGTCAGAGACCTGGATTTGAGACCTGTGCTGCTGCAACCCCTACGACCCAACACGTGCCCTTGGGTCAGCCATACACCATGACTCTCAGGAGCCTGGAAGTTGTCATTTAACCACCTCCCAAGATTCAGATCCCTTCTGGCCCCCTCTAGATGCATAAGGCTTTTGCAAAATTTGTGTCCTTCTGATCCTAGATCTGCATCCTCGGACAGCACGGACAAGTCCCTTCCCTCATGGGAGCCATTCAGATGTTTGAAAAATCCCTTTGCTTCTTTCAAGTGGGTGTGGGGGCACAGTGAGAGTCTAGACTTCATATTCAAGCTCTAACACTTACTGTCTGGAACACTATGGATAAGTTGTTTCCCTCTGTGAGCCTATTTGTCAACAAAGTCAGTTGAAGTTCCCTGCATGACCTCCAAGGGCTCACCCAACCCTCACATACTGTGGGACTAGCAGGAGATTTGTCATCTCTGCTGCTGGCGTGGAGGTCTCACCATCTAGGCCAAAGGGGGTCTGAATTCTGATGCCCCTGCTCAGTGCCTCCCTCCTTCCCTCCTCACCCTGCCCCCAGGCTCCAGGTGCGCTATGGCAAGGAATGGAGTGACTATGTGGGTGGCACCCAGGGAGACCTGGAGGAGATCTTCCTGCACCCTGGAGAATCCGTGATCCAGGTGTCTGGCAAGTACAAGTACTACCTGAGGAAGCTGGATTTCGTGACTGACAAGGGCCGCTACCTGCCGTTCGGGAAAGACACAGGAACAAGTTTCAATGCTGTCCCCTTGTACCCCAACACGGTGCTCCGATTCATCAGTGGCCGAGCGGGCTCCCTCATCAATGCCATTGGCCTGCACTGGGACGTCTACCCCAGCGACTGCAGCAGCTGCTAAGCCCGGCCTCCTCAGCGGGGCACTGCTGTGAGGGTGTGACAGCCCCCTTACCACTAACCCCACATGGCTCAGTACAAAAAAATAAAAGGATGTGGCTAAAACTAGTGTGTATGTGGGTGTCTGCAGCTTGGATCCGCTTCCTGACTCTAGGTATGGATGTGCAAATCTCATTTCTGGCTATCTGTTGGATGCCACTCTGGGGAAGAGTGGGAGGAAGAGGGAGAGAGGTGTAAAGTCCTGGGCTTTTCTCCCTAATTTATCAAGAGCTGATAAGATGTTGGCTTGCACTAACTCTTTTTTCAAGGATAGGTCCTGTGAGTATTTACCCAAACTGGAGTTTTGAGGCTCAGGGTAAGGCCGAGTTGGGGCTTATCCCAAAACCCAAGATGTTCCACTCTCCAGCCCTTCTCTCCCCTTGAGATAGTGCCCCTCCACCAACATGCTGTCACCCTACTCTCTTGACCTTGATCCACTTGCTCAATGTGGATGGCTTGAGCCATTGTCCTTTGTTCTTTCCTGGAATCCATTGGATTCCTGAAATGTAGCCTAAGTTTGTGCCAATTATCTGCCAATTACCCCAGCCTAGTTCCTCCCCATCTTTACCCATAAGCCCTGGTGTCCTTGCTAGTTCTCTCAGAATTGGGGTTCTTTCCTTAGGAAGTCACCACCTCAATAGCTTCTACTCTGTCAATACCATCATCAACAAAGGGCATTCCGAGGAAGGACAATTTCCACTGGCAGTTTCCATGAACATAAGGGGTTGGCTAGTGTTCAGGGGAAGCATTAGAATGACTGGATAGATTCAGCAAGGATATAAAGTTGCTTTGAAAATAGTTCTTTGGACTCTAGTTCCCAGTCCTAGAATTTTGACCTTTTCTTTTTTTTTTTTTTTGGTGGTAGCAGTGGCACGGGGGGAGTTACTCATTACTTCCAAAAGATTTATTCATATCACAGGGAATGCAAGAGTCACATTTCTTCCCAATTGGACAAAGATAACAGCATGTACACGTAATTTTATTTAAAAAATTAACACAGTAGAGACAAAATCATACCTAGCCTGTTGTTATGACAATTCTTTTATTTCTTTCAATCAATTCCATTGAGTGGAATATTGTTACTATTATTAATTTTTTGTTGAGGTATAAACCACATAACATCAAATTCAGCCTTTTACAGTGTGCCATTTCAGTGGCTTTTATAATGATAGATTGTGCAACCATCACCAATCTAATTCCAGAATTCCATCACCTCAAAAAGAAACCATACCTGTTAAGCAGTCACCCCTATTCTCCTCTCTCCCAGTCCCTGGGAGCCACTCATCTATTTTCTCTCTCTGTGGATTTGCCTGGCCTGGCCATTTCATATAGATGGAATCATACAATAATGTGGCCTTTTTTGTCTAGTTTCTTCCCCTTAACATAATATTTTTAAGGTTCATCCATGTTGTAGAATGCATCAGTATTTCAGTCCTTTTTACGGCTGACTCTGATAGACTTTTGATAGATCAGATACCTGGGCACCTTTAGGACAATCTTTAAGGCAGTGGTTTTCACTACCCATGCACAATGAAGCACCACTACACCTAAGAGGTAGCCACAGCAGAAGTGGGCCAAGTGATGGCACCCCTGGCTTTTGTCTAGTCCACATACTGGGCTTTTGCAGAAGATTTTGTTTAAAGAAAGATTTTCTTTCTTTAAAAAATGAAGTTTTAAAATTGCTGAATTGAGCTAATCACACATTTATCAAATATTCCCTGATAAGTGCCAGGAATATCCTCTAGCCAAATGGTTTTTTGGTACTATAATAAAGACATGTTTCATAGAAAACTAAAGTTGTCCAAAGAAGGGGCAACTTTCTCTGGGGATGTCAGGGAAGATTTTGGGAAGGAAGGTGTGTACATACGTGTGTGAATGCATGTGTGTGTGGGGAGCAGTACTGGGATCAGGGCCCAGGTTATGCAGAAATATGAAGATATGAAAATTACAGTGGTTCAGTACAAAAAATGCAAAGTACAGTTGGGCAAAAGATGAAGCCTCATGGAAAGGCAGGCACCATGAATGTTGTGCTAAACTATTTAAACTTTATCTTAGGGGTTACAGGAAGCCACTGAACCAAAATCTTGCCCAGGAGATTGATAAGATTTATGAGAAAATCATTTTTCTGATATAAGTGGGGAAAATGGACTGAAGGTGCAGCAGGATGAGATAAGAAAATAGTTAAGAAACTAATTCTAGATCAGAAATGATGAATGTCTATACAAAGGCAATAACATGAGGAAGAGAGCAAAGGGAAGAATTTGAGAGATTTGAGGGGGAAGGTAGACTCAGAAGAACTTGATAACTGAAATGCATGGGGTGGTAAAGGAAGGGAGTCTAGAAGTATTATCATATTGCCCTGTAGCATGGGCAACTAGGAAGAGAGGATATCTCTGAGATGGGGACTATACAAAGTAACATTAACTAGCTTTTGGACCTGATGAATTTTGTTGTATCTGTGGGACATCCTGGTTGAGATACAACAGCAGGCAGAGGGATATTTGAAAATAAAGTTTTGATGTAGTTTGAGGTAGGGCTTAGATCCAGAACTCAGCAGCACATAGACAATGAAGTTTAAGTGATGGGCATAGACATCACCCAGGAAAACTATGGCCATACAGAGCATTGGGTAATACTAACTTTTGATGGTTGCTCCAAAGGAGAGGAATCAGTTGAAGAAATAGAAAACGGAATCATCTGGGAAGTAAAGGGGATCAGGAGGGATACACTCAAAGGAAAGAGAGAAATTGAAGTCAATATAAGGATGGCTTCAGTTTCCTTGACTTTGGCAATCAGAAGGTCATTAATTACCTTGACAAAGTTTCAGTTGATTTGGGGAAAGCTGGAGCCCGGATGCAACTGGTTGAGGAATGAATGGAAAGTGAGGAAATACAGGCAGCAAGAGTTGATATTTCAAGATGTTTGGTTCTAGATAGCCAGAAAATAAGCTAGTAAGTCATAGTTATGGGAGAATGAATGTAAGGAAGGAGGGTTTTGTTTTTCTTTTTCTAGACAAGAGAAACATGAACATGTTTATATGATGAAAAGAAGGAGTAGAGGAAGAGGGTGGGATTCAGGAAAGAAGAGATAATTGATGGAACAAGGTCTCAGAAGAGTATGGGGAGGATGTTTTTTCGAAGTAGGAAACTTTAAGAAAGAAAGGAAGAAAATAAAGATGAGTGAAGGTATAGGTTAGTTTGTATGGGAAGTAGGGAGGGAATTAATACCTAACCTTTACTTGTTTAGTTACATGAGTAAAGTAACTTGCTCTATCAATCAGAGTCTACCACAGAAAGAACCAGTAAGAGATATACCTACATATATACAGAAAGAGATTTATTGAAAAGAATTGGCTATGCAACAGTGGAAGCTGCTGAGACAAATCTGAAATCTGTAGGGCAGGCTGGCAGCCTGGAAACCCTAGGCAGGAGGGGGTGCTGCAGTTCATAGGTGAAATTTCTTCCCAGGGAAACCTGTTTTGGTCTTTTTTACCTTCTGCAAATTAATTTATTAAGTTATTGAGATTTATACTTTTAGTAACTTCATTTTCTTTTCTAAAATATTTCTTCCAGTTTTAGTGACATATAGGCAACAAAGTTGTAAGATATTTAAAATGTACAATGTAGTGATTTGATATATGTATACATTGCAAAAGAATTTCCACAATCAAGTTTAACACATCCACCATCTCATAGTTAATTAAAAAAAATTTTTTTTTCGTGAAAATGCTTAAGATCTTCTCTCTTAGCAAATTTCATTTATACAATTCAGTACTATCAACAATAGTCATCATGCTATGCATTAGATCCTCAGAACTTACCTTATAGACAAAAGTCTGTATCAAAATCTTTCCATTTCCCACACCTCCTAGCTCCTGGCAATCACCATTCTACTGTTTCTATGAGTTCAACTTTTAATGGGAACCTAGCTATCAAAGGTCCTGATGAGTTGATGGAGTACTACACAGGGACTCAGGAAACCTAAATTCTAGCTCCACTCAGCTATATGACTTCAGCCCAATGTCTTACCCTCTCTGGGTTTCAGTTACCCACTTGTAAAATTAGCTTATCTGGATTAGATCCTTTCTAAGATCTATCCAGCTCTCAAGTCCTAGAAATCTAAATTCTAAGAATTTACTGTTACATAAAAATAACTGGTTTCATTGTCCAGTGGTTGAATGTTACATAGGGATAACTGAGAGGTGTGTATGGCTAAGGAGGTCCCAGGCACATAGCCTGAGACGGCCTGGAATGGGGGCATGTCTGGAATGGCTGAGGCCGCCTCAAGCAGGAAGTGCTCTGGAAAATGCCTCAGGGCCCTCAGCTACAAAGGGAGTCTATAACTTCTCTGATGACAGCCTGGAGTTGAAAGGCAATGTTTCAAAAAGAAAATTCTCCCCTGCCATCCACCCACAATCCTACAGGAAGTCAACAAATTAACTGGGTAATATAACTATGCCTACTTCCTTGTTTGGATCACTGTGGACTCCACAGGCGCTGGTCCTGGGCCCTCAACTCCCGCTAAAAAGCAGAACAGTTCCATGTCAAAGGAACACAGGGCAGCCCCAAGAATAAAGCAACCTCAACCTGCACCAGCTGCCACAGTCATCCAGGAGACAGCTGAGGTCAGATCCCTAAACAATAATCACCAACAGAACCCAACTCTCCAAGTCATGGAAGACTCCCCTTAGACTGTAGCTCATGGATTTCAAGAAAGTTTTTGGCCCAATAAATTCAAGTCCAATCAATGAAAGTGTGCAAACCTTAATGTTATAATGAATTTGGACTTGGATATGCTAAAAAAGATAGCAATTATTAGTGATTATTAACATAGGGCGTGTGAGAGAACATTTAAGGATCACTTCAGGTAGGAAGACTGTATTAGGAGTCGTACATGTTTTTGGGGTGTTATTTCGTGGAGAGGGATGAAAAGTGGAAGAGGCAACTAACATTTATTGAGAGTCCATTATGAGCTCGAGCAATCTTCAAAACACCTCATTCAATTGTGACAGCAATCCTACTGAAAAGTAGTAGTGTTATCCCCATTTTTCGGAGAAGTTACCAACACAGAAAACAGTTGATATGTTTGTAGGTGGTATGAGGTTCACACGAGAGGTCACTGTGTCCCCTGTCCCTCAAACCATTCCCTCAAACTTACACCATTGCCTATTCTGAGCAAGGGTGTGAGTGTTTAATAACTGAGCAAATCCAAGCAAAAAGAGTCTTTTTTTCTATTCTCTGTTTTAGTTTGCCATTAAAAAGGAATCTCATCCTGAAACCCTCTATTATCTTGGGAGAGCAAATGAAAATGAGGTTTGTTGGATTTAGTACAAAACTAGAACTCAGAAAAATTATATCACTCCATTCAGTCATATTACATATATTTATTAGGTGCCTATGATGTGTCAGGCACTCTGCGAACTGCTGTTACCTGTCCAAAGTCACACAGTAGGTAGCAGAGTCAGGCTTAAACTCAGGTCTTTCCGATGTCAAAAGCTGGGCATTTTTCACAAGTCAATGAGTAACAAACAATTTAGGATCAAAGTCTTAGAAGGAATTGCAACAGTTGGAAAACCATATCACGCATCCTCACATGAGTTCTGACAAAAGCATACATCCTCTGTGACCCTAACTCCTACTGAGATATGACATTACCATTACCCCCAGAATATTCCCTCTGGGCTCTTCCCAGTACCTTCCTGCCCCCAACTCCCAAAAGGCAACCACTCATCTGACTTTTTCACCACAGACTAATTTAGTTTGTTCTGCATTCAATGGTATATTATGTACCATGTGGCATTTGGAGAACTCCACTGTACAGTCATGAAAGAACAAGAGTGAAAAGGCAAGTAACATTCTGGTAGTATTATGAAAATAGTTTTAACTTTGCACGGGCCAGGGGCCCCCAGCCCAAACTTTGAGAATTCTTGCTCTATGGATTTTTTTTTTGTAAATGTTTGTATACTATTCTTTTTTTATGTCCTCAAGGCAACCTCTGCAGAGCAAGCCTCATCATTCCAGGAAGCACAGCAAACTTGCCCCAACACAGCAGCCACCAAAGCTGACCCCAGTGCCTTCAGGAAAGGGCCTGTGGGCTGCTCAGCAGGACCCCTCTGGGTAGTGTCCCCTCACCCCCCACAGCTCTTATATACTTGTATGTGAAGGATGTCCACATGGGGAGCCTGGCCCAGCTTCCTGGCCACCTGTGGTGCTCTATTATCTCTCTAAGGCTTCCTTCTTCTCTATGTGGCCCCCCAGTTCTGGGTGTCTCTTTTCTAGCCCCCATTCTCTTCTTCATCACTGCCGCTATGCTTTTCACCCCAGATGACCTGCATTTAATCTTCCCAGGTTTGAAGGGCAGGCTCACCCACTAGTCTCTTTCTAATTTTATGACCTGAACTCGTCTGTTCTTTCCTCTGCTCTCCATCGCTGCTTAAGGGTTTCGTTTGTAAATTAAAAGAAAAAAAATCACTGCTTCTTTCTCTTTGAATTCCAGGTGTTAAACAATCCAAATTTCCAGCAGACAGATGCAGATCTTGACACCCTGCCCTTATAATTCTGTTCATTGTCTGTCACCATCACCCACTCCCACACCTCTCTCCCCACAAAAAATAAACTCCAGGAAAATGGAGACCACGTGTGTCTTCTCATTCACCATGGCATCCCCACCACCTGAGGACAGTGGCTAGGACACTATAAGTGAACAATAACTTGGAGCTGAATTCTCTTATTCCCTTTGAGTATCAGGTATCTAACAGCCCTAATTCCACCTAGCAGATGCAGATCTTTCAAACAAGCCTAGGAAGTGGATTCAAACATTATTCCCTTTCACATCTGAGGAAATGGAGACACTGCTCTGGCACCAAAGCCCTGTACCTAAAGCTACCTATTCAAATTTATAAGTTCTCATCCCCTGATCTATGCTCTTTCCACTATTTCTGGCAGGTAGCTCACCAAACATCTTGGGACTGGCAACAACTGTGAATACCTGAACAGCCCTAAGGGCACAGAAGACCAAACTGCCAATTGTAGTAACGACACACTTCCATTGTTTTGTTTTGTTTTGGAAAACCGTCATTTTTCAAATTAAAATGTTATTTATATGTAATGGGTTTATTCTATTTTTTTGGCAGATTTTAAAATGGAGATATAATTCATATAACATAAAATTTACCATTTTTGGACTTGCAAGATGGCAGCATGAGAGGTGAAATGGAGAGCTCCTCCCAAAACCACAAAGTGTACAAAAATATAGTTAATTAATACAATTAACCTTAAAACAGCAACAAGAAAGAAGGCTGCACCAGACTGCAAACAGACCTCACAAACAGAGCAGACCTCACAAAACAGGGTAATGTAGGAAAGCCTTAATCTGGCGGGACCCAAGCCCTTCCCCCACCCCAGCTCACCAGCAGGAGGAAGAGAAACGGAGCACCGGAGGGGGTGAAAGCCTGGGACTGCTGAACACCTAGCCCTGGAGATCTGCTTTGAGAGCAGAATCCTATAGTGTGTGGTGCTCTGGATGCTGGGGGGCAGTGCTTGAGAAATTGACATTCTGGCCATTTGTGGAGGAGGGGATCCACACCCAGCTGCTCTGTGTCAGAGGAAAGGCAGGGAGTCTGAGAGGCTTCCTAGCAGCCAGAGGGCTGCTGAAGGGGCGGGGTTTGAACGGAGCTCACTGTGCAGGAGAAGGGAGAGCTGGACAAGGCTGTCTGGGCCCACTCTTCCCAGCTGGTTGGGAACTTTGGGGAGCTTCTGGTGCTCCATCCCACTGGCTGCCTACTCAGCTCCGAGGCCCCACACTGTGACACACAGCCTGCGAAGCCTTCCTACTGGCCTGCAGGCACCTGCTCGCAAACCCGCAGTCACTGCACAGGCATCAGGCTAGCCAGAGGGCGGCGCCCCCTACAACAGCTAGAGATGCAAGGCACAGAAGCTTACACGTGTGTGCTTGGTCCACTGGCTCTGACACTGGAGACAGGCACCGCAGATGGGAATTGGGAAACAGATCTTCCCGCCCCCCAGGCACCAGCTCCGCTCCCTGATGACCCCAACCTCACTCTAGGGACTGAGCAGCTCCAGAGACAGGAATTTCTGCACACTAGTGGGCACCACACAGAAATATGAAATGACAAAAGAACACGGTTCAGACAAAAATTTCACAAACCCCAGAAAGAGGGCCAAATGAAAACCAACTCGCCAATCTTCCTGAAAGAGAGTTCAAAATACAAATTATAAACATGCTTATGGAGGTACAGAAAAATATTCAAGAACTCAGAAATGAATTTAAGTTGGAGATTCAATCATTAAGAAATTAGATATCTGAAATGAAACATACAATGGAGGGATTTAAAAGCAGATTAGATGTAGTAGAAGAGACAGTAAATGGAATAGAAATTAGAGAAGAGGAATACATAGAAGCTGAGGCAAAGAAAGAAAAAAGGATCTCTAAGAATGAAAGAATATTGAGAGAACTGTGTGACCAATCCAAATGCAACAATATTCGCATTATAGGGGTACCAGAAGAACAGAGAGAAAATGGGATAGAAAGTGTCATTGAGGAGGTAATTGCTGAAAACTTCCCCAATCTGGGGAAGGAGATAGTCTCTCAAGCCATGGCGGTGCACACTATCAACAAAAGGGACCCAAGGAAGACAACATCAAGACATAATAATTAAAATGGCAAAGATCAAGGATAAAGACAGACTTTTAAAAGCAGCTAGAGAGAGAAAAAAAACATCACATACAAAGGAAAACCCATTAGGCTATCATCAGACCTCTCAACAGAAACCTTACAGGCCAGAAGGGAGTGGCATGATATATTTAATGCAATGAAGCAGAAGGGCCTTGAACCATGAATACTTTACCATGCAAGGTTATCATTTATATTTGAAGGAGGGATTAAACAATTTTCAGATAAGCAAAAGCTGAGAGAATTTACCTCCCACAAACCACCTCTACAGTGCATTTTGGAGGGACTCCTACAGATGGAAGTATTCCTAAGGCTAAAAAGATGTCACCCAAGGGAAGATAAAGAGTTGTGTTTGTAATACTATACGAAGTAAGTTAAATTAGACTGTTAGATAGTAAGAGATTCCCCTTAAACCTTTGGTAACCTGCAATGGCAATAAGTACGTACCTATCAATAATCACTGTAAATGTAAATGGTCTGAAAGCACCAATCAAAAGACATAGAGTTACTGAATGGATAAAAAAATAGACCCATCTATATGCTGCCTACAAGAGACTCACTTCAAACCCAAGACATACACAGACTGAAAGTGAAGGGATGGAAAAAGATATTTCATGCAGCTAACAGTGAGAAAAAAGCAGGCATTGCAGTACTTGTATCAGACAAAATAGACTTCAAAACAAAGAAAGTCACAAGACACAAAAAAGGACGTTACATAATGATAAAAGGGTCAGTCCAACAAGAGGATATAACTATTATAAATATCTATGCACCCAACACAGGATCATCTACATATGTGAAACAAATACTAACAGAATTAAAGGGGGAAATAGAATACAATGCATTTGTTTTAGGAGACTTCAACACACAACTCACTCCAAAGGACAGATCAACCAGACAGAAAATAAGTAAAGACAACAGAGGCACTGAGCAACATATTAGAATGGATGGACCTAACAGACATCTACAGAACACTCCATCCAAAAGCAACAGGATACACATTCTTCTCAAGTGCACATGGAACATTTTCAAGAATTGATCATACATTAGGCCACAAAAGGAACCTCAGTAAATTCAAAAAAATTGAAATTGTACCAACCAGCTTCTCAGATCTAAAATGTATGAAACTAGAAATAAATTACAAAGAAAATGAAAAAGCCCACAAACACATGGAGGCTTAATAACATGCTCCTAAATAAGCAATGGATAAATGACTAAATAAAAACAGAGATCAAGCAATATGTGGAGACAAATGACAACAAAAATTCAACACCACAAAATCTGTGCAATGCAGCGAAGGCCGTGCTAAGAGGGAAATATATTGCAATACAGGAATACCTCAGGAAAAAAGAACAATCCCAAATGAACAGTCTAAACTCAAAATTATTGAAACTAGAAAAAGAATAAATGAGGCCCAAAGTCAGTAGAAGGAAAGACAAAATAAAGATTAAAGCAGAAGTTCCGGGAAGATGGTGGCGTGAGCAGGGCGGCGGAAATCTCCTCCCCAAACCATACGTATCTATGAAAATACAGCAAATACAACTATTCCTAAAAGAGAGACCAGAATATACAGGACAGCGCACAGCCTGCATCTGCACCTGAGAGGACTCGGCACCCCGCAAGGCGGGTAAGATACAGAGCTGCGACTGGCGGGACCTGAGCACTCCCCCACCCCAGCGCACCGGTGGGAGGAGAGGATTCAGAGCCAGGAGGGAGTGGAAGTACAGGCCCACGAAATAACCAGCCCTGGTGATCTGCGCCGGGAGCACTGACACACTTCATGCAGTGCATTGGATATTGGAGATGCAGAAGTTGCAGGTTTTGAGATGGGAACGTGCCTGGGTCCTTGCAGCAGGCTCCCTGGGGCAAAAGAAAAGTGCACGCTTTTTTTGGCGGTCTTTTAGAGGCAAGGGTCCAGGATTGTCCCAGCACCTTTGGCTCTGAGTCCTGAGGAATTTCAGACCCCTTGGCTGGTGACTGGGGAAAAAGTAGCCGCTGAAACTTCACACAGAGAGCAATGGCCTCCCATTCGTTCCCACCCTGGCCAGAGCTACAAACGGCTCAGCGGAGCTGTGCAGCTGCGGCTGCAGAATAGTGGAGCAACAGTGCCACCTACAGCATCCTAACAGAATCTACTCCCGGTGGGCGTTTTTTTTTCCTTTCTTTTCTTTTCTTTCTTTCGTTTTTTTCTCTTTTCTTTCTCTTCCGTCTTTTTTTTTAAGTCTCAAAGAGCCCAGCTGACATACGGGGTACCTACCAGTGACCACGTCTATAGCCATGAAAAGACAGAGGAATATGGTACAGACCAAGCTCACCCAGACCCAGACAACACCAGAGAGGGAGACTGAAGGGATGGAAATGCACAATCCTGAAAAACAATTCAGAACAAAAGTCATAACCATGCTGATGGATCTACAGAGAAATATACAAGAGCTGAGGGAGGAAGTGAGGGAAGTCTGGAAAGACAATGCAGAAATGACACAAGCCATCGACGGGCTTAGCAGCAGACTGCACAAGATGCAAGAGGCTGTTAATGGAATAGAAATCAGAGAACAGGAATACAGAGAAGCTGAGGCAGAGAGAGATAAAAGGATCTCTAGGAATGAAAGAATATTAAGAGAACTGTGTGACCAATCCAAACGGAACAATATTTGCATTATAGGAGTACCAGAGGAAGAAGAGAGAGAAAAAGGAATAGAAAGTGTCTTTGAAGAAATAATTGCTGAAAACTTCCCCATGCCAGGGAAGAAAATAGTCTCGCAGTCCACGGAAGCCCACAGATCTCCCACACAAGGGACCCAAGGAAGACAACACCAAGATACATAATAATTAAAATAGCAAAGATGAAAGAAAAGGACAGACTATTAAAGGCAGCTAGAGAGAGAAAAAAGATCACCTACAAAGGAAAACCCATCAGACTATCATCAGACTTCTCAACAGAAACCTTACAGGCCAGAAGAGAATGGAATGATATATTTAATGTAATGAAACAGAAGGGTGTCGAACCAAGAATATTGTATTCAGCACGATTATCATTTAAATATGATGGAGGGATTAAAAAATTTCCAGACAACCAAAAGCTGAGAGAACTTGCCTCCCATAAACCACCTCTACAGGACATCTTAAAGGAACTGCTCTAGAGGGAAGCACTCCTAAGGCTAAAAAGATGTCACCAGAGAAAATAAAATCATAGCAAAGAAAGCAGACCATCCAAATACTAACTAAAGGCAAAGAATAAAACACCTAGTATATAAAGAATGGAGGAAGAAGAATAAGAAGGGAGAGAAATAAAGAAACATCAGACTGTGTTTACAATAACTTAACAAGAAAGTTAAGTTAGATTGTTAGATAGTGAAGAAGCAACCCTTGAACCTTTGGTAACCACGAATCTAAAGCCAGCAATGGCAATAAGTACACATCCATCGATAATGACCCTAAATGTAAATGGACTGAACACACCAATTAAAAGACACAGAGTAACAGAATGCATAAAAAAGTAAGACCCATCTACATGCTGCCTAGAAGAAACTCACCTCAAACCCAAAGAGATACACAGACTAAAAGTGAAAGAATGGAAAAAGAAATTTCATGCAAACAACAAGGAGAAAAAGCAGGTGTTGCAGTACTTGTATCAGACAAAATAGACTTCAAAACGAAGAAAGTAGCAAGAGATAAAGAAGGACATAACATAATGATAAAAGGGTCAATCCAATAAGAGGATATAACCATTATAAATAAATATGCACACAATAAGGGAGCGCCGGCATATGTAAAACAAATACTAACAGAATTAAAGGAGGAAATAGACAGCAATGCATTCATTTTCAGTGACTTCAACACACCACTCACTCCAAAGGACAGATCAACCAGACAGAAAATAAGTAAAAACACAGAGGCACTGAACAACACACTAGAACAGATGAACCTAACAGACATCTACAGAACTCTACACCCAAAAGCAACAGGATACACATTCTTCTCAAGTGCACATGGAACATTTTCTAGAATAGACCACATACTAGGCCACAAAAAGAACCTCAGTAAATTCAAAAATATTGAAATTCTACCAACCAACTCCTCAGATCACAAAGGTATAAAACTAGAATTAAATTTTAGAAAGAAACCAAAAAGGCTCACAAATACATGGAGACTTAACAACATTCTCCTAATTAATCAATGGGTTAACGACCAAATCAAAACAGAAATCAAAGAATATATGGAGACTAATGACAACAACAACACAAAGCCACAACTTCTGTGGGATGCAGCAAAGGCAGTTCTAAGAGGAAAGTATATTGCAATCCAGGCCTATTTAAAGAAGGAAGAACAACCCAAATGAATAATCTAAAGACACAATTAATGAAATTGGAAAAAGAAGAACAAATGAGGCCCAAAGTCACCAGAAGGAGGGACATAATAAAGATCAGAGAAGAAATAAATAGAATTGAGAAGAATAAAACAATAGAAAAAATCAATGAAACCAAGAGCTGGTTCTTTGAAAAAATAAACAAAATAGATAAACCCCTAGCATGACTTATTAAAAGAAAAAGAGAATCTACTCACATAAACAGAATCAGAAATGAGAAACAAAAAATAATGACAGACCCCACAGAAATACAAAGAACTATAAGAGAATATTATGAGAATCTATATGCTAACAAGCTGGAAAACACAGAAGAAATGGACAACTTCTTAGAAAAATACGACCTTCCAAAACTGACCAAACAAGAAACAGAAAAACTAAACAGACCAATCACCAGCGACGAAATTGAAGCGATAATCAAAAAACTACCCAAGAACAAAACCCCCAGACCAGATGGATTCACCTCTGAATTCTACCAAACATATAGAGAAGAAATAACACCATTCTTCTTAAAGTTTTCCAAAAAATAGAAGAGGAGGGACTACTTCCAAACTCATTCTATGAAGCCAGCATCACTCTAATACCAAAACCAGGCAAAGACCTCACCAAAAAAAGAAAATTACAGACCAATATTCCTGATGAACTTAGAGGCAAAAGTACTCAACAAAATATTAGCAAACTGAATTCAAAAATCAATCAAGAGAATCATACACCATGACCAAGTGGGATTCATCCCAGGGATGCAAGGATGGTACAACATTTGAAAATCCATCAACATCATCCACCACATCAACAAAAAGAAGAACAAAAACCACATGATCATCTCCATAGATGCTGAAAAAGCATTTGACAAAATTCAGTATCCATTCATGATTAAAACTCTCAACAAAATGGGTATAGACGGCAAGTACCTCAACATCATAAAGGCTATATATGACAAACCCACAGCTAACATCATACTTAACGGCGAGACGCTGAAAGCTTTTCATCTAAGATCGGGAACAAGACAGGGATGCCCACTCTCTCCACTGTTATTCAACATAGTACTGGAGGTCCTAGCCACGGCAATCAGACAAAACAAAGAAATACAAGGCACCCAGATTGGTAAAGAAGTCAAATAGTCACTATTTGCAGATGACATGATACTGTACATAAAAAAACCCTAAAGACTCCACTCCAAAACTACTAGAACTAATATCTGAATTCAGCGAAGTTGCAGGATACAAAATTAACACACAGAAATCTGTTGCTTTCCTATACACTAACGATGAACTAACAGAAAGAGACATCAGAAAAACAATTACACTCACAATTGCATGAAAAAGAATAAAATACCTAGGAATAAACCTAATGAAGGAAGTGAAAGACCTATACTCTGAAAAACTACAAGACACTCCTAAGAGAAATTAAAGAGGACACTAACAAATGGAAATTCATCCCATGCTCTTGGCTAGGAAGAATAAATATTGTCAAAATAGCTATACTACCTAAAGCAATCTATAGATTCAACGCAATGCCTATCAAAATACCAACAGCTTTCTTCAATGAACTGGAACAAATAATTCTAAAATTCATATGGAACCACAAAAGACCCCGAATAGCCAAAGCAATCCTGAGAAGGAGGAATAAAACGGGGAATTATGCTCCATGACATCAAGCTCAACTACAAAGCCACCGTAATCAAGATAATATGGTATTGGCACAAAAACAGACCCACAGACCAGTGAAACAGAATAGAAAATACAAACATTAACTCAAACATATACAGTCAATTAATATTTGATAACGGAGCCTTGGATATACAATGGGGAGATAACAGCCTCTTCAGCAGCTGGTGTTGGCAAAACTGGACAGCTACATGTAAGAGAATGAAACTGGACTACTGTCTAACCCCATACACAAAGGTAAACTCAAAATGGATCAAAGACCTGAATGTAAGTCATGAATCCATAAAACTCTTAGAAAAAAACATAGGTAAGAATTTCTTGGACATAAACATGAGCGACTTCTTCATGAACATATCTCCCCGAGCAAGGGAAACAAAAGCAAAAATGAACAAGTGGGACTATATCAAGCTGAAAAGCTTCTGTACAGCAAAGGTCACCATCAGTAGAACAAAAAGACATCCTACAGTATGGGAGAATATATTCATAAATGACATATCCGATAAGGGGTTGACGTCCAAAATATATAAAGAACTCACGCACCTCAACAAACATAAAGTAAATAATCCAATTAAGAAATGGGCACAAGACATGAATAGACACTTCTCCAAAGAAGAAACTCAGATGGCCAACAGGCACATGAAAAGATGCTCCACATCACTAATCATCAGAGAAATGCAGATTAAAACCACAATGAGATATCACCTCACACCAGTGAGGATGGCCAAAATCCAAAACACAAACAACAACAAATGTTGGTGAGGATGTGGAGAAAAGGGAAACCTCCTACACTGCTGGTGGGAATGCAAATTGGTTCAACCATTGTGGAAAGCAGTATGGAGGTTCCGCAGAAAACTCAAAATAGAAATACCATTTGACCCAGGAATCCCACTCCTAGGAATTTACCCTAAGAATGCAGCAGCCCAGTTTGAAAAAGACATATGCACCCCTATGTTTATCGCAGCACTATTTACAATAACCAAGAAATGGAAGCAACCTAAGTGTCCATCAGTAGATGAATGGATAAAGAAGATGTGATACATATACACAATGGAATATTATTCAGCCATAAGAAGAAAACAAATCCTACCATGTACAACAACGTGGATGGAGCTAGAGAGTATTATGCTCAGTGAAATAAGCCAAGCCAAAAAAAAACAAGTACCAAATAATTTCACTCATGTGTGGAGTGTAAGAACAAAGAAAAAACTGAAGGAACAAAATAACCACAGACTCACAGAACCCAAGAACGGACTAATAGTTACCAAAGGGAAAGTGACTGGGGAGGATCAATTGATTGGAAGGGAGGGACAAGGGGGAAAAAGGGGCATTATGATTAGCAGATGTAATGTTCGGGGGGCACGGGGAGGGCAGTACAACTCAGAGAAGACAAATAGTGATTCTATAGTATCTCACTACGCTGATGGACAGTGACTGTAATGGGGTTGGTGGGGGGGACCTGATGAAGGGGTAGTTTAATAACCGTAATATTGCACATGTAATTGTAGATTAATGATAATAAAATAAAGTATATAAAAAAAAAAGAAAAGAAAATAGTGGCTAAAAGCTTACCAAACCTCAGGAAAGATATTAACTTACAGATCCAAGAAGCGCAAAGAACTGAAAGTAGGATAAGTACAAAGAGATCCATATCTAGACCCATTATAAACGCTGGAAGAAAAAAAAAAGACGAAAGAGAAAAACCTTGAAAGCAGCAAGTGCATTCAAACTCATCGTGTACATGGGACCAGCTGTCCAACTAACAGCTACTGTCTCATGGAAACAACGAGGCTAGAAGACATTTGGATGAGCTATTCAAATTGCTAAAAGAAAAACAAAGCTGTCAACCAGTAATTCTATATTCAACAAAACTATTTTTCAAAATGATGGGAAAGAAAGACACCCCGAGGTGAACACAAACTGAGGCTTCATTGCTGGCGGTCCTGCCCTGGAGGGACACTAAAGGAAGTCCTTGTCACTAAAATAAAATGACATCAAACAGAAATCAAGTCCACAGAAAGTAATGAAGAGCCCTGGAAATTATAAATATGTGTGTAAATATCATTAAAAAATTTTATAATGTCTTAAAAAAAAATCTCTTGGACATAAACATGAGCAACTTCTTCATGAACATATCTCCCCGGGCAAGGGAAACAAAAGCAAAAATGAACAAGTGGGACTATATCAAACTAAAAAGCTTCTGTACAGCAAAGGATACCATCAGTAGAACAAAAAGACATCCTACAGTATGGGAGAATATATTCACAAATGACATATCCGATAAGGGGTTGACATCCAAATTATATAAAGAGCTCACGCACCTCAACAAACAAGAAGCAAATAAGCCTATTAAAAAATGGGCAGAGGAGCTGAACACACTTCTCCAAAGAAGAAATTCAGATGATCAACAGGCACATGAAAAGATGCTCCATATCACTAGTCATCAGAGAAATGCAGATTAAAAACCACAATGAGATATCACCTCACACCAGTTAGGATGGCTGCCATCCAAAAGACAAAGAACAACCAATGTTGGCGAGGATGTGGAGAAAGGGGAACCCTCCTACACTGCTGGTGAGAATGTAAATTAGTAAAACCATTGTGGGAAGCAGTATGGAAGTTTCTCAAAAACTCAAAATAGAAATACATTTGACCCAGGAATTCCACTCCTAGGAATTTACCCTAAACATGCAGCAGCCCAGTTTTAAAAAGACACATGTACCCCTATGTTTATTGCAGCACTATTTACAATAGCCAAGAAATGGAAGCAACCTAAGTGTCTGTCTATCAGTAGATGAATGGATGAAGAAGAGGTGGTACATATACACAATGGAATATTATTCAGCCATAAGAAGAAAACAAATCCTACCATTTGCAACAACATGGATGGATCTAGAGGGTATTATGTTCAGTGAAATAAGCCAGGCAGAGAAAGACAAGTATCAAATGACTTCACTTATCTGTGGAGTATAAGAACAAAGACAAAACTGTAGGAACCCAACAGCAGCAGACTCACAGAACCCAAGAATGGACTAATAGTTACCAAAGGGAAAGGGACTGGGGAGGATTGGTGGAAAGGGAGGGATAAGGGTGAAAAAGGGCTATTACAATTAGCACACATAATGTAGTGGGGGTGGGGGTGGGGTGCGGGGATACAGGGAAGGCAGTATAACACAGAGAAGACAAATAGTGATTCTATAACATCCTACTACGCTGATGGACAGTGACTGCAATGGGGTATGTGGTGGGGACTTGATAATAGGGGGAGTCTAGTAACCATAATGTTGCTCATGTAATTGTATATTAATAATAGCAAAATAAAAAAATAAAAGAATAAAAAAAACAAATGAACAAAGTGAGCTTGCCACTTCAAGGAAAACAACTGACAGTATTTGTTGTCGACAATAAATTTGAGCTATCATGCAAAAATTAGAATTTTGGAAATTTTGTATCTGCCGCTCTGAGCTTGACAGCTTCCCAATATTTAAAGGCTTTTCTGGTAAGACTGGTGTTATATTATTGAATGTGATTTGTTGATAATGTATTATAAAATGTGTCAACATTTAGAAAATCTGTTATATAACTCAGTGAAGCAACATTTTCCAAATGACCAATCTGTGATGTTTTGAAATCATACATGAATAAAAGATCCATTTAAAGTGCAAAAAAAAAATTTACCATTTTCAACTGTACAGTTTTATGGTTTTTAATATATTTACTATGTTGTGCAACTATTACCAGTGTCTAACTCTAGAACTTTTCCATCACCCCAAAAAGAAATTCCATACAATAGTCCCAATTCACCAACCCCTTACCATCCCCTGGCAACCATTAATCTACTTTCTGTCTCTATGTATTTGTTGCTGTAATTTTATGTGTATTAATACATATTTTAATTTCTAATACAGTAAATGTGGATAGATAAAACCCACATAAACAGAAGATCTTTTGGGACTCAATTTTTAAGAATGTAAGAGAATTCCAAAGCCAAAATATTGAAAACTACTGGTCTAATGTTGATTTTTTGCTTTGTTTTTAGGTTAGACATAAATGTCTAAATCAGGGTCCTCCCAGGAGCAAAAAGATGGAATGATCATCCCTGGTTAAGTTTCTAGTGGGACAGAGAACTACTTAACAGAATATTAACCTATAGGACATGGGACCTATGTGTGAAGCTTAGTAACAGACTCTGGTGCATTGAGTACTGAGTTACAAAGTAAGGAACATCTGAGCTAGCCTCTTCAACTCAGACATATGCCACCTGAGCTCTGCACCTCACAAGGTGGCTTTGGGCTCAGCAAGAGCTGAGTGCAAGGTTGACTGTTCACTATCCAGCCAGCGTGGCCCACACCTACAGAAGTGATCAAATGTTAAAGCACCACTGACTGGCACTGAAGTCAAGTCCTGAAATGCACAAAACAACCACCCCGTCCACTTCGTACACCAGGCGTGCGAAACAACTAGAGGCAAGAAACTGTAGAAAGATCACTACCAGTCGTTCAGAATAACCCTGTTTTCACGCAACGTCTTCCTTTTTCATATAATCAATTCGTCTGCCTCTCAAATAGTGAAAACTATATTTAATTCAGCGAAATTTTGGATAAATCAATTAAAATATCTTTGTTGTGTTTGACACGTACCAATATTTGTAGTGCGAAAATTGGTAAAGCCTCAGGGACAAGGAGTTGGGAGGCCTGCAAAGTGAGCTCTCATGCCCACCACTCCTGCTCAATTGCAGACCCCACAGGAAGGAAGACGACACTTTGCAACTCCATCTTGGCTGCTTTACCATCCAGTAGGAAGGAAGAGTTTCTGACCATCCCAGCAACAGCCCAGCCAATGAGAGACTCTTAAACTTCAGCCCCATGAGCCCGTATGACAGATGGGACTCCCAGTTTCCACCAAAGGACTTTTGCTTAGAACAGTCCTCCAACTCTCCCCCTTTCTTCTATAAGAAGTCTCCTCTCCTTTGTTCTCTGGACACGGTTGTGGTTTTGCCATAGTTGCTTGTCCCGCATCGCAATTCTCTGCCCTTCCCAAATAAACACATCCTGCTGGTAAAATAATTGGCAGCTTTATTTGTAAGGTTAACAGTAGTTACTTGAAGGAAGAAAATGAGGTGGAAAGTCCGCACTTAAACAAACCTACACCTCAAAACCCAAAAGCCAGAAAACAAAGGGAGCCCAGTGATTGGCGGGGCTTGACACCTCCCCATCGGGTGCGGGGGCCCCAGGGTTTGCGCAGAGCGCGGGCTACGTTTCGGTGGCCCCCTTCCGCGCATGCGTCCTCCGCCAGGGGAACCTTATCCTTGAAGGACCCGGAGGCGAGCCCTTAGAGGGCGGGATAGTTGCGGGCCGGGGCTTCCGGCGGTGAGGAGCTGGGATTGGTGGAGCCTAGGAGAGGGGGCGGGGCACCGGGAAATTCGAATGGGAGAGGCGGTTCAAAGGAGGGCGTGGAATGGACGCGGGGGTCACCGTGCAGCCGAGGCGACGCGAGATGGCGGCACTGGCCTCAGGTATCCGAACCTGGCGTGGGCAGGGTGGGGCCCAGAAGTCCGGAACCGTGTAGGATAATGCGTCGGAGTCTGGTCTGGGCTCTGGGGCTTGTCCCTGAGAGTCCGAATTGGTGCGGGGGCAGGAATGGAAAGTTGGAATTGTGGGAGTCGCAAGCTGGTCAACCTTTCAGCTCTTTCCATCTCCTGTTTCCTACTCTCTGTACGGATCTTTTGAGACCTGGTTTCTGCACTAAGAGCTTCCTTTGGCCCAGCGCACTTTTTCTCTGTGCGCTTCTTTGTAAAATGGGGACAGTGACCCCCATCTCAAGAGGGTACCTGAGTAAGCGAGCGAAAAGTGGCTAACACTAACCCTAAGGACCAAAAGAAAGGAACTGGGTGCGAGTTTTGGGGGAAGTGTTGTGTATGACGTGTTGTTTGGGTGAGGGGAGATCTCTGAGAGTGTAGGAGGGCAGGCTGAAGTTCAGATGGGCTGCAGCTGTGTGAGAGCTGATAGCACCAGATGTGCTGAGATCACAGAAAAGGGAAAAAAGGTACTGTTTCCTTTCACTCTAGCAGTTGAAGTCAATGCTATTTTAGGTTGTTAGACATTCATAATCTTGCATTTATTTGTTTACATATGTCTCTGCTCTCTTCTTCTAGACTGTGATTATGGGAGACACAATAGTAATTTGAGTCCCTTACTCTTAGGCCCTGTGGAGAAATATACAGTGTTTGACATTAGTAGAATGTCAAGCACATACTGAGCCCTTGCTAGGTGCCAGGCCCATAAAGTGTAAGCACTTGATGGTGATGAATCATTTAATCTACACACAGTGCTATGAGGTGGTTTACTATTAATTGTCCCTGTTTTACAGATGAGGAAACTGAGGCATAGATGGGTTAAAGAGCTTGCTCATAGTTAACACAACTGGTCAATATTGGTCTGATTTTGCACTTAGTCAGGCTGACCTTACCCATTATGCCCAAGTACATGATATTTCTGCTGTCTAAGCACAACCTTCCCAAGATTCACTGTGCCTCATACATAGTAGATATTGTAAAAATGCTTGAATATTTTCCCTTCTTTAGAGGAGAATATAATAATCTGTTTCAGTAGATAGTTATGTAAACATTTATCATGAAAAGCAATGAGAGCTGTGTATAAACTGCTATGGAGAGTGCAAAAATAAACGCTCAGGTATTCTGGGAGGACTTCATTAAAGAAGAGATATTTGAGGTGGGTTTCGAAAGTTGGATAGGAGTTTGCCAGGCCTTGGTGGGATAAAAAGACCAACAAGTGTTTTCATATTTGTGATGTAAAGAGAGGCCAAAGATGATCTCTCTGGCTCAATTTCCTCCTCAATAAAAGGGAAAAGAGTTAAGACTAATGAAATTTTGGGGATTGTGGGAGAGAGAAAAATTAAAAGAAATTAAGTGCTAACCTCATCCAACCTCGAAGTTGCTTTTAGGGTACACTCTTATACTGTAAGCAGTTGTTTGTATGTGCTTCTCCTTCCCTCCTCCCCTGGACAAGCTTTGGGACGAAAAAGGCAGTAAGCCACTTCATGATGAACTGTTTTGTGTAAATTCATTCACTAGATCGTAATTGGTTTAGCAAACAGACTCCCCAAGGGTCTACTTTGTGCCAACCATTGGGGATATAAAGGGGAGCAGAGTAAGACTCGTTTTCACTTGAGTTCAACAGTTAGAGAAGACAGACAAGCAGTTACAGTGGAGGACAGAAGATATTCCAGGGAGAGAGAACAGCATGTGCAAAAAGGCCCAAAGGTGTGAGAGAACTTGGTGTGTTGTAGGAACTGAAGGAAGTTCATTATAGCCGAGAGTTTACAATGCAAGGAAGGAAGTGGAGAGAAAATTATTGGATGGGAGTGAGACTGGAGGTAGAGAGACCAGTTGGGAGATGACTTTGGCAAAGACTGTGCAGTGCAGATAGAGGTGGATTCATTTGAAAAGGTAGAATTGTTTAAAGAAAAAAAAATAGGTAGATGTTAATTAATAATTAATGTGGGAGGTGAGAAGGAAGATGGATTTAGGAAAGATTCTCATCTTGGGGTTGGTTTCATTCGTCTACCTTAGCACAGAAGGAAGGTGAGATTGCAGAAAGATGGGGAAAGGTTCAGTTTAGAACAGGTGGAGTTTGAAGTATGTGAGAACCATGTAAGAAGAGTGGTCAGAACAGCACCTTGGATCCAAAGTTCTGGCTAGTGCTCTGGTGTGGAGGTTTCCATCAGGAGTCATCAGCTTTAAGATGTAATTAAAGCCAAGAGAGCAGGTGACCGTGCCCACGAAATGAATCCAAGTAGTGGCTCTCAACTGTTTTTGTTCCCCATGCAGACATTTATGGTGTCTGGAGACATTTTTGAGTGTTATAATGGGAGAGGGGCGTGGAACGTTACCTGCCATTGTGTTTGGCCCCTATGTGCTGAACATTGTACAATGCGCAGGATAGCCCCAACCCAAGCTGCCCAGCCCAAAAGGTCGATAGTGCTGACATGGAGCAACTCTAGTCTAAAGAGAGGACAGAAGATGCCTAGGAAAATCACTGAAGGATGGCAGAAAGGAGTGAACAGAGATCTAATGGGTAGCACGGAAATGAAGGGAAAACTATATTTCCCAAAGGAAAGCAGATCAAGGGTGTTAATTACTGCTGGAAAGTCTAACGAGGGGACAGAAGCATCTACTGGATTTAGCAGTGAGGAAGGCATTGGTGATCCTGCTGAAAGGTGAAGGCAAGAGCTAGTTGCTGCTTTGACAAAGGAGTAGCAAAAGTGTAATAATCACAACAGGGAACCTTTACTGAGCACTTGCTGCCAGGCACTGTGCTAAACATTGTACGCATATTGTTTCTCTGTCTCCTCACAGTCTTCCTAGGGTAGATACTGTTTTTATTTTGTAAAGAGAAACTGAGGCTTGAAGAGGTTAAGAAGCCTTCCCAAGGTCACGCAGCTAGTAGGTGAAACCTGTCTCTGACTCCAAGGCCCATGGGGATACAAAGATGAAGAGGCTGAGGAAGCCTGGGGACTCATGTAATGAGCTTTGGAGTTGGACCTTCATTTGAAGCTGTCACTAGCTAGCTGTTAATCGCCAGCAAGTTAGCTAACCTCTCTACACTGAGGTTCACTCATTTGGAAAATGGGATAGATAGAAAATAAAACACTGAGCTTATACTAAGTACCAAATGCTGTTCTAAGCACTTTTACATGAAATTACCTTATTATTGCCTGAACAACGGAATGTGTAAGTATTCTTTTACAGTTGTGGAAATTGAGGCACAGGAATAGAAAATCATTTCCCCAGGCTTTTTAGTTAGTTGTGGCAGAGCTTGGATTTGAACCCAGGCCATCTCACTTTGAATAATGAACCTACCTACTATGTGCTAGTTACTGTGCTGGCATTTTACACGATACTTCTGATCCCCATTAAGCCCTTCTAAGGCCCACTCGACTCCATTTTATAGACAAGGAAACCGGAGCACATGAATGTTAAGTCATTTGCCCAAAGTCACAAGCTAGTAAGTGTTAGAGCTGGAATTTGAATTCAGCTCTGTCTGAACAGAGTCTATACTCTTTCTTCATCACTGCAGACTTCCTTTCCCTCATATCTATCACTGAGCTTCCTTAAGTGCTTTTGTATCTGCCATCTTTCTTGTTCTCACAAAAAACTTTGGGTGAGCTAGGCTATGGGAGGCTCCTGCACACATTTTTGACAAGTCAGTAAACTCTGCACTTTAGTTTTCTAATCTGCACAGGGGCACCAGCAGGTTTTTGCTTACTTGCTACTGACTTTCAGGATTGTTATGAGGATCAAATGAAAACCAGATGGCCTATTGCTTTGTAAACCATAAAGTGAGAAGTGGTGTTACTAGCTTCATTTATCAGATGAAGGAACAGAGGCCCAATTCTTGAAACAGGCCATCAGCTTATGGATATGTCTTATTTTGTATAATATTCTTTCCAGGGGTAGTCTGTCCACTTTTGTCTTAGGTTTCTCTGTTGGCCACCACAGCAGCCTCTTGCCTTATATGTCTGTGGTTCCCAACAACCAGCTGCTAACCACCAGCAAAAGGGAAAGAGTCAGAACTACCAAGAATTTTCCCAATTAGTTTATAGCAGGGAGGCAATATGGCATCCTCATTAAAAGCTGGCTTTTGCAGGTGAAAAGATCTGTCTGATGAATTCTGCTGCAAGCTACATCATGATACCCTCCAATGTAAAACAGAGAAATATCCTCCTTATACTTTTCAGCTTCAACCTGTACAAAAATAAAGAGGCTTTTTTTTTTGCTTTTAGTTTAATGTGTTTTCTGGTGATAAAAGTAATTCATATGTTTTTTTTTTCCAAATAACTTAGATTGAAAGGAAACTAAACAGAAAGCTTACAATAGAGAAGGATTTGCACGTCGGTGACTTTTGCAAACTGAGCCAAGCCAGAAAGACACTGAGGGCTGCCTCTCAACCTTATCCTTTCCAAACAAGGAATCCACAGCATCTTTTTCTTTTTAATGCAAATACTATAGACATTACAGCATTACAGAACTTGGTAACAGAAAATAAACCCACATAATCCCCCATCAAGGGAAAACCATTGTTAACAGTTTAGTGTGTATGTGTGTGTGTACACAGAAAAGTCAGGCAGTTCATTGACTGGTTTTGGGTGGAGGGCAAGTGTCAACTATTTTAATCCTTAGAGCAACTCTGGGATGTTGGTCTGCAATACCTTGTTAGTTCAGTGTGTCCCACCCACAGCGTCCACATCATCTGGGAGTTTGTTAGAAATGAATAATCTCAGGCATCACCCCAGGGACTGAAATCCAATCTGCATTGTAACAAGCTCTTCCAGGTTATTTGTGTACACATTACAGTCTACACCCCGCTGGACCTCCTTGTAGAGCAGGGAAGGAACTGAGGCCAAGCTTGGAGACACCTATAGTATAGCTAGGGGAGAAAGCTCCCACAAACTGAGCTTTGGCCCCTGGCACTCCCAATGGCCTCCAGGCCTGCTTACCACCCAGGTCAAGGTTCTGGGTCTCTAGTTTACTAAGATGCTGGGGTTTGTTTTGTTTGTAGACTCTGCCTCTTCCTCCTTTGAAGAGCAAAAGGACAAAATGTAGGCTATGATACAGGACAAAGTAATGGCCACATGGCCCCAAGTATAAAATACCAAGGTGTTCAGAAGAGATGCTGCACCTCTGTGAACTTCTTCATTGGTAAAATGGGACTAATAGAACCTACCTCTCATGGGCACCATCATGATTAAAGTGTGCCTGGCATGTAGTCAGTGCTTAATAAATGTTAATGTTTGCTAAATACACAATATGGTTTACAGTCCCTGAACTATACATAATCTCCTTCAACCTCACACCATATTCCTCCTGAGACCAAATATTTGATTAATTTTTTTCTTCCCTCCTGCCCTTCTCTGTTCACCCTCACTAACAGAACACACACAGAGTGCTGCCTGATCAGTTCTCCGGGGAGGGCATGCTTTCACACCTCTGTGCTTTTCCACATGCCATGCCTTCTGCCTGGAAGGCTTGGCAAGCTCCTCTTCATCCTTCAGAGCTCAGCTGTATCAAGTACCTCTTCCTCCAAGACTTCTACTCTTACCTCTCAGCAAAGCTGGTCCCTGCTTCCTCTGTGCTGCCACCATACTTCATGCCTAAAACTTCTCTTCTTTCCTCTAGGAGCTGGTCGCTGTCGGCTAAGCAAGGTGGGAGCTGGCCGGCATCCACCTCCAGCTCGAGTAAGGGTGGCTGTGCGACTACGGCCATTTGTGGATGGAACAGCTGGAGCAAATGACCTCCCCTGTGTACGGGGTCTGGACAGCTGTTCTCTAGAGATTGCCAACTGGAGAAACCACCAAGAGACACTCAAATACCAGTAAGGTTTAGGCCACTCTTCCCTCTCATCCCTCTCTCTCCTGGATCTGCTCATACTGTCACTCACCCAGACAGTCTCTCAGACCTGCCTCCTCAGGGTCCTTGCTTTTTCTTAGCACAGCTTTGTTCCCCACCCCTTCTTTTGTCCATTCAGGAAATGCACACGGGTGCCTGCTGTGGCAGGTCCTCTGTAGGCCACTGTGGGAAAAGACTGGAGGCTGAATCAGACATGCCTTACTGACCACAGCCTTGTGGGGGAAATATGCACAGAGAGGAATGTGAGCCGGGGAGTCCCATCTAGGGTCTGGGGAAGTAAGGGAAAGGTTGGGGAAACACAGCCAGCCAGCCAACCAGGCTATCACTGGGTGGTGTCAGAGAAGACCACCCAGATTTGAGGACAGAACTCACAAGGGTAGCTACTTTAAAATCCCATTGGACATTTAAAGTTCAGACTCTTGGCCTGTTATTCTAGGCCAGGCGTAGCAAACTACAGCCTCCAGGTCAAATCTGACCAGGAGTCTTTTTGTAAATAAAAGCTTTATTGGAACATAACGACACTTGTTTATTTACATATTGTCTGTGGCTACTTTCTGACTACAATGCCAGAGTTGAGTAGTTGCGAAAGGAGCCACATGGCCCACAAAGCCTAAATATTTGCTATTTGGCTCTTTACAGAAAAAAGTTTGCTGACCCCATTCTAGGCCCCTGATGATTTGGCTTCAGTTTCTTTCCAGCCTCACGCTACACTACACTTACACTAATCCCTATTGTGGCCTCAGCCACAGCTTCTCCACCAAAGGGCAATGAATGGGCTACAGGTGTATGGAGTCTCATCTACTCATAACCAGCATCCTCTGTTTACTCCATTAATGTGTACAAATACTACTTCCTATATATACTGTCATGTGAAAAAGATTGGGAAGCCTTGCCCTTTCACACCAAGTCTTGTCTGTGTGCTATTTTTGATACATAGAATATCCTTCACTTTGGCAAAATCTTCCTTTCTCAAGCATAATCAGTTACACCTTCTAGTGCACTCTTATCTTCATTTCCTGAATCTCAGCAAAGTATGGGTATCTATCTGTCCCACTAGACTGCAGAACTCCCAAGAGCAGGGACCTCAGATTCATCTCCGTATTCCTAACACCAATATAGGGAATGGGACAGAAGAGGTTGTTCAGGGGGTGCCTTCCAACCTCATTCAAGAAAAGGGACAGACTCTTAAATCTGAGGCCAGTATTCTCTAGGTCTGGGTGAGAATAGAACCCTTCACTAATTCCCTTCTTTCTTCTTGCTTGCAGGTTTGATGCCTTCTATGGGGAGAGAAGCTCTCAGCAAGACATTTATGCAGGATCAGTGCAGCCCATCCTAAGGCACTTGCTGGAAGGGCAGAATGCCAGTGTGCTCGCCTATGGGCCCACAGGAGCAGGTGAGAGCCAGACAGGGAACAGCTATGGGCCAGCTAGGAAGTAGGGAGGAAAATCTCACAGCAATCTCCACTCTACCTAGGGAAGACGCACACTATGCTGGGCAGCCCAGAGCAACCTGGAGTGATTCCCCGGGCTCTCATGGACCTTCTACAGCTCACAAGGGAGGACGGCGCTGAAGGCAGGCCGTGGGCCTTGTCTGTCACTATGTCCTACTTAGAGATCTACCAAGAGAAGGTGAGGCCCCACTCGTTGGGGAGGGAAGAGACAAAAGGTCAAAATAAGACCCAGTTCTAACATGAAGCTCTGCTCTAATAAGAGGGTAAGACCTAAAAGACAGAGGTTGGAGTAGCAGATAGTACAACTTTTGAGACTCCAACAGAGAAAAGGAGACTGATCCCCAGAAAGTAAGCAGCTTTTGTCTGGAGAATTCACCCTGCCTCTCTCTGCTCCAACAGGTATTAGACCTCTTAGACCCTGCATCAGGAGACCTGGTAATCCGAGAAGACTGTCGAGGAAACATCCTGATTCCAGGCCTCATGCAGAAGCCCATCACTAGCTTTGCTGATTTTGAACAGCACTTCCTGCCAGCCAGTCGAAATCGGACTGTGGGAGCCACCCGCCTCAACCAGCGCTCCTCCCGCAGTCATGCTGTGCTCCTGGTTAAGGTGAGGCCCACTGACAGGCTTGAGGATCTGGGAAGCCCCTGGAGCCTGAGCTAAGCCTGGGGCCCTTGCTTTTACCCGCAGGTTGATCAGCGGGAACGTTTGGCCCCATTTCGCCAGCGGGAGGGAAAACTCTATCTGATTGACTTGGCTGGCTCAGAGGACAACCGGCGCACAGGCAACAAGGGCCTGCGGCTGAAGGAGAGTGGAGCCATCAATACTTCTCTCTTTGTACTGGGCAAGGTGGTGGATGCACTGAACCAGGGCCTCCCTCGTGTACCTTACCGGGACAGCAAGCTCACTCGTCTGTTGCAGGTCAGGCCACCCATCTTGGGGTAAACAGGGTTGGAGAAGGAGTTTCTTAGGTGTGGTGGGAGGCTGGGGAACAGCGGTCAAGGAATAGAAATGTGGGGCTTCTGGTCCACCCATCCAGCCCAATCCCCATCCCTTAGGACTCTCTGGGTGGCTCAGCCCACAGCATCCTCATTGCCAACATTGCGCCCGAGAGACATTTCTACCTAGACACAGTCTCTGCACTCAACTTTGCTGCAAGGTCCAAGGAAGTGATCAACCAACCTTTTACCAATGAGAGCCTGCAACTTCATGGTGAGGACTGGGGTTGGCAGGAGTGGCAAGGCTGTCTCTGGACAATTGGGGAGTTTGCTAAACCCACCAAGCATCAGCACAGAGGCTGATACCACCCCCACTCCAATTATCCCTAGTCTTGGCACCAGTTAAACTGTCTCGGAAAGAACTGCTAGGCCCATCAGAGGCAAAGAGACCCCGAGGTCCTGAGGAAGAGGACTTTGGGAATCCTGAACCTCCAGCAGCTCCAGCGTCTGCCTCTGAGAAACTCAGGTGAGCAGGCAGGGGGTGGGCCTTTTCTGTTGTGTCTGGATTGGGTGCAGAGCAGCAGTGGATTTAGCCTGTAAAATCCTTGCACTGCTAACTTGTTCCTCTCTATTGAATTCACTCAAAATCCTACTCTACTGAATTTACTGAAGTGTAAAGATTAATCTCTATCTTCTGGACTGCTACCTGGGCCCTAAAAAGGCTGCCTCTTTAAGCTTCTGGCCCATTCCCTTTTCATTTTCCAACCCCTTTAATGCCATCAGCAAAACCTCACATTTGGGGGCAGTTTTTTTAAGGACAAGCACTTTTGCTTTTGGCTCAAGGAGTATCTGGGTGAGGTCTCAGGTCCAGAGAAGAACAACAAAGCAAAGGAGACAAGAGATGAAAGAGCTATGTCTTGCTGAGACCTCTCTGTTAGAGTCTAACCTCTCCATAACTCCAAGGAGCCAGTTGCTCTCCTAACTTTGCCCTGCTTCTACCCTCAATGCAAACAAAGCCTCTCGAAGTCCCTTCTGTGTGTATAACCTCCCTCCCTGGTTCTAATAGCCCCACCTCACAGCCCAGTATGAACTAATTGTCAGGTTACTTCTATTTAGTGGTCGTGCTTTCTATGTCTGGCCACACCTGGCCGTCCCTAACTCTAAGGAGCCAGCTGCAGTTTTAACTTTGTCCTGTTTCTACCCTAATCCCAAATAAATCCTTTCTAAACCGTATTAAGTCCTAAGGCTGCTGAACAGAAGTGCTTTGAGAAGGCCAAGGATTAGTACAATCTGCCCTGGGGGCTATTATAGTTGAGGAAGGATGGCATACATAAAAAAGGTGCTTGTTCACCCAGAACCCCATCTCTCAATCTTGTCCTCAAGCCATTTGTCAGCAGTCCCCTTTCCTATGCACAAATGTAGGGAAACATGCACATCTGTATTACATATGAACAGCCAAGATCTCTAAAAGATAGACACCCTAGGTAAGCTCAGAGGAGGGGCACATCAGATCTCATCAGATCCTGCCGTTAGGGGCTCCCATTTCAGTAGGGGAAATAAGTTGGGAACATAAGTATATGATACAAGGTAGATTGTAGAGCGTGCAGTAAAGATGGAGGAGCTGATTGATCTGGGAGGGCCAGGAAGGAAGAAGTGACTTGTAGCATTCACCCATATTTCTGATCCTGTTCCTCCTAGGCACTTGCACACAAAGAAGAGAGCAGTCCCTGTCCTGGAGGAGTTAGTTCAGTGTAGGAAAGAAGATACACAAGCTGGGCATCATGGGAAAGGTGGCATCAAACTGACTTTGAATGATAATTGAGATCAGATGTGAGGGAAAAAAATTCCAGAGAAAGAACAAATGTTAGGCATTACCACATTTAGCTAAGTCAGGACTGTGCTTGAATAGGCCTTTCCTACTGCCCAAAGGAGAAAGGTTTGGCATTTGAGTCTTCAGTGGCTTCCAAAGCCCTGCTGAAGATGACCTCCTCTTTGAAGCTCTCCCTGACTACTCCTCCAAATGGACAGGCACATAGTCCTTGCTGTCACCTTATCATAGTCTGTTACTTTCCAATAAACAGTGAATGCTCCCAGGGCAGGGCAACATCTTAGATCCTGGATACCCAGAACTCATTAAATGCCCATTCTCATCTGATCTGGCATCCCTGAGAGGCTATTTGTACAGGTAGTAATCCATCCCCATTCATCTGTGAAGATACTGCACCCAGAGAGTCTGGATGACTTGCTCAGGGTTGCCCAGCAAGTAAACACCAGGGTCTGGAATCCCAGAAAACACCAAGTTAAGGCATGATGAAGGGAATCCTGCTGTTAGAGAGGGTGATGAGAGAGGGATAGGTGGAGAGTAACTTCTTTGCTCAGCCCCCTACAGAAGCTAAGTAGCATGGACCCGGCCATGCTGGAGCGCCTTCTAAGCTTGGACCGTCTGCTGGGCTCCCAGGGGAGCCAAGGGGCCCCTCTGCTGAGCACCCCGAGGAGAGAGCGGATGGTGCTCATGAAAACAGTGGAGGAAAAGGATTTGGAGATTGAGGTAAGTGTTGGGGAGGTGGGGAATGGGATTTCTACTGGCCCTGAGAAGCAATCAGGATCTTCAGATAGGGAAGGACACACTGAAAGGCAGGACCAGCATCATTTTCACCTAGCACCAGAATCTCTCAGTTCTCTCACTTCTGCTTGAATGTCCTTAACATGGCCGAATCTTGTAAAGTAACAGATCCGGTACGAGGAGGCGAGAGGAAAAAATTCCAGGAGAAAGAAACAAAAGTAAGACATTGCCGTCCCCTAAAATCCAGCTCAAATTAAGTTAGGATCCTTTGCTTAAACAGTTTGTCCCTTCAGTGTTTCACAAAGAGGCTTCTTCCACTTCTGGCATCCCTGATGATTAGAAGGCTCTTAATTATATTGACCTCCAGTTGTCTTCTAGTAGCTTCTCCCATTGGTCCTTGCCTTGCTCTCTAGGGCCTCAGAGCCCTGCACACTCACTTTCCTAATCCACTGCCCTAAACTTGGTTCTGAGTCATCTCTCCCTGATCCTTTCTAACAGAGGCTTAAGATGAAGCAAAAAGAACTAGAAGCTAAGGTGCTGGCCCAGGAGGCTGTGGACCCAAAGGAGAAAGAGAATTGCTCTCCCACAGTGCTCCGACCCCTGACCCACCGCACAGTCACAGTAGCAAAGCCCCTTAGAAAAGCTGTGGTGATGCCCTTACAACTAAGTAAGTTTCATTCTGGGGTCCGGGAGGGCCCAGATAACTGATTTCAGAAGGGAGGAGGTGTTAGGAGCAGCTGCCCTCATGTTACTCATGTCCTTCCATCATATGGCAGCCCCAGAGAGGGGTTAAGAAGCTCTGAAGTCTTAGAGCTGGGTGCTCTGTTCTCAGGCATCTTGTACAATGGGGTAAACTGACAAGTGCATGACTATAGTGCAAGACTACTTGAGATTACTTTCAAATACAGGTATAAGGTGGCGATGTGGAAACATAACAAAAGAAGAGGATAGCTCAAGAGGAAAGGGAACTGGAGAGTCAGGAATGGGAGAACCAAGCAGCTCCCCGGGCAGGTGAAAAGTAGCCTCAGCCATGACTCTGGCTCACAATTCTTGCTTTCAGTTCAGGAGCAGGCAGCCTCCCCACATGCCGAGATCCATATCCTGAAGAAGAAAGGCCGGAAGAGAAAGGTGAGAGGAGCTGGAGAGTTAGGCTACACCTAGACCCTAGGAGAAGTGGTAGTAAGGAGAAAGGGTAGTAAGCTCCTAAGCTCCAGTGCGCAGAGCACTGGCCATGGAGTTACACAACCTGTCAGAACACTTATCAGCTATTTACAACTCTTCCAAGTTCCTCACCCTGGGAGGCAGATTTCACCAGGCATTTAGGATGAAATGCAATGATATGATGAATGTACCTAACAGAGTGGGTGTCCATCACCTTGTACTTTCCTTTCTTCTGGATGGTTCTCACCCTGTCAATAGCTACTTACTAGATGTGTGTAGTCCTGGTCCTGCTCTCTAAAAACTTAAGGGCCCGCTTTTGGGAAACATGACCTAAGCAATCAAGGAATTAAACAACACTGGAAGAACTACCTAAAAACGGAGATGACAGGTTCGAGGTGGGGAGGAGGAATGGGGAAGGTGCAATTTATTGAGTACCTTCTGTGTGCTTTCCTAGCTGTGAAGGAACTTACTTTTTAGAGAGAAGGGACAAGATTTAAGTTTACTGTGTGCTTTACATTCATTAATTCATTTGATCTTCAAGGTAACTCTGTTACCACTTTTTCACAAGTCAGATAAAATGGGAATCAGCCCAGGAAGCCACCATAGGGAAGGGTTTTTGGACACACTCGACAAGAGATAAAGAGAAGTTGGGGGGGGGGGAGGGTCGGCCAAGGAGGTAGCTGCTGTTAGGCTCCCATCCTTGGCAGAGGAGTCCAAATCTGTTTGCTGCCCCAGGCTGCAGCAAAACCTGCTTTTGTTACTCACCTCCCCCTACCTCATATAGCTGGAGTCCCTGGATGCCTCAGAGCCAGAGGAGAAGGCTGAGGACTGCTGGGAGCTACAGATCAGCCCGGAGCTATTAGCCCATGGGCGCCAAAAAATTCTAGATCTGCTGAACGAAGGCTCAGCCCGGGATCTGCGCAGCCTGCAGCGCATAGGCCAAAAGAAGGCCCAGCTCATCGTGGGCTGGAGGGAGCTTCACGGCCCTTTCAGCAAGGTAATGGCTCAGGGAGGGCAGCCCTGGAATGGAGTTGAAGGCTTGGGGGAGCAAAGAGCCTGGAACCCCTTAGGCCCCTTCCTCATTGCTATTGTCCTGCCAGGTGGAGGACCTGGAACGCGTGGAGGGCATATCTGGGAAACAGATGGAGTCGTTCCTTAAGGTGAGTTCGTTCACAGCTTGGCCCCTTTCCTTTGGCCTGTGCTCTGCCCCGGCCTCTAACGCTGCTCTCCCTTCCCTCTTGTGTTGCAGGCGAACATCCTGGGTCTCGCAGCGGGCCAGAGCTGTGGCCCCTCCTGATTTTCAGCTCCTCTCCTGACTGCCGGGTTGTTCTTGTTCTTTTTTAAATCCATGGATAACCGCTTGTCATGTAAATACAGTATTTACTCCTGTGCTTCGGCCTGATTCTTGAGACTTCGGGGCGGAGCCAAGGCAGAATTGCCCTTGGGAAGGCCCACACACCCCGCAGGCTAACTTCTTGGGGCGCCATCTTTGGGAAAACACGAAGTAGCGCAGGATTGTAAATAAACCACTGGAGTGGGGAGAGGGTAAAGAACGGTGGCCGAAAGGAAGCAAAAAGCTAATGTGAAAGCCCGAGGACGACGACCGTTAGGCGGGCACGCGCTTAGTTTAGCCCCGCCTCATCCGTGCCCCCGGCGCGCGCCACCCTATTCTCCCGCTCCGCAACGACAGCGGTTTTTTGCGCGTGCGCGTGAAATAACGGCCAGTGGAGGGGGGTGGAATCTTTGAAGGGGGGGTGAAGAGAAGCCGCCCTGTCTTCCGCGCGCCCACCACCTGCGCCATCGTCAGCCAATCAGCGACCGTCTCAGGGGTCTCGCGCTCGGGGCGACTCGGGCTGCTGGGTGGCTCCCCCGTCCCTCCTCCCACCAGAGTCCCTCGTACCGCCCCCCTCCCGCTGGCCTCGCGCGCGCTCGCGCTCGCGCCCGCTCCAGCCTCTTGTGTGTCCTCGCGCCCCCCGCCCGCCCTCCCCGCGCGCAGTGTGCTCCGCTCCCCCCACCCTCCTCCTCCTTGCCCCCTCCTGCCCGCCCCGCGCACCTCCTCCCTGGGATCCCCCTCCCCCACTGCCGCCTCCTCCTCCTCCCGCCCCAGGGTGAGTGCGAGCCACCTCCCTCCCTCCCTCCGCCATGGATCCCGGCAACTGGAGCAGCTTCATCTTCAGGTAACAACCCCTCCCCACGCCCACGCTTCCACCCCCCTCCCGTCCGCCTCCCTCCCCGTCCCTCCGCGCACCCGGTGCGCTGCCGTATCCCCCTCCCTCCCTCCGCGCCCTCCCCCGCCCTCCCGGGCGCCGGCTGGGCGCGCTTGCCATGCAACCGGGGCCGAGGCTAACTCCTCACTCCCCCACACCGCCCCGCCGGGCTCAGCGCTGACCGCCGCCGGGCCCCGCCCCCGACCCGACCCCAGCCCCGCGGAAGCTCCGCCCCCACCCGGAGGCGTCACCGCCGCCGTCGCCGCGCGCTCCGCGGCCGTCAGGCGCCCTCCTTCCTCCGCCGGCCGGGGTGCGCGGGCGGCGGCGCGGCCCGCGGGCCATGCCTTCGGCGCGGCCCAGCCCGTCCGGCCGGGAGCGGCGCCCAAGCCCGGGCCCGCGGCCCCGCGCCCCGGCCCCGCTGGGCCCGGGGGCACCGCCGTGGCCGAGGCCATGTTCCCCGTGTTCCCTTGCACGCTGTTGGCCCCCCCCTTCCCCGTGCTGGGTCTGGACTCCCGGGGGGTGGGCGGCCTCATGAACTCCTTCCCGCCACCTCAGGGTCACGCCCAGAACCCCCTGCAGGTCGGGGCTGAGCTCCAGTCCCGCTTCTTTGCCTCCCAGGGCTGCGCCCAGAGTCCATTCCAGGTGAGTAGGGGCCGGCCGTGGCGGGCCGGGAGGGCACCGACCCGCGGCCGCGGCCCACACGGCGCCTTGTCTTCGCAGGCCGCGCCGGCGCCCCCACCCACGCCCCAGGCCCCAGCGGCCGAGCCCCTCCAGGTGGACTTGCTCCCGGTTCTCGCCGCCGCCCAAGAGTCTGCCGCGGCCGCCGCCGCCGCAGCAGCTGCCGCGGCCGCCGCCGCCGTTGCTGCTGCGCCCCCGGCCCCGGCCGCCGCCTCCACAGTGGACACAGCGGCTTTGAAGCAGCCCCCAGCTCCCCCTCCGCCGCCCCCGCCGGTGTCGGCGCCAGCTGCCGAGGCCGCGCCCCCTGTGTCTGCCGCCACCATCGCTGCAGCCGCGGCCACCGCCGTCGTAGCCCCAACCTCGACGGTCGCCGTGGCCCCGGTTGCTTCTGCCTTGGAGAAGAAGACAAAGAGTAAGGGGCCCTACATCTGTGCTCTCTGCGCCAAGGAGTTCAAGAACGGCTACAACCTTCGGAGGCACGAGGCTATCCACACCGGAGCCAAGGCCGGCCGGGTTCCCTCGGGTGCTATGAAGATGCCCACTATGGTGCCCCTGAGCCTCCTGAGTGTGCCCCAGCTGAGCAGCGCCAGCGGGGGAGGGGGAGACGCGGGTGCCGGCGGCGGAGCGGCCGCAGTGGCCACTGGTGGGGTGGTGACCACGACCGCCTCGGGAAAGCGCATCCGGAAGAACCACGCTTGTGAGATGTGTGGCAAGGCTTTCCGCGACGTCTACCACCTGAACCGACACAAGCTGTCGCACTCGGACGAGAAGCCCTACCAGTGCCCGGTGTGCCAGCAGCGCTTCAAGCGCAAGGACCGCATGAGCTACCATGTGCGCTCACATGACGGCGCTGTGCACAAGCCCTACAACTGCTCCCACTGTGGCAAGAGCTTCTCCCGGTGTGCACGGGGCCTCCGCCGCCGTGGGGCGGGAGGGACAGCAATGGAGATGGCCTGGCTTTGGCTGGTGGGGTGGGAGATGGTTTCTGAGGATGGCGACTGGGAACCACTCCCAGGGAGGGAGGGAGGAAAGCCTCTCCTGGTTACCAGGGAGCCGGGGGTGGTACTTAGCAGAGGAGGTGGGTCCTTCTGTTTTAGAGAAGTTTGGCGTGGGAGGAGGACCCAGCCAGCCTTGCGTCAGGGGAGGGATTTCCAGCCTAACTAGGACTCTGAGGGCCAGACCTTGGGAGGAAATGCAGGGACCTTTGGAAAGGCCTGCTGTATACTAAGGCAGATTTGGGGGCACCGCTACACCCCAGGACCCTAACCCCAACCCCAACGTATTCCCAGGCCGGATCACCTCAACAGTCACGTCAGACAAGTGCACTCAACAGAGCGGCCCTTCAAATGTGAGGTAGGACGTCTGCCTCCTCCTGTCCTGGTTTTCATGATTTTGATCCTCATTGTAGCTGTCTGAGTTCAGCCTCTCAGATCCCCTTTTTCTCTCTCTCCTTTTTGCTTTTTCACTCCATTTTCTCATCCCTCCTTAAGGTCTTGTCATTTCATTCCCATTTCCTACAGATCAAAGATCCCCAAGGCTCTGGTTCCTTTAGCCTCTTGCCCCCCTCTCCCCACCCTCTGAAGCTTTAACTCTCCTGACACCCCCCACGCCCCTCCCCCCTCCCCAGAAATGTGAGGCAGCTTTTGCTACGAAGGATCGACTGCGGGCGCACACAGTACGACACGAGGAGAAGGTGCCATGTCATGTGTGTGGCAAGATGCTGAGCTCGGCTTATATTTCGGACCACATGAAGGTGCACAGCCAGGGCCCTCACCATGTCTGTGAGCTCTGCAACAAAGGTACGTGCTGAGGAATGCTGGGAGGGCCAGGGACAAAGGGTGGGGACAAAGCCAGAGGCCTTTCCACAGATGTGGGTTAAAGGTGCTGTAGCTAAGAGCTCATGGCATCTAGAGCACATTAGGAAGCAAATGAAGCAACACTGGGATGACTGAATATCATTAAGTTCTAAGAGGTCATGGCCGGAGATGGACCTGCCAGAAAGACATGACTTCTGGGAGTGTGTGGGGACAGTGGGAGTGGGACATGGCTGCTCTGGGAAGGTGTGGTCAAGAGAGCTAGTTCCCACTGGTCAGAAGGCAGAACCACAGCTACGTAGCCACAAGCTCTCATCTTCGGCTCCTGGGGCAACTGGAGTACATCAACAGGTGTTTAACAAGCACACACAGTGCCCCAGTAGCAGAGAAGCTGCTTTTAAACAGGTCCACATGTTCACTGAGTACTGGGCTGAGATCGTATGGGGTACTGGAGGGAGGGGACACAGCCGTCTGAGGGTAAGCCCTTCAAGTGGCTAGGAATCAGTGTCCTGTCACCCCAGGAGAGAGTCCCCTGCCACAGAGAATGGGCTCTGTGGGTACCAAGGCCAAGAGGCTGACACCATTCAAACAGGTCCCAAGCTCAGGGCAGGGCTCTGCCCCAGCAGAGTAGTTGGCCCCAGGCTACCAAGGATGTGGTGGGAGGAGGACAGGGCCATCTGAGGAGGGTGTCCCCAGCCTAGGAGAACAGCCCCGTCTCTGGGGTCTCCACCTGGCTGACCCCCACCCCCCATCCCAATCCACCCCCCAATAGGCTTCACCACGGCAGCATACCTGCGCATCCACGCGGTGAAGGACCACGGGCTCCAGGCCCCGCGGGCTGACCGCATCCTGTGCAAGCTGTGCAGCGTGCACTGCAAGACCCCTGCCCAGCTGGCCGGCCACATGCAGACCCATCTGGGGGGGGCCGCCCCCCCTGTCCCGGGAGACGCCCCCCAGCCACAGCCCACCTGCTGAGGGGGACCCCTGCACCCACCAGGCAAGGCGTGGGGCAATGGCTGGGGGGGGTGGGATGGGGTGTGTGGGACAAGGGGGCTCAAAGGGCCCAATAGGGGATCTCAGGAAGGCGCCAGGGATACCCATCTATCACTCAAGTTAGGAACACTTCTGGGGACAGGGAGGGCCCTTCAGAAGAACTGGATAAAGATGCAGGCCGGAGACTGGGGACCAAATAGGAAGTAAGCAACGGCTGTGTCCCAAGGGAGGGAGTCTGGGACAAGGAGTGGAGGCTCTTGCCATTCAGATTGTGCTGTGATCTGGTGTTTCTCACTGCAGGTACTGGTGAGGTTTGTCCAATGGCGGCGGCGGCAGCGGCAGCGGCGGCAGCAGCGGTGGTGGCGGCCCCTCCCACAGCTGTGGGCTCCCTCTCGGGGGCCGAGGGGGTGCCCGTGAGCTCTCAGCCACTTCCCTCCCAGCCCTGGTGAGCTCCAGGTTGGTGGGGGGAGAGGGGAGAATGGAGGAAAGTCCCTTGATACCATCTCCTCGTCCCCTCTCTTTTCCCACCAACTCCTCACTACTTCCCCCATCACCAAGGCGTCTCCAGAAGGAAAGGAGGAAAAAATGTTTTCTTAGGGGAATTTGCTAGGTTTTAATGATATATTTCTCCTGCTCCTCTCTTCTCCCTATCAGACCTGACCCCACACACACCTGTCCCCTCGGTTGTGTTGAAACCCCTGGACAGTGCGCAGGGGTGGCAGAGGACAAGAGTGGCCACTGCCCTCATGCCCTCTCCTCTCTGTAAGCCCCTGCCCTGCCCTTCTGGGGATTTGTGAGCCTTCTCCCTCGATGGTCCTTCTTGCTCTCCTCCTTCCAGTCCCCCCCACTACTGTCTGCTGCCCCTCCTGGGGAGTTGGTGCTTTTTTTTTCCAGGGGGAGGGAGGAGAGGAAGGAGGGGAATCAAAGATTCCCTCCTGAAGGGAAAGGTGAGATTTGAGAAGGGGCAGAAATAGGGAAGGCAAAGTTTGTACCTTCATAAGGTGAGGTTGTTCAGGGTCAGGCCCTGAACACCCTACTTGAGAATCTGTCAGGGGAAAACAAGTCAAGGGGAGCAAAAGGAGGAGCCACTAGGGCCAGAGGCAGGATGAGAGATGGACTCTTAGGGGGCCAGGATAAATGGGGGGGATCCAGGGACTAGAGGTGCTTCCTGGGAGTGGGGGGAATGCAGCTGCAGTGTATCCCCCTTCCCTCTTCCACCCCAGCTCCAGCCCTGGCCTTTTCTTTTCATCCTTCTCCCCTACGACAGAAGCTGTGGCTCTGGCCATGTCATCGTGTTCCTGTGTCCCCTGCATGTTCCCCTCCCTTCACCCCCCCACGCCCCATTTTTCTGCGCGGACCCCATTACAATAAATTTTAAATAAAAACCTGTCTGTGACTGGATTGAATGAATTGCTCTCACCAGGCCTCCAGTTCCCCGCCCCCAAGGGGCTTCTACTTGCACCTGCTGTCAGTCCCGGTTGTTGCCCTGCCCAGCTTTGGGGCCCTGGCTCCTCCTTCCCCAGAGGCAGCATCAGTGGCTGCAGCCAGATTCAGGGTGGAGCCAGGCTCCCCTGGCTGTGGAGAGCAAGTTCCAGGACTCCCAGGTCTCTGGGGAATACTCAGTTTGGACAGGCCCAGAATAGCCACCGGAGGTTTGAAGAAGCCTGGGTTAGAAACCCAAACGGGTTTGCTGGACATAAGATGCCTCTCACCCCCATCCACACCCATTACCTGCTGCTCAGGCACCACCCAAATACCTGTGCATCCTTAAGGCCCTCAGGTGATGGAGGATGATGTAGCTGCGGTAAGACTGGGGAAGTCTTGAGCCCTAGAACGGAGCAGTGATGTCCAGAATAGAAACTGCACTTGTCCGTTTCATTCTTGGCACCTTCCACCCTGCGCTTACTCGGGCTCCTCCGCTCCAGCCCCCTCCTACTGTCCCTGCAGCCTTGGCCCTGCCCCTTGGAATCCCCTTTCCAGTCCTGGCTTCTTCCCTTCCAGGGACCTTTTCTTGAACTTTACAGTATCTATTTTTGCTGCTGCTTCCTTGGAGGTAGGGGGACTTCCTGTTCTGCAGGCTCTCCTGTGAAACCCCACCATACTTCTGTGCAGCCTCCCCAAGTTTTGCCTCTCTCCTTTCTTTGCTTGTTGGGGGTGCCTCCACGCGTCCTGCCCGTCTCTGGTCCTGTCTCTCCTCGCAGGCCCCTCCATTTCCCCCAAACCCTGCCTCTGCCAGGACTCCCCGGTGACCGTTGGCAGGAGCGGCCCGGGGCTTGGGAAGGGGGCCCCCCCTTGAAGGCCTGCGTGAGAAGGGGCAGGGAGGGGGCATGAGCGGACCCCGGCCGGTTGCCCGGGTGACGCGGGGCCTGACACGCAAGGCTCCCTCCCGGTGAGGAGCGGCGGGAGGCGTGCGATGGGCGGGGGCGGCGGCGGCGTGCGGTGGCGGCGGCGGCGCGTAGGGGAGGGGAGGGGACCTGAGAGGAGCGAGAGGAGGGGACGAGCAGAGGGGAGGGGAGACCCGCCGCCTCCCTCCCTCGCTCGCTGACTCGCTCCTTCCCGGGCTGCGGCTGCTACAACGGCAGCGGTGGCGGCAGCAGCGGGAGCAGTCTGGAGGCCGACGTCGAGGTGAGAAGGGGATGGACTGAGGCTGAGGGTAGGATAGGCGCACGGGCAGACGGCGGGCGTCTGGAGGGCTGCACAGGCATGCGGGCGCCCGGCGGACTGGCTGATGGTGCTGGGCGCGCCACGCCAGTGGGAGGAGGTGGCGCCGGTTCCCCGGGGGTGAGGGAATCCCTGTGAGAGGGGCTGAGAAGGGGCTCAGCGGAGATACCAGGTCCTCCCAGGGAGGGGCAGGGGCGTCTGCACCCCCAACACGCAGCAAGAAAACCGCACCGGCTGGGCGCCCAGGGAGGAGGGGAGGATGCAGAGGGAGTGGAATGTGAGTATCGGGTCCTTTGCCCAGTCTGCCTGTCGGAGTGAACGGGTGTTTACACAGCTTGTTGATTTGGGGGTGCTGGGGCATCTTCTGGGATCTGAGAGTATGGATATTGTTGGGTGGACCTAGGAAGAGACCACGGGGGGGTCCTGTTTACAAAAGGGTTAATCTTCCCAGGGCTCTCCAAGCGGAAGACTTTGGGCAGAGCACCCCTTCCCTCCCCAGACGTGTCCCACCCAAGGCAAAGGAAACCCCAACTTTTCTTCCTCTCCCCAGAGGCACCCCAAGGATGGCCCTGCGACAGGAGCATAGCCCTCTTGGGCTGCAGTGCTGAAAGCCACCTCTTCCTCCTCATACCAAGCCTGTCTCCTCCTCTTCCAGGATTTGCTGCTGTCTCTGCTGCTCTAACCTCCCCACAGAGGCCCTCTCTCTGTTCCCATCTCAAGATGGCAGCCAGCAGCTCTGAGGTCTCTGAGATGAAGCGGATAGAGGAGGGTCCCCAGACCCAGGGAGAAGGGCCTGGCCATCCTGAAGCCAAAACTGGTCCTCTCCAGGTCCCAGAAGAGCCAGAGGCCCTGCAGCCAGGCCCAGACATCACTGGGGACCCTGTGGACTCAGAGCCCAAGGGTGGACTGGCTCCAGAAAACACAGAGACCCCAGCTGGGGCCCCAGAAACAGCCCAGGCCAGAGACCTCAGCTCAGGCCCAGGAGGGGAATCGAAGGCCAACCCCAACCCCAAAGAAGCATGCCAAGAGTCAGCACCCAAACCAGAAGTGAGCAAACAGGCCACTGCAGACCAGGGGTCCAGCCTGGAGTCTGCAACCTCACTTGAGCCAGCCTCAGAACCCACTCCCCCAGCAGACCCCCAGTCAGACCCTCAGCCAGATCTCCAGTCAGGTTCCCAGCCCACCCCCAAGCCAGCCCTTCAGCCAGAGACCCCTACCCAGGAGGACCCTACCCCTGAGACTCTGACTGAGAGCGTGGGAGAAAAGCAGGAGAATGGGGCAGTGGTTCTCCTGCAGGCTGGTGATGGGGAAGAGGGCCCAGCCCCCCAACCTCACTCGCCACCCTCTACAAAAAAACCCCCAGCCAATGGGGCTCCCCCCCGCGTGCTGCAGCAGCTGGTTGAGGAGGACCGACTAAGAAGGGGTCACAGTGGGCATCCAGGATCTCCCCGAGGTAGCCTGAGCCGTCACCCCAGCTCCCAGCTAGCAGGGTCTGGGATGGAGGGGGGTGAAGGCACTCAGAAACCTCGGGACTACATCATCCTCGCCATCTTGTCCTGCTTCTGCCCCATGTGGCCTGTCAACATCGTGGCCTTCGCTTACGCCGTCATGGTGAGCCCCATGGGACCCTGGCCCAGGCCTGCTGTGGCTCCCAGCTTCCGGCCACCACTGGGACAGAGTCCCAGGAGTAACCTCACCTTCCCTCTCTGCATGGATCTCACTTCCCAATTATGGGGCCTTTGCTTGCCTCTCCCTAGGACTCCACCCTCCGAGCCACGATTGCCTTACCCCATTAGGTGGGAGGGATATCAAGACATGTTTCACACTGCCTTGCTGACCTGTGCCCTCCTTCCCTTGCCTTTCCAACCCTCCTTCCTCCCTTAACCACTGTCCATGGGGCCGGCCTATCTCCTCTGGATGACTCTTTCACCTGATCCCTGCTGGGCTGGCTTCTCCTGACCTGGGCTATGGTGGCCCACCCCTCACCCTAACCCCAGTCCCGGAACAGCCTGCAGCAGGGGGACGTGGATGGGGCCCAGCGTCTGGGCCGCGTGGCCAAGCTCTTAAGCATCGTGGCCCTGGTAGGGGGGGTCCTCATCATCATCGCCTCCTGCGTCATCAACTTAGGCGGTGAGTGGGGGTCTGGGACAGACTGGGAGGAATGGTAGGGTTGACAAGGGCAGCTTTACTAACCCCTGCCCCTGCTCTCTCCTGTCTGTCCTCCCTATTTCTCCTTTGTCTTTCCTTGTCTCCCCCTCCCCCCTAACCGTCTCTGTCCCTCCCTCTCCTCTCCCACAGTGTATAAGTGAGGGGCTCTGCCCTGCATTCCAAGACTTTTCTTCCTGTTGGGAGCTGCCTTGGGCCCATCCTCCCCTGGAGGAGCCTAATTGATGGCCCAGGCCTGCACCCATAGGGACCAAGGGAGCCTGGGCGGCCTTGTTTACAGCTTCTTTCCTGCTCCTGCTCCTGCATCCTGCCAGGCTCCTCTGCCAACGTAGGCCTCCCATTTCCCTGCACTGTTTCCAACCTTCCTGCACTTCTGCCTGTGTTCTGTCCTGCCTCTTGGCCTCCCATCCCTGCACTTCTGGAAACCTCCTGCACTTCTGGAAACTTCCTTGAACATCTCTCAAATTCTGTTCTCAGCCCCCTTGCATCTCTCCCAGCCTTCCTGCATTTCTTCCAATGCCCTGAATTCCCTGCACTTCAACTCTGGTCTCTCCCTCCCAACTTTCATTGTCTTGGCATCTTCCCCCATTCCTTTCTTCCTTCTCTCCTTTATCATTTCCCCTTCCCTCTCCCCATGGTCCACCACTTTCTTCTTCCTGTCTCATCTTCCCTCAGCTACCTTTCCTCCCCCCTCAGGATCCTCTCCTCCATCCTCCTGCCACCGTTTATTCTTCAAAAACTCCAGCACTTAGATCAGACAGGGGGAGGGGAGCGGTGTAAGGAGAGGGCTCCCTAGCCCAGGGCTCCGACTGTTCTCCGGCTGTCCAGACGTCCCCCGGGCGCCTCAGGGTCTCACTGCCGGCAAGCCAGGCCTCGTTGGGGGACTTGCGCAGGGGTGGCGAGCACTGTTCCGAACAGCACCGGGAGAAGGGAGGGCCACGAGTGCTGCCGCTCCCTGGTCAGGCCAGTGGACTTGCCCTACCTGGGCTTCTTAACCCAGTCAACGAGTTTATAAAGGCAGCGGGGCTGTGGTCACGTGCTTTGTAATGAAAGAACCCCCAAAATAGGACCAAAGCTCCCAGCTGCGCAGGGAGCGAGGGAGGGGCGGGGAGCTCTATAATTACTTTCTAAGAGATCAAGGGAGGTTTTGTCGCACGCAACAGTCCGCCGAGGAGGCGGGGACCCAGCTATGACGCGATTCGAAGTTGGCGGGTTTTTGTTTTCTAAAAAAAGTGTGGGGAAAAAAACTAAAAAGTCTTAAAAGAAAAAAAAAGGATACATCAAACTGATTCCCCCTTTTTGTATGCCGGATGCTGCATGAGTCTGAAACGTCAATAAACGGAGACTGCATGAGACTCGCCTCCAGTCTTAGTTGGTCCTTACATCCGTCCGCCGAGGGCTCTGGTACTGCGGCCGTCCGAGCCGAATTGCGGGGCGGTGTACGCATGCGCCCTCTAGGTCGCCATCTTTATTGTGGGCAGAAGCCTATTATGCCAAGCACCTACCTGCGCATGTGCAAGTTTCTCTTGCTTTCCTCTTCCAAGTTCTGATTAGAGCGGCGCTTCTCGCGCCATCTCTGTGCGCCTGGGTTCTGTGGCTCTGCGCAGCCCGGGGGGCGGTTCGTAGTTGCGGGAGAGTACGGCGGCTGAGGAGGGAAAACTGCGAGGTGTGGGGAGAGGGCGCCGGGTAGTGTGAAGAGGGGCGGTGTGAAGGTGAGCAGAGCGGTTCCGCAGCTCTCCGGCCGGGGACTAAGCGCCTCCTCCTGGGGACAGGCAATCTTGTTGCAGGGGGCCGCGCTCTTAGAGCCTGATTGGTTGAAGAGACATTCTCAACCCCCTGAGGAACTCAAGCCGCTGTGGGGCAGGGGACCCCCTCCTCGGTTTAGTACTTTCACGTCTCTTATCATCGCAGGGCCCTTTCTCTAGTGGCCTATGTCCCTTGTCCGCGGTCTTGGAGACACTGCGGCCACCACAGTGGCCCCTCTGTCTGAAGAGGGGGAGGTGACCTCTGGCCTCCAAGCTCTAGCCGTGGAGGATACCGGAAGCCCTTCTGCTTCGGCCAATAATGCCGAGGAAGAAAGGGGAGGAGGCCGGAAAGAGGCTGAGCCTGAGGGGTCTGGGGTCGAGGAGGTCCAGGGAGAAGTCCCTAGCGCTGAGGGGGAAGAGCAAGCCAAGGGAGAATCCGAGGACTGGTGTGTGCTCTGCAGCGATGAGGAGATGGAGCTGCCCGCGGATGGGCAGCCCTGGATGCCACCCCCCTCCGAAATTCAGAGGCTGTATGAACTGCTGGCTGCCCACGGTACCCTGGAGCTTCAGGCTGAGATCCTGCCCCGCCGGCCTCCCACGCCTGAAGTGCAGAGCGAAGAGGAGAGATCCGATGAGGAGCCAGAGACCAAAGAGGAGGAAGAGGAAAAGTGAGGGCACACCCTTAACACTTTTTTTACATCCCCGGGGTTGCTCCTCTGAGGCCTGGAGGAAATTGGGAGGGGAGGTGGGACCCAGGAGCTTGGGAAGTGGTGGGAGGAAGGAGAGTAGAAGAGGAAAAGCCTACAGGCTGGGGAGAAACACGTGTGTGGGAGCTTGAGGGGACCACCCTCACCCTTCACTTTCTGTCCGTTTGTACCAGACCGCACATGCCCACAGAATTTGACTTTGACGATGAGCCAATAACACCAAAGGACTCTCTGATTGACCGGAGACGCACCCCAGGTACAGACAAAAAGGGAGAGTTGGAGGGAGGTGAAAGACCTCTAATCCCACTTAGTCAATAGCTGACTCCCTAAAACAGGCCTTTTGGTGCCTTGGTTGCTACACAACTTGTATCTGCAGGAGAGAGCATTCACCCAGTGGTGCCATCTTTCCAGTTTAGATTGATACCCCATTTTCATTCAAGAAGCTATCACAGATAATTCTGTCATGCTTCCCTTTTATCTCCATCTCCCCAGAAGTCCAGTAGTACTGTATATATACACCTCCTAATCTGACCCAATCCCCCACCCCATGTACCTTCCCTAGAATTTACCCCTGAAGCCATTCTTGATTTCTCCTTTTACTCCAATATTCAAGGCAGCAGCAAGCCTTGTGAGCTCTGCATCCACAGCATTTCCAAGTCCATATACTCTCCACCTTCAACACTGCACCCTCATCACCTTCAAAGCTGCCATCTCTTTTGCCTGGATAGTTGCAGTGGTTCCTAACTTGTCTTCCTGTCTCCAGTCTCAGCAACCAGAATAATCCTTTTAAAATATAAATCATGTCACTTCTTGGGGGAAGAGCATGTTGGGAGAGAACCCTGCCACAGCTTCCAAAGGCATTTCCATTTAAACAAGAGATCCAAACCCCTTATCATGGCCTGTAAATCATTCCTTTGGCCTCATCTTTCACCATTTCCCTCAGCTCTCAACACTCTTTGAACAGATCTCCCTGTTCTTACCCTGGGGCCTTTGTACATGCTCTTCTATCTGGAATGCTCTTCCCTGATCTTCACACTACTGGTGCATTCTCATAATTCAGACCTTCGCTGCCCACCCCATCTGAGGCCCAACCCTAAACCTCAGAGGCTTGAAAAATCTTTGTGTTTAACGTGCTCCCCGAGTAATTAGTAACAGCCAGCAGGTCTGGTGCACACTGCCTTGCTCCCTTCCACATTCCTCATCTTACCCTTCTCTAGGAAGCTCAGCCAGGAGCCAGAAACGGGAAGCCCGCCTAGACAAGGTCCTCTCAGACATGAAGCGACACAAGAAGCTGGAGGAGCAGATCCTTCGTACTGGCAGGGACCTCTTCAGCCTGGACTCAGAGGACCCCAGCCCCAGCAGCCCCCCACTCCGGTCCTCAGGGAGTACTCTCTTCCCCCGGCAGCGGAAATACTGACTGCTACTGCCCCAACCCTTAAGATGCAGAGTGTGTCTCTGGGCCTTGTCCCGCCCTCCCTAATCCAGGGCACTGAGAAACCTGGGAAGAGAAGAGAGACTCCAAGCTCCCAACACAGCACTTTGCCAGAAAGAGGGTGTGTGGGTGTGTGCTGTTGAACGTCTGTTTGGATTTCCTGAATCTGAAATAAAAAATACAAAGTTCTCTTCTCTTAGAGGAGGGGCTTCAGTTGGAGCCCAAACTATTGTGGAAAGGCAGAATTGTATTTGCCCAGATTGGGAAACTAAAGCCTGATGAGGCAGAGTCAGTCTGCACCTGCTCCCTGTCTTGGACCTTCCAGCTGTGCAGTCTCACTCCAGCACTGCCAGCTGGCCGTCGGGCTGAATGGGTTGCAGTTCCTTCAGCTGTACCCAGAGGAGAAAAGGAGAACCAGCTGCGAGGGCCCTTTAAATGCCCAAGCCCCACCCCCCGAGCCTGCCCTTCCGGGAAAGAAATGGTGGGGCTGGTCTGGGCCTGGCCTGTCAGTTTCCTGATCTGAGGAGTCTGTTGTAGCTGCTGTATTTGTGGATGTGAGTACTTTGCTGTAGCCCCAAAGCCCAAACCAGTGTGGGATCTTGCGTCCCTCAAGGCTCTCTTAGGCCTCACCCGCTTTCTAGGGCCTTGCTCTGCTGGGGAAGGTAGTACCTCTGAATGAAAGTAGGGAAGAAGTGGAATGAGGTGTAGCCTCAAGAGGGTTTGCTTTTCTTGTTGGATGTTTCTGCCTTTGGAAGTAAGGTAGATCAATTTGTCACCTTGCTAACACCCCTCACCTTCAAAATTTCAGGCTCCTCTGACTTAAGGCTCTCACATCAGAAATAACAGCAGGAGGCCACTCAAATTCTCTTCTGGAGCTACATTGATCTCTGCTATCTATACTCATCTCTCCCCTCCCCTGTGGACCTAGGCCCTGGCCTGTCCCCTTGAGCTTTTAGAATGTGACTTATCCCCATTGAGATCACTTAACTGTGCCAAATGTTGAGGTTTTCCTACTGCTCCACTCAGGGCTGTGCCGACTGTGGCCCTTGCAGATCACTTGACAATTCATTAGCAGAAGGAGTTTAAGGTAGGCTTGATTTCCTGAAAGTGTAGTTTGGTGAGCAAGGCTTTTTTTATTTCATTTTTTTTTTCTTTGTGGGGAGGAAGTGAAAAGCAGGAAACTCATTTGGACCCACCAGCCTGTGGTGGATCCTGGAGCTGGTGCTCAGGAGCAGAGCATAGAGGGGCGGGAAGTGGTAGTGAGGCAGATGTCCCTGTGTTCTCTGCTCCCTGCCTGGGTAGACTCCTAGGAAAGGCTGGTTGTCGAGTGCAATGTCAACTGACTCCCTGGAAACTCCTGTTTTAGCCTGTGGCATACAGGGTACCCAGCCTGCTCCTGATAAACCTTTCTGGGCAGGGAAGCCCTCCAAAGCCTTGAGTAGGTAGGGCAGCGACTTTGAATGGATGGTCCAGGGACAGCCTGAGGGCTCCAGGGTAACTCATGGCCCTTTGCTGGGTGTTGCCCTCCCAGGTTGCAGAAAATGCTCACCTTTGGACTGCTATTGACACTGTTTCCTCCAGAGTGCCCAGCCCCAGTTAAGGTCCTTACCTCCTTGTTCTGTGCTTACAGTCTTACCCTGCTGCCTGAGAAGCCATGCTGCCTCCTGGTTTGAGGTCTCGGCAGGCATGCTCCCTGGGCTGGGATTCTGGATCCATCTTTTGATCACTGTGTGATCCTGAGCAATGTTTCTTATCTTCTAGGCTCTTGTGGGGATTAAATGAGTTAATTAAAGGCACTTAATACAATGCCTGACACAAAAGTTCTTAAAAAGTGGGGGCTGTTATTTGGGATTACTTTGAGGTTACCAAGGAAACAAATTCCAGAATTCCTCTCCTGGAAACCCTGGCCCGGTGGGTCTGGGGTGAGGCCTGGGAAGTAGGACCAACACTGCCAGCTGAGTCCTGTAATTGGACGAGATTAGAAAACATTGATCTGGATCAGGGGTTCTGAAGCCTGGTTCCTGAGTCACTTCTAATCTAGGCGATCCTCGCCTTCAAGGACTGACATTAATTGGCAGCATCTGGGAGGTAGGATGGAGGGAAGATAAGAGATATCCTGAGTAGGCAGTTTCTGCTCTGTCCCTACTGAGACCACCAAGCTGCTTCTCTCACAAAGCAGGCCAGTTGGGCTGGAGCATCCTAAGATTTTCGTAAAATCAGGGACACTGCCAAGTTGAACCCCTGTTTGTACTGAACTTTGTGTTTTCCTAAACCTAAGCTCCATAGAGGTGATGCTGGCAAGGCTGTCACCAGCCTCACCTCCAACTTCAGGCCTGCCTGGGACGTTTGTGTTGATAAGGGGGCTGCTTGGACCTGGAAGAGGTGGAAGGGGGCTGGAAGAGAATAAATGATATCTCCAGCCCTTGAGGAATTGGCAATAATCTGAGCTCTTTATTCCTCCCAGCAATCTTTTGTTGAGCACCTGTGCATTAGAGACATCCTCCAGTCCCTAATCCCTTCAAGTCTAGGAAAGCTGCACTGTTATTCCCGCTTCACAGTCTAGGAGAGTTACAGCTCAGAGCTAGCAAGTGGCCCAAGATTATGCTGGCAGTGACAGAACTCAGCCCTTGCTATATAACCATCTGTGCGAGAGCTTTTAAATATAGCAATGCTTGGACCGTACTGCAGACCAATTATATCAAAAAGTACCCAGAATGGGTGGTTTTTAAAAATATCCAGGTGATCATAATACACAGCCAGGGTTGAGAGTGGCTGCTGAAGACCACAGCTGCTCCTTACTTTAATCTGTCCATATCATTGGGGATCTGGTTAAAATATTGATTGATCCAGCAGTTCTCGGTGGGGCCCAAGATTCTCCCACCCATTTAAGCTTCCAGGTAATGGTGATGCTGCTCTTCCTTGAAAACCAGTACACGTGTATCTGGTCCATTGGGCATCTGCTGTTAAGACTGTGTCAGCCACTCACAGTTGACCCTGAAGATCTCAGATATGTAGATGTGTGTCTCATGTTCTGGCAAAATTTAGTAAGTGTACTTTTGAGCCAAGACAGGTCAAGAGCTGCCTCTTAACCAGAGGATGAGCCCAGCTTCTGCTTACGGACTGTTTTGTTCTCTGCTCAGCCACACAGTACCCTCCCTTTGTGTGGTGCAGCAGGGGAGCCACTCGTCGCTGAGACTTTGGGCGAAAGTTGACTGGTTCTTCTAGGAACCTCATGACACTTGAGGGAAGTGTGATCAGGCAAGGCTGGGCAAATACCCAGACAGGAGACTTGGGGGCAGATCTTGGAAGCAAGCACTAAAGTGAGGTCTGGGTAGGTGAGTGAACTTGGGGTATTGGGACCAACTCCAAAGGCTGGGCAGGCTCTTCCAAAGGTCAACACCGTCCTTAGCATTTTTTGAGGACCCTGATGTATTGGAAATAAAATGCTCTAACTATATTTCATCTGGCAAACCACAAAAACCTAAATCAGACTTGTCACAGACATGCAGCCTGACCCAAGTGGTTTCCCTGGATCTCCTGCAAGGCTCTATATTGAGGCTCATCTCTGTGGATGGGGAGAATGAAAAAACAAAGCCTGTTCTTGGGTGACTAGCAGGAGGTCTAGGTGGAAGGCACAGCTTTAGGGCATGGTAGGTGGGTGGTCAGAGAGGTAAGACAAGAGTCCTGGTAAAGACAGTTGGCAAGGGGTTGGCCTGGAACAAGGATGACTCTCAGCTGAGTCACTGAGTTGAGTGAGGCTTTCAGCCCCCCTGACTGGGCCCAGCTGGGGTGACAGATGGTGGAGAGGCCCCAGCCATAGGAGGTGGGGGGAATCATCCAAAAAGGAGCCATTGGAGGCTGTTCCTGGAGCCTGCTTTCAGCCTTGCATGGCCTTTGAGAGTTCAAATCTTTGCTGTGGGGCCTTAGGAGCCCTGTCCACACCTCCGCCTACAACCCTAGCCCTTCCTGTCTCCCCATCTGGCTTCCTGGACAGGCTTCCACCCCACAGAGAACCTGGCAAAGGAGCAGCTGGAAAAGGCTTCACTTGGCTGTCAAGTACACCTGTGCTGTTCTTCTAGCCCCACATCTGGGATAACAAAAGACTTGTCATGTTCCTGACCAGTAAACAAGGAGGGTTAAGGCCAAGATGCCAGGTGATGTAGGGAGCCTCTGGTGCTTGCTTCCATCCCCTAACTGGTTAAGGAAGCTGGGCCTTGGGCTGTTCCCTGCTTCAGCAGTAAGACACTAGTGCTTCTGAAGAGCCAGGCTCTGTTCCAAGTGCTTTATGGTGAACTCAGTCCTTATAACTTGGGTAGGTGCCCAATCCATTCCCAGTTCTTAGGAAGCAGGTATAGGGAGCGCAGGGGACTTGTCTAAGACCACCAAACCAATAAGGGTTAGAACCAAGATCCAGGCAGTCCTAGCTCCAACCCTGTCTGGGTCAGGGCCACATCAGGGAGCAACTTTGGGGAGTGTCAGCATAGCTGAACAGGTAGGGACAATAGAGAGGTGTAGGAAAGAAGGTTAAATAAGAGTGGGGAGAACTGAGCCCGCAAGTCAGAAAGCCTGCTCCAGTGTTTTCAAACACTACCTGAAAACAACAGAAGAGGGAGCCCTGACGTTAGAAAAGCTACTCCTACACTTAAGGAGAAATAAACTTAGCCAGGAAAGAGGCTACAGGGAAGCGTCAAGGTCAATCCCCATACCAAGTTGCAAGGTAAAAGAATGAGAAGCAGAATAACATCCCTCCTATATGGAAAGTGTGCCAGGGAAACAAATCAAAATTGTTAACCTCTTTCAAAATGAGGTCAGACATTAAGGAAACAACGAAGCAAGGCAGAGTAGCAGATCAGTACTGTAAGTAAGCCCAGGCAGTCTGCTGATCCTGGCCCCTAACTGCTGTGCCTTGCTGCTACTGGAAAGAGACAGACCAGATGAGAATCCCTATGGTACCACTAGCTTGCAGTGGCCTTAAATGCCTCATTGTCCCACTCTGGGACTTAGCTACTTAGAGCTACACTGTATAATATGGGATCAACCAACCTCATCTGGTTCTTTTAAATAAAATTTTAAATCCTAAATCACACTAGCCACATTTCAAGTATTCAGTAGCTGCGTGTGGCCAGTCCAGAGACAGTACAGACCTAGAATGTCTCTTATCATTGTAGAAAGTTCTGTTGGATGGTGTGTTAGAGGGTTTTAAGCAGGCGCCAGGCAGGTGCTGAGTGCAACAGCCCATGTGTAAGACAATGGAGTGATGCAGACTGGTAGGCAGAAAAGCTTGTGTCCCCATCTAAAGGGCACAGCTGCTACTCGGCTCTAGCCAGTCTGGCCATGTGGGAATGTAGGGCTTGGTTTCTAATTCTTCAAGAGAAGAAGGAATTTGGAGTTTGTGAAAACACAATTTCTAAACAAAGAAATGAAAACTACAGATAATGTGAATCAAGTAAAAAACCCTTGGTCTTCAGCTTGATTATGTAATTCCATGAATCCTGCCTATTTCTCCTGTGCCAGGCCACTCTCTTCTCTTTACTTGCCATTCTTACCCAGGTTGGAAGCTGGATGAATGGTGGAGTAGATGAAGTGCCATTCCTTTCTGGTAGTGGCTTCAAGAGTCTGATCGAAGTCTCAGGACAAGGCTCTGAGTTGCCTAGTAAACTTGGTTCCCTTTGTGTGACTTCAAGGGACATGTCCAAAATCCAAGAGTTGCTGAAGGAAGGGATGGGGTTTAAGTGGGAGGTGTGATGTTCCTAAACAGGCCAAGCACTGGATGGAACTACCCAGGATTCAGAAGCAGGTGGGTGGAATACAGTACTCATTTATTCCCTTCCCCCACCTGCCTCTGCCCACAACAGCAGGGAGCCAGGGGGAGCAACAGACCAGAGAGAACTGGAGAGAAAGGGCTGGAATAATCTGTGGTGCTTCTAATCCGTCTGATTCTATGGGAGCATCAGTGTTGCCTGGGATCCCTTCCTTGAGAGGTCATCCGAGTCTGAACAGTTCATCTGAGGATTGCTTATAGCAGGAAGGGAGAGGGCTGTAGACAGAGATCATGCTAATGTTTGAGTATAGTCGGGGCCCTCGCAATGCCCTGAAATGAGCCTGCCCCTGGAGGAGCCTCAGCTCCCCACAGTGCTGGTGAGGTCCCCAGCACCTCCAGAGATACCAACTCTCCCGGCCTGGTGAACTTCTGCCTCCTACACCACAGTTGGGAGATTGGTAAAGTTTTTATCTAAACCCCCTCCAGGTGCTGAAGGCAGTTTAAGGGAGGGAAAGTTGATGGGAATGAGGGAAAGGAATCAGTGGAGAGCCCTGGGCTCCTGTGGTAAACTGCATCAAGCAGTTCTTGAGAGGGGTGAGGTCTGGATGGGCTGGTGTTGCACTGGGTGGGAAGAAGAAGAGGTGGATATGGGGATGGTGAAGGTGGAACAATCTGAGCCGGAGGAGGAAGTTGCAGTTCCCAACCCTACCTGTCTTCAGGCTTGTGCCTTGTCTCCTGCAAGGCCCCTGTGTTCATCTTGTATCTTTTCCCCACCTGTCTGTCATTCTGTGCCGCCCTGGTCTCAGGAGTCACCATGGCAACTGAAGAGTCCGTCATCCGCATCCCCCCATACCACTACATCCATGTGCTGGACCAGAACAGCAACGTTTCCCACGTGGAGGTTGGGCCCAAGACCTACATCCGGCAGGACAATGAGAGGTTGCTGTAGGGCCTGGGGAGGGGCAGGAGGGGGGTGCCTGTGAGTCTGGCTGTCATGATCAGCTCCTTCCTGCTCCCAAGCAGGATTGGCTCTGGCTTGGGCGACTGGAAGCTTTCTCTCCCATTTATTGCCTCCTTTGGGAGAGGGAGCAGTGTTCCTCTGGGTCCTCATACCACTTCTCACCCTCCAACAGGGTCTTGTTTGCCCCCATGCGCATGGTGACTGTCCCCCCACACCACTATTGCACAGTGGCCAACCCAGTGTCCCGGGATGCCCAGGGCTGCGTGCTGTTCGATGTCACAGGACAAGTACGGCTGCGCCACGCTGACTTAGAAATCCGGCTGGCCCAGGACCCCTTCCCCCTGTACCCAGGAGAGGTGCTGGAAAAGGTACCTGGCTTGCCTCCTTACGCCCACTCTACCTTTCCTGCCACCTCGTTCTAGGGCTCCTCACTGCCTTCTGGAGGGCTGAGGGAAGCAATGAAGGATGACATTCGGTGGTTCTCACCAGGGGCAGAATTGACTCGTTGCCCCTCTACTCACCTTCTGCAAACACCCCTGCCCCCTCACATGTGCACAAAAGACTTGCCCCCCCCCCTTTTTTTTTAAACCAAAGGCCTATCTTACCACCTAATCTCCCAGGCTCCAGAGCCTGCTAGAAGTTCCCAGTCAATCTGGCACTAAACAACTTGTGTCACTTAGTAAGCAGAGTAAACGTTTCACTCACACAGCAATAGCAGATGAGGTGCAGGCTCCAATGCCTGTGACCATTTCACAGGAAGGCATCGCAGGCCTGCAACTTCCAGCCAGACCCTTGTCCACGCTGCCCTCAAGCCTGGGTCTGAGCAAGTGGGCATCTGCCTTCATCTCCTTAACTGGCCTTCCACCTTTACCTCATTGATTGTGGAAACATACTAGCATGACCTAGGGAGCTTGGAGACGTTCCCACCCTCTGAGGTGCAGACACTTTGGGAAGGGGGGGGGAGGGGTGTGTGTGTGTGTGTGTGGAATTGCACTATTCTTGCAACTTGTTTTTTTCAGGCTCTTTATTTTTTTATTAAGGTATCATTGATATACAATCTTATGAAGGTTTCACATGAGCAACATTGTGGTTACTACATTCACCCATATTATCAAGTGCCCCCACACACCCCATTGCAGCCACTGTCCATCAGCATAGTAAGATGCTATAGAGTCACTACTTGTCTTCTCTGTGCCCTACTTGCAACTTTTAAATGAGTCTGGAACTGTTAAAAGCTGGAAGTTACCCATAGTCAGGTCTTACCTCAGACCAGCTAAACCGCCGGTGGATGGTGTATGTGGAGTACTCAGGTACTAGTACTGAAAAGCTCCCGGATGAAGCCATCTGGTAGGGTAAGAGTCTTCCCTTGTGTAATGCCTGCCCTTATCTACTTTCTGCCTATGGGAGCCTCAAGGAGGTTCTCCTCCATCAGGTGGATCCAGGAACCTGACACATCCTTCTATCTCTTGAGGCCCCAAGTATCATTAGGATGTTCCTAATATGTAAGGAAAAATAAAACTTCACTGAATAGCCTTGTCTGTGTGTCCTCATGCACACTATTTTGTTTTTTTTTTTGTAAAAGCTAGTTAAGAATTTCTGGGACCCCAGGTGTGCACACTAAATCTGTATGGGCTTTTAGGGAATCCAGTTTCTAGTGATTCACTGCTTTCTCTTTCCTTTCTTTCTTACTCTTTGATATACTTGATATTCTCTGCCCTATTCCCTGACAAGCCTCTGCGTCTGGCCCCTGCCCCCGTCTCCACTGAACTCACTTCGGAGGCCCAGTGGACAGTCATTCTGTGTCTCAAGGGCCCTCGCAGCCATACTCATTGTCGATCTGCCCTCATATTGAAACTTGTCTCTGTTTTACTCTGTGGATGTCTTTTTCCATCTTAGTTTTCTCTTCCCTCTCATCCCCCAACCTGCCATCTTCAGTTTCTTTCCTGAACCTCCTGTGTGTTCTCTCACCCTGTCTTTGCTTTCAATACTTTGTGTTGAAGATGCCCAGCTCTGTACCTTAGCTGGGAGCTACGGACATCCAAGTCACCTAACTGCCTCTAGGAGGCCCTCTCCTGGATGTCCCACAGCCACCACATGCTGGACGTTAAACTTAGCTCCTTCACCTACCCTCTCCTCTGTTCAGCTGTATTCCCCTTCTTTCCAGATGATACCCTGGGTACCCAGTCACCCAAGCTGGAAGCCTGCAACAGTGTGGGGGGTGAACTGGAAAGAGAGAGGTGGTGGCCAGGAGACCAGTTAGGAAGATATTTCCATCCATCCGGGCGAGATCCGTTGGTGGCTTAGGTAACGGTGATGGCAGGAATAGGTAAAGGTAGAGCCAGCTTTGCGATGGAACAGACAGGAAGTGACAATGACACGCATGCTCCTCCTGGAATGCTCACCTTCCCCTCCTCCCACACCCAAAGCCAGCTCTTTCTTTGAGCCCCAGTTCAAATGCCACTTTTGGAGGGCCTCTCCTAGCTTCTCCTGCATCTGACCTTCCACAGCCTCTCTCCTTGACACTGCACACTGCCTGCTTGAGAGAGTGCTCTGTGTCTGTCTTACCGCTTGCTGGAACTTAACCTCCATGGAGACAGCGTATGTCCTGCCCCCAGCACAACCAGCCGAGCGAGCATCATGCATGTAGACGGTATACACGGAAGGGCTTGCTGGCACCTCTCCCACCCAGTACCTGGTCAGTGGGTAGTACTCAGTCCTCTCCGCTGCAGGGCCACTCTGGGGTGAGTAAGGAGCAGCAGGTAGGCTTCCCTCAAAACTGAGTTCAACTCCTGATTCTCTTTCTTGCTAGTTGTGGCCTTGGTCATGTCCCTTTAGGCCCTGAACCTCTCTTTCCTTGCTTTCCTGCCTCTCAGGTCAAAGGTCAAGTGAAGTCCTATTTTTAGAAACATTTCTACAAACTTCTAAAAGGTTTGGCTGCTTGCTGCTAGGTCCCCCTTTCCTGATGGAAGGAGACACGATGAGTGGAGTACAGTGGCATTCTTGTGACCATGAGGCAACTTTGAAAACAAAGCCACAGGCTTAAAGCGTGCTTGTGATGACAGTTTGTATCTTCCACTTCCTACTTCCTAGAGAGCACTGTGCACACTAGGCCGTGAGATAGTCACTTATCCAGTTTCCCAGTACTTCTCCCACATCTCCCATCAAGCCCTCCACCCAGTTTCCCACCTAAATTTGTGGTTCAAGACCACTTCTCAGCACATCCTGTAGAGGAATGTGTCCTTGGCTCATCAGCAGTGGTGTCTTCTTGCTCTGTCAACTTCATCTTAGTTCTTCAGACCAGATGGCTTTGGGACTACCCCTACCTGTACATTATACCCGGGGTCTTATTTTGGGATGTGTAATGATTTGGACTCTAACCTCCAAGGTATCAGGTTTGACTCCTAGAGTCACAGCACTGAATGTTCCATGGTTCCCTCTTCCCCCATCAGGACATCACCCCGCTGCAGGTGGTCCTGCCCAACACTGCCCTCCATCTCAAGGCATTGCTGGATTTTGAGGATAAGAATGGAGAGATGGTGGTGGCAGGAGATGAGTGGCTATTTGAGGGACCTGGTAAGTTCTTTCCACTGGGCCAGAATTGGGTGAGAGGCTCCCTGCCTTCCTATTATAGCCCTGATATTTTCCGACCTTCAACTTCTGCTAACCTTCCCTTCCCAGGCACATATATCCCCCAGAAGGAGGTGGAGGTAGTGGAGATCATTCAGGCCACAATCATCAGGCAGAACCAGGCCCTGCGGCTGAGAGCCCGCAAGGAGTGCTGTGACCGAGACAAGAAGGAGCGGGTGACAGGTGGGTCGTGAGGAGGTGCTGATGAGGGGCAGGCAGGCCTTACCGCCAACTGCAAGTGGGGGCAGGTTGGGAATAGCCACCAGCAGCCTGGGAGGAAGAGCTTCCCTGGTATCGTGTAAGCTGTTGGGGGCTGCCTGTTGCTTCTTCCCCCACCCCACCTTCATGGTGGGGCCTGGACCTGATCTTGTTATCATGATCATATTGATGAGATTTTTCCCTCCCCTGATGCTTTGCTATGAGCTGGGGTGGTAGTCCTGACTGTTTCTGGATCAACAAAGCATGTGTTCACATACAATTAGCCGTTTTATTTGAGAAATGGAATGTAGTAAACAATGAGTTAACAAATGCAGTGCTTGCTCTGTGCCAGGTGTGGTTCAAAATGCTTTACAAATGGTAACTTATTTAGTTCTCAGACAACTTGGAGGTACTGTGATTCCCATTTTCCATATGATATAACTGAGGCACAGGTCTTAGATTACTTTCCTGGGTTTCTGGCCAGGAAGGCCAAGGCTGGACTTGTACCCAGGCCCTCTTGCTTCTCCAGTAAACTAAACATCATCTACAACTCTAATGAAGCAGTTCTGCCCATTTTAGAGGAAGGAAAAGAGTTGGTCTTTGGAGCTTAGAGAAGGCACGGTAGCAACTTGGGTACTTAAAAGGGCTCTTTGAATTTTCCTGGGATGGGGTTGGTTTTCCTCTGGTCTCAGTCTCAACAAAAGGAATGAAATCAAGGACCTCTGTGAGGCCTTTCTATCTAGTGGCAGTGGCATCTCCTTGCCTACAAAGTCTTGCAGGTTTCCTGTTGTCTAGGCTGCTGGAATGAGCAGCTGGGGAGGGGCTGGGTGACCTTTGACCCTCACCTCTCTGCCCTTGGCCCAGGAGAAGAATGGCTGGTCCGCTCGGTGGGTGCATATCTTCCAGCAGTGTTTGAGGAGGTTCTGGATTTGGTAGATGCTGTGATCCTTACAGAAAAGGTTTGTGCTCTGAGGGATGTGGGTTAAGGGACCCTGGGGTGGTCCCAATACTAAGGGTGGCAGAGCATGGCAGCAGATAATGTGAAAGTAAAAGAGAAGCAATAATTCTAGAGCCACTAAAAGAAATTCAGAGGTCAGATTACCTGACAGTCATCTGAAAGGATTAAAAAGTCATCCTAGTTTGGTAGAAACTGTCACTCAGAACTGGGAGCATTTAGTGGCCAGTGAGGTTCCCAGACTCACTAAGGAAATTGGAGGCAGGTTTTCTCAAACACCACAGCATGTTGCTCTACAGACAGCCCTGCACCTCCGGGCTCGGCAGAACTTTGTGGACTTAAGAAGAGTGCTCCGCCATACTGGGGAGGAGTGGCTGGTGACTGTGCAGGACACGGAGGCCCATGTGCCTGACGTTTATGAGGAGGTGCTGGGGGTTGTGCCCATCACCACCTTGGGCCCCCACAGCTACTGTGTGATTCTCGACCCAATTGGACTGGATGGCAAGAACCAGCTGGGGCAAAAGTGTGTTGTCAAGGTGAGTGTCTCCCCCTCACCCAGAGGCATGAGGCCCTTAACCTCTTTCCCTTTTTTCTTCCCACCCCAGATACATGTTCTAGAAACACCAAGCTTGCTATGTTCCTCTGTGCCTTAACAACACTTGGTTCTCTCTTTGAGAGAGTGTCCCTTTGATTTTCCTGGCCCTGCCCCGTGCCCACAGACCCCAAAACTCCCATCATATTTCACATCCCTGTTTTAGAAATTTTGTCATCCTACGTAAAATGAATAACTTGGTTTCCCCTTTTCTTCACCCCCCGCCTGATCCCTTCTTTGAACTATATGTGGGACTGCCAGTGATTGACAAACTCTGTAAAGGCCTGGATCATAGATATTCTAGGCTTCGTGAGTGGTATGGTTTCTGTTGCCGCTGCTCAACTCTGCTCTTGTACCGTGAAAGCAGCATAGACTGCTCATGAATGAACAAGTGCTGTGGAGTCCCTGTACATTTTATTTGCAAAAACAGGAAGTAGAAAAAGTAGAAGCAACTCAAATGTCTGTCTATAAATTGGTAAATGGATACAAAATGGCAGTATATCCATACAGTGGAATATCATTCAATTATAAAAAGAAATGAACAAGTACTGACATCTGGGAACAGAAGGTCAGCAGGTACCAATGCATGCTGCAGCACAGATAACCTTAAACATGCTAAATACAAGAAGCCAGACATAAAAAACCACATATCATGATTCCATTTATATGAAATGTCCAGAATAGGTAAATCTGTAGAGACAAAGTAGATTAGTGGTTGGTGGCGAGGGTGGGGACAGTAACTGCTGGGTTCAGGGTTTCTTTTCAGGGTGATGAAAATGTTTTGGAACAAGGTAGTAGTGATGGTTGGACAACTCTGTGGATATATTAAAACAACTGAATTATATACTTTAAATGGGTAAACATTATAGTATATGGATTATATCTCAAATATATATTAAAAAATAAAATAAAGGCAGCAGATCAGATTTGGACCGCAGATAAATTTGCCAACATCTGGATTATATCATCCCATGCAAACAAAGCATGGGGGAAATGACTAGGAAAAACAGATTAATTCTTAACTGTTGAGCTTGTGAGGATCCAGGTGCTGACCATTCACAGAATTTTTCAAGAGCAGATGAGATCTGTGGGCATTTGTAAAGAGCCTCAGAGTCCAGATAATTCCTCACTGTATTTTAAGATGGAGGTGGGGAGGGTGCTTTGGGGTTCTGTCCTCAACACAAGCCTGTAGTGCATGAGGCTGGGGGAGGTGCCATGAGAAGTACCTGCAAGCTTGGGTGGCCACCGCTCCTCACCCCGTGTCTCCCCACTAGGGAGAGAAGTCTTTTTTCCTCCAGCCAGGAGAGAGGCTCGAACGAGGCATCCAGGATGTATATGTGCTGTCAGAACAGCAGGGACTGCTGCTGAGGGCCCTGCAGCCCCTGGAGGAGGGCGATGATGAGAAGAAGGTCTCACACCAGGCAGGGGACTGCTGGCTTATTCGGGGACCCCTGGAGTATGTACCTTCCACCAAAGTGGAGGTGGTGGAAGAGCGTCAGGCCATCCCTCTGGATGAGAATGAAGGCATTTACGTGCAGGACGTCAAGACCGGAAGGGTAAGAGCTGAGGGAGGGGCACTGTCACTTCTGTGGGCCAGGTGGTGGCTTGCCTGGGCGAGCAGGTGGTGCTGAAGGGGAGAGGTGTCTGGTGGAGGTGGGGGAAGGCACTTCAATAGCACTGGTAGCAGTAGCTCGGCTGGCTTGTAGGTTTGAGGGCATCTGCAGAGTATTTGCCTTCCCTTTGTCTTAAATATCTAACTTCAAATTTTTGAAACCCCTAAAGAAGATGAGCCAGGTTTTAGGCTGGGAACTCTGTCCCCACTGCAGATGTGACCTCCAGCACAAAGGTCTTACTGAGGTGTGGCCTAGAGACAATAAGAAATGCCTCACTCCATGCGGTTTCTGGTGGAATCCATCCTCTTTGCCCTTCACTGAAACCTTGACCTTGGTCAAACTGAGGATCACATCTCCAACCTGTTTTTCCAAGAATCCAGCCAAGAAGCAGAGCTCAGAATCCTAGGATGTTAGTGTGTACTGCTTGTTTCCCAGCACTGCATCTGTCCCTAGCATCAGAGGCCAGCTCACCCGAGGAGTGTCCTCCAAGATGCCCCATGAAGGAAAATTGCAGAAGAAATAATATCAAGTACTTACCACTTTCCAAGTTCTCAGCACTAGGCATGGGAGATGTCATTCACTCCTCAGCCCTGTCAGGGGTTCACTATCAGGTACATTCCGCAGATGAGGAACTGAAGCAGGGGGCTGGCAGACAGTGAACCTGAGCACAGCCTCTCTCTGGAGACCGTGTTTAACCGTGATGGTGTACTACCCCAGACCAGGTCTGCTTAGGACTGCTCAGTGGGTCTTCCTTGCTGTTACCTCCCTGGTAACATCCCTCCTCATCCTCATCTCTCTAGGTGCGTGCTGTGATCGGAAGCACCTACATGCTGACCCAGGACGAAGTCCTGTGGGAGAAAGAGCTCCCCCCTGGGGTTGAGGAGCTACTGAACAAGGGGCAGGACCCTCTGGCAGACAGGGGTGAGAAGGAGGCAACCAGGACCCTTCAGCCCCCCGCTCCACGGAACAAGACCCGTGTGGTAAGCTACCGCGTGCCTCACAACGCCGCTGTGCAGGTGTACGACTACAGAGAGAAGAGAGCTCGGTGAGGGGCCAGCAGGGGCGGGAGGGTGGGGGGGCACTGCCGCAGGAGAGGCCCTCCATGTGTCTGACTCCCGGCTTCCCCTGCAGCGTGGTCTTTGGGCCTGAGCTGGTGTCACTGGGTCCTGAGGAGCAGTTCACGGTGCTGTCCCTCTCGGCAGGGCGGCCCAAGCGTCCCCATGCCCGCCGTGCGCTCTGTCTGCTGCTTGGGCCTGATTTCTTCACAGACGTCATCACCATCGAAACAGCAGACCATGCCAGGCTGCAGCTGCAGCTTGCCTACAACTGGTAAAGGGTGGGGAGGTGTTGGTGAGGGCTTCTGCTGGTGCAGCTCCCGGGGAGCCATGAGGAGGAGATGGTCCCTGTAGTGCTGGGCATATAGAGGGCAGAATGCCTGACTCCGTGCCAGGGTCAGGAAGGAAGATCGTCATGGTCATGAATATCCAGTCTGATGCCCAAGGGGAATGACAGGGAAGATACAGGCTCACTTCCTGGGAGTGGGATTTTGGGGACAGGGTAGGAAGACACTCCCCTGCTAAACTCTTAGCATGTGTTCAACTAAACACATAACTTCAAGGTTATAAAAATATCAGCTGGACACAACCGGCAGGAGTGGGCAGCGTGGGCAGGGGCTCAAGAGCACACACTCTGGGGCTGCCTGTCTGCGTCTGCATCCCAGCCCTGCCATTCACTAGCTGTGGACCTAGCCAAGTGACTTGGCACTTTCCTCAGTTTGCCAGTCTGTAAAATGAGATAATACTATAACCATCAACTTCACAGGGATGTTGTAAGAATGCACGAGAATTAGAACAGCCCCTTGTATGTAGTTAGAGCTCCAATGGCAGCGATTTGAGTCAGGGGAGATAAATCCCACATGAAGCAAAGCTCAACCGCTCCCCAGCATGTGGTGCTCACCTCTTGGCTGAGTGGCCAGGATGTGGAAGAGGCAGATGGGGAGCTGATGTCTTTGGGGCACTACAGCATGACAGCTAAGAGCATAGACCCTGGAACCATACCACCTGGGCTCAACTTTCTGGCTTGCCACATATGGCGTGACTTTGGGCCTGTCACTTAACCTCTGTGGACCTCTATTTCCCTATCTGTAGGCTGGGGATAATGCTCATCCCCACCTCATAGAGTGGCTGAGAGAATTAAGTGGGAATATGCATAAGTTTCTTAGGACCTCACCTGGCACATCGTAGGCACAAATTAGCGTTCTCTATGGTGAGAGTTGCTGTTTCCTGGAGAAAAATGACTTCCCCATTCCGGGCCTCTTTGTTCACAGGCACTTTGAGCTGAGTGACCGGAAGGACCCCCTAGAGATGGCCAAGCTCTTCTCAGTGCCTGACTTTGTGGGTGATGCCTGCAAGGCCATTGCATCCCGTGTGCGGGGGGCTGTGGCCTCTGTTACCTTTGATGACTTCCATAAGAACTCAGCCCGCATTATTCGCACTGCTGTCTTTGGCTTTGAGACTCCAGAAACCAAGGGGCCTGAAAGCATGCCCCAGCCCCGAGACCAGGCTGTCTTCCCCCAGAACGGACTGGTGGTCAGCAGTGTGGATGTACAGTCTGTAGAGCCCGTGGATCAGAGGACCCGGGATGCCCTACAGCGCAGCGTGCAGCTGGCCATCGAGATCACCACCAACTCCCAGGAGGCAGCCGCCAAGTGAGTGGGGCCTGGCTGCCCACAATGCCCTCAGCAGGCCACTGCTGGGACCTGGGTGATGGGCCATCCCCTGGGAGGCAGCCTGTTGCCGTCCTTCTCGTGTGGTCCCCCGAGAGTGGCTAGATGGCAGCCCTGCTCCTGTGGTCACTTGCCTTGCTTATGCTGGAACGCACACTTGTTTCTGTGGCCTACCAGGCACTTGGAGGCACAGCTCTGCCTCCCCAACTTTGCCTCCCCCGATTCCCCAGGCTCAGGTGCTCCAGTCCCACCAGCTCTTTTCTGCTCCTCACACGCACAGCTGGGTGCCCACCTTAAGGTCTGTGCTCTGGCTGTTCCCTCTGCCCAGAATGCCCTTCCCCTAGAGCACTTCAGTGCCGGCTCCTCCTCTGGCCTCAGCCCAAGGTCACAGCCTTGGAGGGCCCTTCCATTCCTCCCTCAACTGAAGCAGCACCTTCTGCCCAGTCACGTTATTACATCACCCATTTTCAAAGAGCTTGTGACTGTCTGAAATCACTCTTGCTTGCCTGTTTTCCCCACTTGAAGGGAAGTCATAAAAGCAGGGGCCTCGGTCACAGCCGCATTCCCCCTGCACCTCGAGGGGCACGAGGCTTACAGTACACACACCCTCCTTATTTTTGTGTGTTGAGTGCCTCCCCTGGGCCAGGGTTCCCAACAGATTGGTGATCTGTGCACTTGGGGCTCCTGGCCACATGCCAGCATCTTACCTGTCCCCTCTCCCATCCAGGCACGAGGCTCAGAGACTGGAGCAAGAAGCCCGTGGCCGGCTTGAGAGACAGAAGATCTTAGACCAATCAGAAGCTGAGAAAGCACGAAGGGAACTCTTGGAGCTGGAGGCGCTGAGGTGGGTTAAGAACTAGAGGAAGAGCTGGCCAAAGGTTTTGGAAAAGCAGCTGATGGAGGGAGTCGGGGTGGGTGTGTATGAGAGAGAAAGCTGCCACAACAGAAGTCAGGGTCTGAGGAGGGCGGAGCTGGGCTTTCTCCTGGGTCTCGCCTGACTCTGGGCTGTCTCCAGCACTGCGGTGGAGAGCACTGGGGCAGCCAAGGCGGAGGCGGAGTCCCGTGCAGAGGCAGCACGCATAGAGGGAGAAGGCTCCGTGCTGCAGGCCAAGCTGAAAGCAGAGGCCTTGGCCATTGAGACGGTGAGTCGGGGAGGTGCCCATGGAAGGCTGTGGCCTCAGGGTCTGGAAGAGGCTCCATCACTGCAGTCCCTGAAGCCAAGCAGGATACCAGGGAGGCTAACATAGAATCCTGTTCAAATATTTGTGGTTTATAAAGTCCTTTGCTCTCCATCAGTTCACTTAATTCCTGCCTGCAAGGTAAAGACTGTTAACACCCATCTTATGTGTAATACATACTCAGACAGTGGCCAGCTTTGTGCCAGGTGTTACATATGTTTTAATGCATGATCTTATTTAATACTTAACACCTACCTTACTGAGATTTCATCTCCATTTTACAGATGAGGGAACTGAGGCTTGGATTATGGACTACCCTGGGGCACTAGCTGAAAGGTGGCATAGCCAGAATTTGTACCTAACTGGCCATAAGTGTACAGCTCCATCCCTTCTACCTCAGTTCCCTCAGGCTTGCTGACTAGGGTGATTTGATGGACACTTTACAGGAGCCACGCAAGTGAGAGAATGCTGGGTCTTTTCCTTTCCAGGAGGCTGAGCTCCAGCGGGTACAGAAAGTGCGGGAGCTAGAACTGGTCTATGCCCGGGCCCAGCTGGAGCTGGAGGTGCGCAAGGCCCAGCAGCTGGCTGAGGTGGAGGTGAAGAAGTTCAGGCAGATGACGGAGGCGCTGGGCCCCAGCACCATCAGGGACCTTGCTGTGGCTGGGCCAGAGATGCAGGTGAGGGCTGGGGGCGTGCAGAGGGATGTGTGTGTGTGTCTTGAGACCATACTTGAAATCAAGAAGGCAGAGCCAAGGGTGGGGGCGCTGGTGGGGGCAAGCACAACCACTAGAGAGATGGTGGAGAGATGGGGAAGTGGTGACAGAATTGTCCCTTTATCCTGACCTGTATCATTGAGCATGGTGTCATATCAGGCACTGTACTGCACTCAGCAGCGAGCTGGAGCTCCTGGGGAAGGTAAACAGAAGGGATGTCAGTCTGTGTGCTTAATAAGAGGTTGAGCAGGGTAATAAGGTGAAAGGGAAGGTGACACAGCAAAGTACTCATTTGCAGCAGGGTTGCTGAAGAAGGGACACTTGAGTGCTATAGAGTTAACAAGAGCTTCCCAGGGAGGTTCCAAGAGCAAAGACAGGAAGAGAGTGAAACTTGGTGCCTTTGAGGAACAGAAAGGCCTGGATGGCAAGTAGGGGGCGGAATGGGGAACAGCTGGAAGCAGCTGCAGGCGAGACCAGATCTTTCAGGCCTTCTAGGTCCTGGAGAGGATGAAACCCTCAGGCTTCCTTATGCTCCTCCCTTAGATTCCCTGAACAGGAGGGTGGCTCGGTCAGCTGCAGGGTCAGATGAGACAGGATGGTGGTCAAGGAGATGGGGGCCAGGGCCTGACAACCTTCTCACCCTCCCCTTGCTGCCTCCCTCCAGGTAAAACTGCTCCAGAGCCTGGGCCTGAAATCAACCCTCATCACTGATGGCTCCACTCCCATCAACCTCTTCAACACTGCCTGGGGGCTTCTGGGTCTAGGGTCTGAGGCCCAGCCCCCAGCCAAAACGGCAGTGGCAGTACCCAGCCCCCAAGAGGGCTCACTTCTCCAGGCCCCTCTTGCCCCTCACTCTCTTGGCAGCAACCGCATGGCGCCTTAGATCTGTACTGCACTGACAAATAAAACCAACACTTCTGGGCATTTAAACCCTCTTCCGTTGCCTCAAGTCTGCCTCACAAGGGAGGTTAATGGCAGAGGGGGAGATAGATAACTACTAAAAACCACCCTCATCTATAAGGTGGGGAGGAAACTGAGGCAGGAAGAAGACTGACCTGAAGTCACGCTGATAGGATTGCAACTCCAGTCTTAGCCACGAGACTGCCCTTCTGGCAGATGGTTTTCCAGACCCCAGGTAGGGGAGGTGATGCTGCAGGGAAGAGAACAGGGCCTGCCTGGCCAGCTCCCCTGGGGTGGCTCCTTCACTAATAACGTCTGTTCTCACTGCTAATGCCTCTTTGAGCCCAGCTTGGCCAAGGAAGTGGGGAATCCAACCCTCTGGCTCCAGGTGCAACACCACTGCCCTCCCCACCCACAACTTGGGAGGCTCCCTCTAGCGCCACCTTCTGGCTGCACCACACACAGGGCAGGCTGGTGCGCTTGTCCCTCTTAGATGATATAAGCTGCCAGGCCTTATTTGCTGTGTGGCTAGAGAAGGCAACTTCTCTGATCTCTTTTCTTTGTGAAACGGGACTGCAGTTCCCTAATAAGCAGGGTTGATGCCTTCTGTAGGGTCTTATTCCTGTTCTCGCACTGGGCCTGACCCGTGGCCCTAGTCTCCTCCCCAGCTGAGCTGCATCTGTGTGGCCAGCAGGGGTTGTTTCCCACGTCCCGGGGCCGCCAACTCCGTGTTGATGGAATGGGCAAGTGAGTCAGTGCCTCCAGCCTCACTTCCTAACTCTCCTACCTCTTCCTGTAAGAGAGGTAACTAATTTAAAGCTCTTCATCGGGTTCGTGATACATGGTAAGTGCTGTGTTAGTGCTGTTTATTGCCAAGGCCCTCTGGGAGGAGTGAAGCCTGCAAGGTTGTCTCTGCTGGGGACGTTCCATCCATCTTGGCCGCTGGCTGCCACGGCCATCCCTTGACCTTGTGATTAATAACCATACCACATCTGAAACCTTAACTCCTGCTACATCGTCCTCACCTTCCAACAACCACTCCTCCACCTCAAGGCTTCAGTGACCTTGACCCCAACCACTTTCTCAACATTGCCCCCACCGATTTCAGTCTTTCCCAGCTTACATTTTGTAGTCTATTTTGTCGTCTAGTAACTCACCCAAAGCCTCCCTTAATTTATCCCCCCACACCCCATGATACTTAATGGAAAAGCCCCATCCTTTACTTTATTTTATTATTTTATTTTTATTAAGGTATCATTGATATACACTTATGAAGGTTTCACATGAAAAACATGTCACTTCATTCACCCATATTATCAAGTCCCCCCACACCCCATTGCAGTCACTGTCCATCAGTGTAGTAAGATGCCACAGAGTCACTGCTTGTCTTCTCTGTGCTACACTGTCTTCTCTATGACACCCCCACACCTTGTATACTAATCATAATACCCCTCAATCCCCTTTTCTCTCCCTCCCCACCTGCCCTGCCCCTCTCCATTGGTAACCGCTAGTCCCTTCTTGGAGTTTATGAGTCTGCTGCTGTTTTGTTCCTTCAGTTTTGCTTTGTTGTTATACTCCACAAATGAGGGAAATCATTTGGTACTTGTCTTTCTCTGCCTGGCTTATTTCATTGAGCATAATACCCTCTAGCTCCATCCATGTTGTTGCAAATGGTAGAATTTGTTTCTTTCTTATGGCCATTCATCTACTGATGGACACTTAGGTTGCTTCCATATCTTAACTATTGTAAGTAGTGCTGCAATAAACATAGGGGTGCATATGTCTTTTTGAACCTGAGAACTTGTTTTCTTTGGGTAAATTCCTAGGAGTGGAATTCCCAGGTCAAATGTTATTTTTATTTTTAGTTCTTTGAGGAAACTCCATATTGCTTTTCACAATAATTGAACTAATTTACATTCCCACTAGCAGGGTAGGAGGGTTCCCCTTTCTCCACATCCTCACTAGCATTTGTTGTTTCTAGTCTTTTTGATGTTGACCATCCTAACTGGTGTGAGGTGATACCTCATTGTGGTTTTAATTTGCATTTCCCTGATAATTAGTGATGTGGAGCATCTTTTCATGTGCCTGTTGGCCATCTGAATTTCTTCTTTGGAGAAGTGTCTTTTCAGATCCTCCGTCCATTTTTCAATAGGCTTGTTTGCTTTTTGGGTGTTGAGGCATGTGAGTTCTTTATATACTTTGGATGTTAACCTCTTTTTGGATATGTTTTATACAAATATATTCTCCCATACTGTAGGATTACTTTCTGTTCTGCTGATAGTGTTCTTTGCTATACAGAAGCTTTTAAGCTTGTTGTAGTCCCGTTTGTTTATTTTTGCTTTTGTTTCCCTTGCCCGAGGAGATGCATTGAGGAAAAAGTTGCTCGTGTTTATATTCAAGAGATTTTTGCCTATGTTGTCTTCTAAGAGTTTTATGGTTTCATGACTTACATTCAGGTCTTTGATCCATACTTTTACTTTTGTGTATGGGGTTAGACAATAATCCAGTTTCATTCTCTTACATGTAGCTGTCCAGTTTTGCCAACACCAGCTGTTGAAGAGGCTGTCATTTCCCCATTGTATATCCATGGCTCCTTTATCATATATATTAATTGACCATATATGCTTGGGTTTATATCTGGGCTCTCTATCCTGTTCCATTGATCTTTGGGTCTGTTCTTGTGCCAGTACAAAATTGTCCTGATTACTGTGGCTTTGTAGTAGAGCTTGAAGTTGGGGAACGTAATGCTTCCACCTTTATTCTTCCTTCTCAGGATTGCTTTGGCTATTCAGGGTTTTTTGTGGTTCCATATGAATTTTAGAGCTATTTGCTCTAGTTGGTTTAAGAATGCTGTTGGTATTTTGATAAGGATTGCATTGAATCTGTAGATTGCTTTAGGCAGGATGACCATTTTGACAATATTAATTGTTCCTATCCTAAGCATGGGATGTGTTTTCATTTATTGGTATCTTCTTTAATTTTTCTCGTGAGTGTCTTGTAGTTTTCAGGGTGTAGGTCTTTCACTTCCTTGGTTAGGTTTATTCATTTATTCCTAGGTATTTTATTCTTTTTGATGCAATTGTGAATGGAATTGTTTTCCTGATTTCTCTTCCTGCTAGTTCATCGTTAGTGTATAGGAATGTAACAGATTTCTGTGTATTAAATTTTGTATCCTGGAACTTTGCTGAATTCAGATATTAGATCTAGTAGTTTTGGAGTGGATCTTTAGGGTTTTTTATGTACAATATCATGTCGTCTGCAAACAGGGACAGTTTAACTTCTTCCTTACCAATATGGATGTCTTTTATTTCTTTGTGTTGTCTGATTGCCATGGTGAAGACCTCCAGAACAATGTTGAGTAAAAGTGGGGAGAATGGGCATCCTTGTCGTGTTCCCGAACTTAAAGGAAAAGCTTTCAGCTTCTTCCTGTTAAGTATGATGTTGGCTGTGGGTTTGTCATATATGGCCTTTATTACATTGAGGTACTTGCCCTCTATACCCATTTTGTTGAGAGTTTTTATCATGAATGGATGTTGAATTTGTCGAATGCTTTTTCAGCATCTATGGAGATGATCATGTGGTTTTTGTCCTTTTTGTTGATGTGGTGGATGATGTTGATGGATTTTCAAATATTGGAAGGCAGCTATGCTCTCCACTATACCACCAACGCGCACATGGATTTTCAAATATTGTACCATCCTTTTATCTGTGTAATAAATCCTACTTGATCATGATATCTTTTTGATGTATTTGTGCATTCAATTTGAAAATATTTTTGTCGAGTATTTTTGCATCTATGTTCATCAGGGATATTCGTCTGTAATTTTTTTTGTGGTGTTTTTGCCTGGTTTTGATATTAGAGTGATGCTGGCCTCATAGAACGAGTTTGGAAGTATTCCCTCCACTTCTACTAAGTCCCATCCCTTCTTAAGCAAACTGCACTCTCTGCCCACCCCTGACCAGCCGTGTGCTGCTGGAGGAAGAGCACCCCACATGCTGACTGATCCCATTTCAACTCATGGCAACACATTTAAAGGAAGACCTACTGCCTCTGACTATGCTCTAGTTGCAGGAGCTCCCCTCCAAATAACTGTTCTCACCTCGCCTCTCAGCCTTCCACAGCCCTGCCCACTTTCTCTCACCCTTTGAGAAAATAGAAGCAAATGAGGTGGGAAGGCCCTTCTCAGCAGCAAATCCAACTAACTACCAGCACTTGGCCTCTTGCTCCCTCTGAAACCAGCTCCTCCCTCTGGGCTCTCCCATGCCCCTGAGTCCATGCCGACCCCTATCATCTTTCTCTCCTGCTCCCAGTCCCTCGTATCTCCCCAGGAATGCCTTACCACGGAATATGTGTGCTCTACTCTCTCCCATGTAGAACCAACCAGTAAATGCTCCCTCAGCCCCGCATTCTCTCCAGCCGCCACCTCTCCTCTCTCTCCCTCACAGCCACATTCCTCGGTTTCCATTTCTCACTTCTCATTATCTCAAACTGTTGGGGGAGCATTGTTTATTTTCCTCTGTCCTTGTCTCCACAGCAACAAAGAATTGAAGGGCAGAGACACAGTGAAACAGAGTAAAGTTTTATTTAAAGTTACTTAAAGAGAGAAAAAGTACAGGCCGCCTCAGCAATGAGGCACCCTGAAAGTTTGGAGAGAGAAAGCTTAAGATTAAAAGGTTACGCACTTAGAAAGTGAGGGAGACCTCAGAGAGAGGAGCACCCTGAAAGGTGGGGGTCCCCCCTTTTAAGGATTTTTCAGGAATGTAACAAAAGGCTGGGGGTGCAGACTCGTTAAGTGGTCCCTAAATATTTAAAACTGACTTAACACAAGGAACTTCTTGCTCTGATTTCTCCCTGAGATACCGGCATCTTGGTCTGGGAGAAGATCAAACAAGACGGCCTGCCCAGCCCCCAAGGTGGGCTGAGTTATTATGTTTGCTAAAGAGTAAGTTAAGAATCTTACTTCTTTTTTTTAATATAATTTATTTTATTATCATTAATCTACAATTACATGTGCAATATTATGGTTATTAAACTACCCCTTCATCAGGTCCCCCCCCACCAACCCCATTACAGTCACTGTCCATCAGCGTAGTGAGATGCCATAGAATCACTACTTGTCTTCTCTGAGTTGTACTGCCCTCCCCGTGCCCCCCCAACATTACATCTGCTAATCGTAATGCCCCTTTTTCCCTCTTATCCCTCCCTTCCCGCCCATTTTCCCCAGTCCCTTTCCCTTTGGTAACTATTAGTCCGTTCTTGGGTTCTGTGAGTCTGCTGCTGTTTTGTTCCTTCAGTACTTTTTCTTTGTTCTTATACTCCACATATGAGTGAAATGATTTGATATTTGTCTTTTTCGGCTTGGCTTATTTCACTGAGCATAATACCCTCTAGCTCCATCCATGTTGTTGCAAATGGTAGGATTTGTTTTCTTCTTATGGCTGAATAATATTCCATTGTGTATATGTACCACATCTTCTTTATCTATTCATCTACTGATGGACACTTAGGTTGCTTCCATTTCTTGGCTATTGTAAATAGTGCTGCAATAAACATAGGGGTGCATCTAAGAATCTTACTTCTTAACTTCCTGGGTATTGAAATACAATCTTTAAGGTGGAATCCTTCTTGCCTTTTACTATGTTGTTTATGGCTGGGCCTGCATGCTAAATTAGTTGCCTAGGTTACAAACTACTTGATTAGGGCCGAAGGAAAAAAAACAGCATATAGGTAAAGGTAAAAAATAAGCTGGGCCTGCATGATTAACACAATAAAGCCATGGGCTATGCTGAGGTACCCTCCTTTCTCTGGGAAATATTGAAACACTCCAGGCCAAGTTGTTCCTGGCTTTTTGAGCTTTGATTGATTAACTCTGGGTCTTTTTAGTGGACTTTCCTGGCCTTTTTCTTATTCCACCCCTTTCATATCTATTTTCCTGCCTAACATTCCCCCCTCAAGCAGTTGGAACCCAAATCATTGAAGAAACTAACTGATCAAGTCTCTCAGATTCATCAGAGGCTCTCAGAGTCATAAGGAGTTCAGTTCCAATTTTAGAACTTTCGAAATTAGGAGGCTGGGGCACTAGGCTTTTTTGGGCCAACGCCACATTGACTTATCCAGGAAGGAGACTAGATTAGGCAGCTTCCCAGCTATTGGGAAGGAAGTACTGTTAAGAATTAATACATCAGGGATTGCTGCAATTATTGTGCACCTTCCTCTCTATCCACCAAGCAAAGGTTAAGTACACATTTGTTCCATAAAGGGAGAATAGTCCTGTTTCTGCCAGCGTGGCTTGTCAGAGACAGAGTTTGAAATCCTTGTCTGGGCAACATCTGGAGTTGGATTTTCCATTCTAGAAGAACAAACTTAACAAGGAGATTAAGAATGCATGGCCAAATATGAGGATTAAGAATAGTACGATTTTTAATTGAGATGGGAGAAAATTGGAAACATTTGGAGAGTCATAGGTATTTAAGGAAATTAGAATTTAGGATTTAGTTTATTTCATAATGACTAGGATTAGAATCTAGAATAGTCACCCTCATTTTTATTAGAGGTAGCTATATTAAGAAAATAAGTTTATCTTTAGAATACTTGGCTTTATTATTCACATAAGCATAGCAAGAACAGCAATTGATCACTGGATCTTGTGCTTTGCTGGAACTTTTCATAAGGAGTTTCAGATTGAGCTTTTAAGAGGGTCTCTTGAGGCCAGGAGAGCAAAGCCAGACTTGCCAACAGGTTTTGCCTGCAGTACCTGTAGATTTGGGTGAATTCCTCTTTTCTGGAGGTCCCCAAGATATTTTAAGGTTCCTGCACCTGCCAGAAAGTGACCTTCCTTACTCACCTGGTAAGGCTGCTGGGAACCCGGTAAGCAAGGTACCAGGCCAACTCTTCCAAGGGGCTTTGTTAGCTCCATAAAGTCAGTCTTAGTTCCTTAAAGCTATCTGGTCATAGCTGAGTATATGCACATGTCTCTCAGATATGACATTCCAGTCAAAGCCTTGGTAATATAATCAGTGTTTTTAATTGGTCCTGTTACAAGGAAAGCAGATTCTTATTGGACTTATGCAAATAAAAATATTGACATAAAATACGAAAATAGTCACTGAGAGTTTCTAAATTCTGGAGGGATCAGGTAGAGAAAAAGATAAATGTTTCAGTTTTGCTTATAAAGGTATAATTTACTGAACTGTTGTAAGCTAGCTTAAGAGAAAAGGTTAAAATAGACTTTTTTGTTGTTTAAGAGATTAGCAACATTTGAAACAATATGTTAGGAAAATTTAAATTATCCTTTTTACTCAGTTTAGGTAATTTTTGCATTGCTTGAATCTAGGTTTTTCACATTCTGGAATAAAACAGCAATTATAAATGGTAAAAGAAATGGCTATGGTTAACACAACTGACAAAGAAACTTGGTTATTTCTGTAACATTTAACAGTTTAATAATCTAAAGTTTAGCATCATTCATTTGACAGTGGTTCCCAAGTAATTACATATTAAATGTATAAGCCTAATTAGCCAAATATTTTTCCCTGATGAGGAGAAAAAAATTTCTCTGACATGTTCCAGGGGCCCTCTGGAAAATATCAGAGTTAACTAGAGGTAAAAGCACCTTTTTGAATTTGGTGTTGGGAAGTTGTCAAAAGAAAGTTTTTATGGCACTTGCTTAAATAAGATTATAAATGTTAAAGAAACAATATTTAGTTATTCATTTAACCAAAGTGACAATAAAAGATTTTAAAGGCAGATACAGAGGGTCACATAGTTGTTAGCAAAACTTAGCTCTTTTAGTATTAAGATTTTTGTCTTTTCAAGTATGCAAACTTATGAATGAGACATTAAGTACAAGAATAAGCTGTTGTAAGCTGTCATACTAGCACGTCTTTATGCACAGGAGGAAGAGGTTTTTTTCCCATAGAGCATCTTTGTTATTATAATTTCCATTTGGACCCACTGAGCAAACAGCAGTTCAATGGGAAACTGTGGAGAGTGGTTGGGACAGAAGGAGCAAGAGTACAGGACAGGACTGATTGTGTTTTTGTGCCTAGTCTCCATCTAAGGCCTGAGCTGGGCCTGACTCTGAAAGAAACCTTGAAAAGTTTCCTAAATTCCAGGAACAATTATCTCAGGAATGTAGGGAGGTCTTATCTCAAGGCCAGCCACCTGGACCAGATGCCCCCAGGCATATGTGACTTAAGTGATTGGATTAATGTCTGATTAGATTAATCTGTAGGCAATACTTAAGTGATAGGATTAAGGTCCTTGAAAAGGGCATGTGAATCTAATCTGTAGGCAGTTCATGTGTATATAAGCCATGCCAGAATAAAGCTTCTTTGCAGTCTGCACCAGTTTGCCCTCCTGTCGTCTTGTATATACAGCCCCATGCCCCCACTCAGAAACTGTTCGACTCCTGCCGGCAGGCCCTGGCAGGAAACTGTATCAGACAAGTGAAGGCTGTTAGTAAACTTACAAGCCTCTTTAATAACCCTTTTGCTCAGCTAAGGTCAGTTTTAACCTGCTTGGGGCAGAAGTAAAGTAAGGAGACGAGCAAAGAGAGGACCGTATCAAGTACTCCTGGTTGCCCATCTAGGAAGGAATAAATGTTTTAGAGAGCCCAGCATCCCAGGGTCTATCTCGGAGGTCTCAGCATACTAAGACCTGAAAAGGGAGGCCTGTTTTTGGACGTCTCTGATAACAGGGAGGAGGACAGAAGTCCTAGTGTAGGGCTTAGGGGAATGGAGGACTACAGTCTCGTGGCTTCCTAGGGAATGGTTAAAGGGGACTTACTACAGGTGGTCCCTGAGACATGGCAGGTGTTGACAAAGGCTGACAGTGAGGTCTTATGGGAGCCTGAAGGAGGGTCAACCAAGTCAGGCAAATAGCTAGAAAGCTGACTTGTAATAAGCAGGCAAGGAGAAAGGCTTATGAGAGAACAGTGAAGAAGGTGCAAATGCAGAGGAAATGGGAGAATACAATTCTAGGGTAGAGATTTTCAGGGAAACTTTGTTCTCTATATTTGCTGAGTCTCAATTGGTTAAGGTGTTGGCAGTAACTAAAGGTGCCAGGGTAAAGGTGGAAGAAGGGAAGAGGGGCAGCTTTTAACTGAGCTCCTACATAAAGGGAGTGGTCCGGCCAGGCAAGCCTCTAGGAGATCTGAGAGCCTCTTCAGGGAACAGTAGGAGGTTAAGGTCCCTGGGGACACTCCCAGATTAGTTAGGAAAGATCATCTCAGGTTACCTGGGCTGAGGGAGGCAGCTGTGAGAAAAAAAACTACTGTGCTGAGAAAGAGGTTTTGGCCCTAGGTTATGGTGCTCCTGCTGGCTGCAGGCTAGGCCAGAGAGGTGAGTTCTCAGTGGGACGTCAGAGTTAACTTGGAACTGCAGATCCCATCAGAGTAAAAGTCTGTTTCCCTCTAAAGGGAAAAGAGAGAAAATAGAGCAGACATGATGATAGAAAGAACCTAGTGCAACAGGGACAAAAGGTCATAGAATAAAGGCAAGTGAGAAGGCTCTTAGCTCCTGCCGGGAGTCGTTGGAGAAGAGCAGAGTAAAGGGAGAAATCTCCTGGATGCTCTGGGTGACATTCCCTAGGACCCAATCGTGACCTCCCTCCTAGGGAGGGTTCCTGCAAAGCAAGCACAAGTGAGTGCTGCCCCCAACTGGGTCTGGTGGACATCTCATGGCCAAGGTTTGCCCCAATTAGCTGACCAGTAGATAACACAAATAGCTTGGAGGAGGGAAGAAACGAAATGCAGCAAGTAGGAGAAATATGAGAACACAAAAAAGGAAGTCTCTGCATGGACATATTAAACCTTCCGTGGGGACCTGCCACGGGATTGGAAGTGGGTGCTTTTACAGTGTGCCTCTGTTGCATAGACATTGTCCTGCAGTTGGCGGGGTGCCTAATGCAATCTTCCCTGGTCCATGACCAACTTATTGCCAGGAGTCTTCCGGCGAGCACCCTGTGGCCTTTCCTGCTTGACCTGTGCCCAGAGAGCAGCTGTTTTGGTCCATGAGAGACAGAGAAAGAAGGGAAAGATTCCCAGAGAAGAGGTAGATAGTGAGTGACTGAGTGCCTCCAGCCAGGGGGCGAGGCACATCTGGCTTACTGGGGGTGGATATCCATCAGAGTCGGGCAGCACCAAATATGTTGGTGGGAGAGGTGGGTTCAGCTTACCAGGGATGGAAATCCATCCGAGTCATGGCACCAAATAATGTTGAGGGAGCATTGTGTATTTTCCTAGGTCCTTGTCCCCGCCACAACAAAGAATTGAAGGGCAGAGACAAGTAGTAAAGCAGAGTAAAAGTTTATTATTTAAAGTTATTTAAAGAGAGAAAAAGTACAGGCCACCTCATTGAAGAGAGGCACACTGAAAGTTTGGAGAGAGAAAGTTTAAGATTAAAAGGTTACATACTTAGAAAGTCCGGGTGAGAGGAGAAGAGAGAGAGGAGAGAGAGAGGAGTGCCCTGAAAGGTTGGGAAAAGTTAAAGTTTTGCACAGAGGCAATGCAGGCGACCTCAGAGAGAGGAGCACTCCAAAAAGTTGGGGGTTCCCCCTTTTAAGGATTTTTCAGGACTGTAACAAAGGGCTGGAGGTGCAGACTCATTAAGTGGTCCCTGAATTATTTTTCATTAAGGTATTATTGATATACACTCTTATGAAGGTTTCACATGAAAAAACAATGTGGTTAGTACATTTACCCATATTATCAAGTCCTCACCCATACCCCAATGCAGTCACTGTCCATCAGTGTAGTAAGATGCCACAGATTCACTGTTTGCCTTCTCGGTGCTACACGGTTTTCCCCGTGATCCCCCACAGCATGCGCACTAAACATAATACACCTCAATCCCCTTCTCCCACCCTCCCCACCCACCCTCCCACAACCTTCCCCTTTGGGAGCCACTAGTTCCTTCTTGGAGCCTCTGAGTCTCCTGCTATTTTGTTCCTTCAGTTTTGCTTCGTTGTTATACTCCACAAATGAGGGAAATTATTTGGCACTTGACTTTCTCCACCTGGCTTATTTCACTGAGCATAATATCCTCCAGCTCCATCCATGTTGTTACAAATGGCAGGATTTCTTTCCTTCTTATGGCTGAATAGTATTCCATGGTGTATATGTACCACATCTTTATCCATTCATCTACTGATGGACACTTAGGTTGCTTCCATATCTTTGCTATTGTAAAAAGTGCTGCAATAAACATAGGGGTGCATATGTCGTTTTGAATCTGAGAAGTTGTAGTCTTTGGGCAAATTCCAAGGAGTGGGATTCCCTGGTCAAATGGTATTTGTATTTTTAGTTTTTTGAGGAACCTCCATATTGCTTTCCACAATGGTTGAAGTAGCTTACATTCCCACCAGCAGTGTAGGAGGGTTCCCCTTTCTCCGCATCCTCGCCAGCATTTGTTGTTCTTAGTCTTTTGGGTGGTGACCATTCTTACTGGTGTGAGGTGATATCTCATTGTGGTTTTACTTAGCATTTCCCTGATGATTAGTGATGTGGAGCATCTTTTCATGTGTCTCTTGGCCATCTGAATTTCTTCTTCGGAGAACTGTCTCTTCATATCCTCTGCCCATTTTTTAATCGGGTTATTTGCTTTTTGGGTGTTGAGGCGTGTAAGTTCTATATATATTTTGGATGTTAACCCCTTGGCAGATATGTCATTTACAAATATATTCTCCTATACTGTAGGATGCATTTTTGTTCAGTTGATGGTGTCCTTTGCTGTACAGAAACTTTTTAATTTGATGTAGTCCCATGAGTTCATTTTTGCTTTTGTTTCCCTTGCTTGTTGAGGAGATGTGCTCAGGAAGAAGTTCCTCATGCCTATATTCAGGCGATTTTGCCTATGTTGTCTTTTAAGAGTTTCATGGTGTCATGACTTACATTCAGGTCCTTGATCCATTTTGAGTTTACTTTTGTGTATGGGGTTAAACAATAATCCAGTTTCATTCTCTTACATGTAGCTGTCCAGTTTTGCCAACACCAGCTATGGAAGAGGCTGTCATTTCCCCATTGTATGTCCATGGCTACTTTATCATATATTAATTGACCATATATGGTTGGGTTTATATCAGGGCACTCTAGTCTGTTCCATTGGTCTATGGGTCTGTTCTTGTGCCAGTACCAAATTGTCTTGAGTACTGTGGCTTTGTAGTAGAGCTTGAAGTTGGGGAGCATAATCCCCCCAGTTTTATTCTTCCTGCTCAGGATGGCTTTGGCTTCTCGGGGTCTTTTGTGGTTCCATATGAATTTTAGAACGATGTTCTCTAGTTCATTGAAGAATGCTGTTGGTATTTTGTTAGGAATTGCATTAATCTGTAGATTGCTTTAGGCAGGATGGCCATTTTGACAATATTAATTCTTCCTATTCATGAACACGGGATGTGTTTCCATTTATTGGTATCTTCTTTAATTTCTCTCATAAGTGTCTTGTAGTTTTCAGAGAATAGGTCTTTCATTTCCTTGGTTAGGTTTATTCCTAGGTATTTTATTCTTTTTGATGCAACTGTGAATGGAATTGTTTTCCTGATTTCTCTCTCTGCTAGTTCATTGTTAGTGTATAGGAATGCCACAGATTTCTGCATATTAATTTTGTATCCCGCAACTTTGCTGAATTCAGATATTAGATCTAGTAGTTTTGGAGCAGATTCTTCAGGGTTTTTATGTACAATATCATGTCATCTGCAAACAGGGACAGTTAAACTTCTTCCTTGCCAATCTGGATGCCTTCTATTTCTTTGTGTTGTCTGATTGCTGTGGTGAGGACCTCCAGAACAATGTGAGTAAAAGTGGGGAGAGTGGGCATCCTTGTCGTGTTCCCGAATTTAAAGGAAAAGCTTTCAGCTTCTTCCTGTTAAGTATAATGAAGGCTGTGGGGTTGTCATGTATGGCCTTTATTACATTGAGGTACTTGCCCTCTATACCGATTTTGTTGAGTGTTTTTATCATGAATGGATTTTGAATTTTGTCGAATGCTTTTTCAGCATCTACGGAGATGATCATGTGGTTTTTGTCCTTTTTGTTGATGTGGTGGATGATGTTGATGGATTTTCGAATGTTGTACCATCCTTGCATCCCTGTAATAAATCCTACTTGATCATGATTGATGATCCTTTTTACGTATTTTTGAAATCGGTTTGCTAATATTTTGTTGAATATTTTTGCATCTATGTTCATCAGGAATATTCGTCTGTAGTTTCTTTTTTTATGGTGTCTTTTCCCGGTTTTGGTATTAGAGTGATCCTAACCCATAGAATGAGTTTGGAAGTATTCCTTGGAAAACGTTAAGGAGGATGGGTATTAAGTCTTCACTACATGTTTCATAAAATTCAGCGGTGAAGTCATCTGGTCTAGGTGTTTTGTTCTTAGGTAGGTTTTTGATTACCAGTTCAATTTCGTTGCTGGTAATTGGTCTGTTGAGATTTTCTCTTTCTTTCTGGGTCAGCCTTGGAAGGTTGTATTTTTTTAGAAAGTTGTCCATTTCTTTTAGGTTATCCAGTTTGTTAGCATAAAAATTTTTTATTTTGCTATTATTAATATACAATTACATGAGCAATATTATACTTAATAGATTCCCCGTATTATCAAGTCCCCACCACATACCCCATTGCAGTCACTGTCCATCAGTGTAGTAAGATGTTATAGAATCACTAGTTGTCTTCTCTGTGTTATACTGCCTTCCCGTATCCCCCACTCCACCCCCACCCCCGCTACATTATGTGTGCTAATTGTAATAGCCCTTTTTCGTCCTTATCCCTCCATTCCCCCCCATCATCCCCAGTCCATTTCCCTTTCGTAACTGTTAGTCCATTCTTGGGTTCTGTGAGTCTGCTGCTGTTTTGTTCCTTCAGTTTTTTCTTTTTTCTTATGCTCCACAGATGAGTGAAATCATTTGAAACTTGTCTTTCTCTGCCTGGCTTATTTCACTGAGCATAATACCCTCTAGCTCCATCCATGTTGTTGCAAATGGCAGTATTTGTTTTCTTCTTATGGCTGAATAACATTCCATTGTGTATATGTACCACATCTTCTTTATCCATTCATCTACTGATGGACACTTAGGTTGCTTCCATTTCTTGGCTATTGTAAATAGTGCTGCAATAAACATAGGGATGCATATGTCTTTTTCAAACTGCGCTGCTGTATTCTTAGGGTAAATTCCTAGGAGTGGAGTTCCTGGGTCAAATGGTATTTCTATTTTGAGTTTTTTGAGAAACCTCCATACTACTTTCCACAATGGTTGTACTAATTTACATTCCCACCTGCAGTGTAGGAGGGTTCCCCTTTCTCCACATCCTCGCCAACATTTGTTGTTTGTTTTTTGGATGGCGGCCATCCTAACTGGTGTGAGGTGATATCTCATTGTGGTTTTAATTTGCATTTCTCTGACGATTAGCGATGTGGAGCATCTTTTCATGTGCCTGTTGGCCATCTGAATTTTTTCTTTGGAGAAGTGTCTGTTCATCTCCCTGCCCATTTTTTAATTGGCTTATTTGCTTTTTGTTTGTTGAGGTGTGTGAGCTCTTTATATAATTTGGATGTCAACCCCTTATCAGTTATACCATTTATGAATATATTCTCCCATACTGTAGGAGGTCTTTTCGTTCTACTGATGGTATCCTTTGCTGTACAGAAGCTTTTTAGTTTGATATAGTCCCACTTGTTCATTTTTGCTTTTGTTTCCCTTGCCCATGGAGATATGTTCATGAAGAAGTTGTTCATGTTTATGTCCAAGAGATTTTTGCCTATATTTTTTTCTAAGACTTTTATGGTTTCATGACTTACATTCAGGTCTTTGATCCATTTTGAGTTTACCTTTGTGTATGGGGTTAGACAGTAATCCAGTTTCATTCTTTTATATGTAGTTGTCCAGTTTTGCCAACACCAGCTGTTGAAGAGGCTGTCATTTCCCCATTGCATATCCATGGCTCCTTTATCATATATTAATTGACCATATATCCTTGGGTTTGTACCTGGGCTCTCTAGTCTGTTCCACTGGCTTAGGGTTCTGTTCTTGTGCCAGTACCAAATTGTCTTGATTACTATGATTTTGTAGTAGAGCTGGAAGTCAGGGAGCCTAATTCCCCCTGCTTTATTCTTCCTTCTCAGGATAGCTTTGGCTATTCGGGGTCTTTTGTCATTCCATATGAATTTTAGAACTATTTACTATAGTTCATTGAAAAATGCTGTTGGTATTTTGATAGGGATTGCATTGAATCTGTAGATTGGTTTAGGCAGGATGGCTATTTTGACAATATTAATTCTTCCTACCCAGGGGCATGGAATGAATTTCCATTTATTAATGTGCTCTTTAATTTCTCTTAAAAGAGTGTCTTGTAGTTTTCAGGGTATAGGTCTTTCACTTCCTTGGTTAGGTTTATTCCTAGGTATTTTATTCTTTTTGATGCAATTGTGAATGGAATTGTTTTCCTGATTTCTCTTTCTGCTAGTTCACTGTTAGTGTATAGGAATGAAATAGATTTATGTGTATTAATTTTGTATCCTGCAGCTTTGCTGAATTCAGTTATTAGATATAGTAGTTTTGGAGTAGATTCTTTAGGGGTTTTTATGTACAGTATCATGTCATCTGCAAACAGGGACAGTTTAACTTCTTCCTTGCCAATCTGGATGCCTTTTATTTCTTTGTGTTGTGTGATTGCTGTGGCTAGGACCCCCAGAACTATGTTGAATAAAAGTGGGGATAGTGGGCATCCTTTTCTTGTTCCTGATCTTAAAGGAAAAGCTTTCAGCTTCTCACTGTTAAGTATAATGTTGGCTGTGGGTTTGTCTTATATGGCCTTTATTATGTTGAGGTACTTGCCCTTTATACCCATTTTGTTGAGAGTTTTTTTCATGAATGGATGTTGAATTCTGTTGAATGCTTTTTCAGCATCTATGGAGATGATCACCTGGTTTTTGTACTTCGTTTTGTTGATGTAGTGGATGATGTTGATGGATTTTCGAATGTTGTACTATCCTTGCATCCCTGGGATGAATCCCACTTGATCATGACGGATGATCTTTTTGATGTATTTTTGAATTCGGTTTGCTAATATTTTGTTGAGTATTTTTGCATCTATGTTCATCAGGGATATTGGTCTGTAATTTTCTTTTTTTGTGGTGTCTTCCTGGTTTTCGTATTAGAGTGATGTTGGCCTCATAGAATGAGTTTGGGAGTATTCCTTCCTCTTTTACTTTTTGGAAAACTTTAAGGAGGATGGGTATTAGGTCTTCACTAAATGTTTGATAAAATTTAGCCGTGAAACCGTCTGCTCCAGGAGTTTTTTCTTAGGTCGTTTTTTGATTACCAATTCAATTTCTTTGCTGGTAATTGGTCTATTCAGATTTTCTGTTTCTTCCTGGGTCAGCCTTGGAAGGTTGTATTTTTCTAGAGAGTTGTCCATTTCTTCTAGGTTATTCAGTTTGTTAGCATATAATTTTTCATAGTATTCAATCATAATTCTTTGTATTTCTGTGGTGTCTGTAGTGGTTTTTCCTTTCTCATTTCTGATTCTGTTTATGTGTGTAGACTTTTTTTTTTTTGATAAGTCTGGCTAGGGGTTTATCTATTTTGTTAGTTTTCTCCAAGAACCAGCTCCTGCTTTCATTGATTCTATTGTTTTATTCTTCCTGATTTTATTTATTTATGCTCTAATCTTTATTATGTCCCTCTTTCTACTGACTTTGGGTCTCATTTGTTCTTCCTTTTCTAGTTTCATTAATTGTGAGTTTAGACTGTTCATTTGGGATTGTTCTTCTTTCTTGAGGTAGGCCTGTATTGCAATATATTTCGCTCTTAGCACAGCCTTCGCTGCATCCCACAGATTTTGCGGTGTTGAATTATTGATGTCATTTGTCTCCATATATTGCTTGATCTCTGTTTTTATTTGGTCATAGATCCATTGGTTATTTAGGACCATGTTGTGAAGCCTCCATGTGTTTGTGGGCTTTTTCATTTTCTTTGCATAATTCTTTTCTAGTTTCATACCTTTGTGATCTGAGAAACTGGTTGGTACAATTTCAATCTTTTTGAATTTACTAAGGCTCTTTTTGTGGTCTAGTATATGATCTATTCTTGAAAGTGTTGCATGTGCACTTGAGAAGAATGTGTACTCTGCTGCTTTTGGGTGTAGAGTTCTGTAGATGTCTGTTAGGTCCATCTGTTCTAATGTGTTGTTCAGTGCCTCTATCTCCTTACTTATTTTCTTTCTGGTTGATCTGTCCTTCAGAGTGAGTGGTGTGTTGAAGTCTCCTAGAATGAATGCATTGCATTCTATTTCCCCTTTTAATTCTGTTAGTATTTGTTTCACATAGGTAGGTGCTCCTCTGTTGGGCGCATATTTATAATGGTTATATCTTCTTTTTGGATTGACCCTTTTATCATTATGTAATGTCCTTCTTTGTCTTTTGTGACTTTCTTTGTTTTAAAGTCTATTTTGTCTGATATAAGTACTGCAACTCCTGCTTTTTCCTCCCTATTAGTTGCATGAAATGTCTTTTTCCATCCCTTTACCTTTAGTCTATGTATGTCTTTGGGTTTAAAGTGAGTCTCTTGTAGGAAGCATATAGATGGGTCTTGTTTTTTTGTCCATTCAGTGATTCTATGTCTTTTGATTGGTGCATTCGGTCCATTTAGCTTTAGGGTGATTATCAATAGTTATGTATTTATTGCCATTGCAGGCTTTAGATATATGGTTACCAAAGGTTCATGGTTAACTTCGTTACTATCTAAGAGTCTAACTTAACTCACTTAGTATGCTATTATAAACACAATCTAAAGGTTCTTTTTTTTCTCCTCCTTTTCTTCCTACTCCATTCTTTATATACTAGGTATCATATTCTGTATTGTTTGTCTATCCCTTGATTGACTTTGGGGATAGTTAATTTAATTTTGCATTTGCTTAGTAATTGAATGTTTTACTTTCTTTACTGTGGTTTTATTACGTCTGGTGACAGCTATTAAACCATAGGAACACTTCCATCTATAGCAGTCTGTCCAAAATACACTATAGAGATGGTTTGTGGGAGGTAAATACTCTCAGCTTTTGCTTATTTGGGAATTGTTTAATCCCTCCTTCAAATTTAAATGATAATCTTGCCAGATAAATTAATCTTGGTTCAAGGCCCTTCTGTTTCATTGCATTAAATATATCATGCCACTTGCCACTCCCTTCAGGCCTGTAACGTTTCTTCTGAGAAGTCTGATGATAGCCTGATGGGCTTTCCTTTGTATGTGATCTTATTTCTCTCTCTGGCTGCTTTTAATAGTCTGTCCTTATCCTTGATCTTTGCCATTTTAATTACTATATGTCTTGGTGCTGTCTTCCTTGGGTCCCTTGTTTTGGGAGATCTGTGCATCTCCATGCCCCGAGAGACTATCTCCTTCCCCAGACTGGGGACGTTTTCAGCAATCACCTCAAAGATGCTTTCTATCCCTTTTTCTCTCTCTTTTTCTTCTGCTACTCCTATACTGCAGATATTGTTCCATTTGGATTGGTTACACAGTTCTCTCAATATTCTTTCATTCTTAGAGATCCTTTTTTCTCTCTGTGCCTCAGCTTCTTTGTATTCCTCTTCTCTAGTTTCTATTTCATTTATTGTCTCCTCCACCGTATCCAACCTGTTTTTAATACCCTCCATTGTGCTCTTCAATGATTGGATCTCTGACCGGAATCCATTCCTGAGTTCTTGAATATGTTTCTGTACCTCCATGAGCATGTTAATGATTTTTATTTTGAACTCCCTTTCAGGGAGAGTCATGAGGTCAATATCATTTAAATCTTTCTCAGGAGTTGTTAATAATTTTACTCTGAACCAGGTTCCTTTGGCATTTCATATTTGTTTATGGTGCCCTCTAGTGCCCAGAAGCTCTACTCTCTGGAACTGCTCAGCCCCTGAAGCAATGTAGGGGGTCGCAGGGGAGTGGTATTGGTGCCTAGGGGGAGAAAAGAGCTGTTTCCTGCTTCCCGGCTTCTATGCCTGTCTCCACTGCCAGAACCAGTGGGCCGAGCACACAAATATAAGCCTCTATGCTTTGCTTTTGTAGTTGCTGTAGACAAATCTTCCCTCTGGCTGGCCTAACACCAGGATAGGGTTTGCCAGTTTGCAATCCAGGTGGGGCTGGCCAGCAGAAAGGTGCAGTAGGCTGCTTATCCCGGAAGGGGTTCTTGGAGCTGTGTAGCCAGCCAGGGAGCTGGAGCACCTGAAGATCATGAAAGCTCCCAACTTGCTGGGCAGAGTGCACCTGGACAATTTTGTCTACCTGTCCTTTCTCCTGAGCAGTAAGCTCTGTGCAATCCTTGCCCCTTTAGCAGCCCTCTTGCTAAGGGCTTCCTTGTTAGGAAGTCTCTCAGACTGCCTGCCTTTCTTTTGTCCCAGAGCAGCTGGATATGGATCCCTGCTTTCCACAAGCAGCTGGAATCTCAGTCTCTCCCGGAATTCTGCCTGTCTTAGCTTTCCAACCCCGTAATTATGAGAGTATCATGCAAGCACCATGAAATGTAGGTTTGTGCTCCCAAAGCAGATCTCCGGAGTTAGGTATTCAGCAGTCCCAGGTCTCCACTCCCTCCCTGCTCCATTTCTCTTCCTCCTGCCTGTGAGCTGGGGTGGGGAAGGGCTTGGATCCTGCTGGACCACAGCTTTAGTATGTTACCCTCTTCGTGAGGTCTGTTCTTGTCTCCAGGTGTATGCAGTTTGGCGCAGTCCTCTTTCCTGTTGCTCTTTCAAGAATAGTTGTATTAGTTATATTTTTGTATTATATGCGGTTTTAGGAGGAAGTCTCTGTCTCACCTCTCACCCCACCATCTTAAATCGGTCCCTGAATATTTAAAATTGACTTAACACAAGGAACTTCCTGCTCTGATTTCTCCCTGGGATACCGGCATCTTGGTCTGGGAGCATATCAAACAAGATGGCCTGCTCCAGTCCCCAAGGTGGGCTGAGTTATTATCTGTTTGCTAAAGAGTAAGTTAAGAATCTTACTTCTTAACTTTCTGGGTATTAAAATACAGTCTTTAATATGGAATCCGTCCTGCCTTTTACTATGTTGTTTATGGCTGGGCCTGCATGCTAAATTAGTTGCCTAGGTTACAAACTACTTGATTAAGGCCGAAGGAAAAAAAACAGCATATAGGTAAAGGTAAAAAATAAGCTGGGCCTGCATGATTAACACAATAAAGCCATGGGCTATACTGAGGTACCCTCCTTTCTCTGGGGAATATTGAAACATTCTAGGCCAAGTTGTTCCTGGCTTTTTGAGCTTTGATTGATTAACTCTGGGTCTTTTTAGTGGACTTTCCTGGCCTTTTTCTCTTTCCACCCTGCTCATATTTGTTTTCCTGCCTAACAAAACCACTCCAATCAGTTTCTGTCTCTGCCCCTTGCTTCACAGAAACTGCTCCAAGCGGCACCCCCAATAACCTCCCTATATCTAGACCCAGCAGTTAGGCTCTCCTCATTCAGCACTCCCGTCCTTCACAGTTGGTGCCCCCTTCCACATGGGGCTCCATGACATACACAGCCCACTACACTTTTCTTTCCACCTTGGGGCCACTCCACTTCCTCTACTCAGTCTAAATTGTGGGTTGCTCTTACTCAGCTACATTCTTGGCCAGGCTCATGGCTTTAGACCACCTCTATACCACTGATCTCAAAATGCATTTCTTCATCCCTGATCTTACCCCTGAGCTGTGGACTCATTTCCAATTGATGACTTGATGTCTCCACATGCATTTCTAATGACCATCAGATTTGGCCAAATGACTGGTTCTGCCAATAATGTTCGAGAGGAAGGGATATCACCATCCTTTTCCCTATCCCTGGTGACAAGCACTATTCCAATAGAGGCTGCTCTATCAGCCTGGGCCCCAGAGAGAAAGGGCATGAAACAGAGGCACAGCTGACCCACAGTAGACATGCAGCAGGGGGAAGAAATAAGTGTTTGCTGGATTAAGTAACAGATTTAGAGGGCTTTGTTACCACAGCAAAATCTAGCCTATCCTGACTACTACATGGACCTCACAAGGCGAGGCTGCTTTTAAATACTATGCATGAAGACAGACCCAGCACTGACTGTGTGGTGAGGGAGACAAGACATGCTTCAGTAATAGGAAAACAGCCTTGCTGGAAATAGAGTGGAGTTTCAGCTCACACCAGAGCCAGACTCTTAAGTCAGTCTCCTGGTACCAAATTTACCTTTGAAGTTCCCTGAAATTTCCCATAAAACACAGAACAGTATGATCTCTGTCGAAACCCAACATCACCTGTTTTTCTCCAGCACTGGAGCAAATGGCTTTTCTTTGGTTGAATACCAGATAAAGTAATTGATTTGCTTAAGGATCCACTTGTGCCTTTAAACAGAACAGTCATACCCAGCATGGTAAGATGCTGTTCACCAAATCTATTTTCTCTTCCTTCTAGGCTCACAACTAGTCTTTATTTCCCAACATCCTTTGCACATAAATGTGGCCACATGACAAGTTGTAGCCAATAAAATGCAAGTAGAAGTCGTATGTGCCAGTCTCCTGCCTTCCCATTAAACCAGCCTTACACATTCCTCCAGGCACATCTCTGCTGTTTGATGCAAGCAAGCAGGGAGCTCTCGGAGGTCAGGTGTTGAAAATGGTGGAACCTTAAGACAGGAGGGGCCTGAATCCCTGAATCTCCACTTCAGGAGAGCCATCTCCCACTCAGGAGCACCTGATGAATTAACAGGCGTTAGAAAAAAACTTCTATCATGTTTGAGCCACTGTTCGTCTTGAGGTTCGTTACAGCACTTAGGGTTACCTTTAATCACAGTATGAGAGCCAGGAGACTCCTGACCTCCCAAGGCAATAGCAGATTCATGGCGCCCATCTGTGCCCTCTCTGAGGTAGAGCCATTGAGTGGAATGACCAAATGGGATGCCTTAAACGGTGGCTACTCATTCAGTCTAAAAGTATATAGTTGAAATCCAGGAAGTTATTACTGCACCTATGTGTCAGCCTGCACTGGCTGGTATAACAAAACACCACAGACTGGGAAGCTTATAAACAACAAAAATTTATTTCTCACCTCTGGAGGTCTGGAGGCTGGAAGTCCATGATCAAGGCACCAGCGTGGTCAGGATCTGGTGAAAACCCTCTTCCTGGTTCACAGTCGGCACTTTCTTGCCACGTGTTTATTTGGTGAAAGGGGCAAGAAAGCTCTTTCAGGCCTCTTTTGTGAGGACACTAATCCCATTTGTGAGGGCTCCTGACCTGATCACCTCCAAACACTGTCACGTCAGGCATTGTTTCAACATTTGCTGGTACACATTCAGACCACAGCCACATAAATGTGACTCTACTATGCTCCCTCAATCAAATTCTGTCTAGACTTTCCTCTCCCTTCTCCTCCAGGTCACAGAGCCACCCTGCAGGCTCCTCCCTGGTTCAGTCCTGCGACTGGATGTGGACCAGAGGTACCAGGCTAACCTCCAGGCCCCACCTGGGGAGGGGCCTCAGCATCCTCAGGGCTGGTCCTCAGGACTCGGGTGCATTTTCTACTTGAGTGGAAGATACACATGCTCTCCTGCCTATCTCCTCCTCTTCTTTTTTAGACAATTTCCTGGATTTACAGAAGGTAGAGACTCCTGATGTCACTAAATGGTCCGGGCCAAGGAGCCTGCCAGTGGGAGTTGAGCAAGTACTCACAGGACTCATGCAGCTGGGGAGACCTCACAGAGGATGGACAGGCATGGGTCTGCCCCCTTGACGGGGACCCTGTAGATGAGACAGGGGCATGCCTGTGGAGTTGGAGGGGCAGCTCAGCTTTGCATCGCCATCTTCCTCAAGTACAGATCTGCCCCTGCCACAGCCCTGCTAAAAGCCCTTCGATGTTCATCCTACAAGTGCCCCCAGGTGATTTACCACAGCATCTTTCACAGCGGCAAGACCTGTGGTGGTGAACCAAGTAAATAATGGAATTCTGTGCCACCATTAAGACCGCTGGACTGTGTGAGATAAATGTGCAGGCCCTGGAGCCACGCTAGCCAGCTTGGCCCCCTCTCCAGCTTCAATTTCCTCTCTGGAAAACAGGCCCGGGCAGAGGCTTACTGTATGGTTCAGCGCACATTATAGTGTAGGTGTGAGGGGAAGAGGAAATGCACACACAAAGCACTTGGAACAGTGGTAGCTTGTGTTAACAGAACAGCACATACACGAAGTGAATTTTAAATGGAAATACAGAGATGCAAAGAATTCAAACAGACACCTAAGCAGTGAGTAACAGTGGTCACCTCTGGGGAGAGGTGAGAGCTTAAGGGGGCAGGAGACTCCATCATCCTTTTGTGATGTGTGCAATTTAGTATTTTTACCATGTGATTATTTGCCTATTATTTTGAACGATTCCTTCAGTTGCTCCATTTGGCCTTCTGGATGGTGCAAAGGCCCGCTTAGGCTGCCGGCTGCCTCTGCCTTCCATATCCAGCCACCAGTGTTCGGTGTTCCAGTCTCATCAATATGCATGTTTCTGATAGAGAAATACTTACAAGGACAGCACTTTAGTCCAGGTGGCTCCCTTCTCTTGTCTAGTTAACAAAGACAGCAGAAATCCGTTTTTCCCCCTCCCCTTCACTTTCTGCTCTGCCAGGCGCTTACGCCCTACACTCCCTAAACTTACTCCCCCTTGCTTGCTGGTTTGCTGTGCACATAGGAATGTTACAGAGAAGCAAAAAGATATATATTGCTCCCTTTGCCTTTGTTCGGGGCTCAGACCTTGGGAGATTACCCGCCCTTGAACCCGCCAGTGTAAAATAAACCCTCAACACTCCAAGACCTCCGAGTGCTGCTTGGTTCTTCCATCAGTGATCCAGTCCAGGTTTTTCCAGTATTTTCCATAACATTTCCATTTCTGCAACTGCCCGGGGTATGACTTCCCTGTTCCCACAGCTAGGATCCAATCCTCTCCTCGTGAACCCTTCCTGCCCAATCCCTACCACCTTTCTACTTGAGACACTCACCCCTTCACCACCACCACCTAAGTGTTGCATCCCCTACAAGCACCTCCCTGCTCATCCCCACCTTCACTGGCCTGACCTCCAAGAGGGCTGGCTTCCTTCCCACCAATCCCTGCAGGAGTTGAGGCTCAGTACACATGTGCTAATTTCAGCTCTCCCGGACCTGAGAACCTCTCACCTAAGGTCTTATCATTTTATATGGATAAAATGAGTAACATCTGCAAAGAGCCCTCAGCACAGGATCTGGCATATGGTAGCCTCGATATAGTTTTAAAAAATTGGTGCCAGACAGCAGAGAAATATCAGATGGTAGAGGTAGCTGTTCGGGACAGATGCTCAGAACAGTGTCTACTGTATGGTGCCCAAAAAATGTTTAAGAGGGAACAGTGATTCTCAGCATTACTGGGAGTAACCAACCACCTGAAGTTTATTACAGATGCAGACTTCTGGGCCCATCCCCCACCGATGGTGACTTAAGGTCTGGCACAAGGTCTAAGCAGCTGAATTTTTAAGACATATCCACAGAAGGTCTAAGGACTACTGCACGCTGAGAAACCAACTGATCTACTTGTGAATATTTATTAAGCAGCTATGATATGGCAGGTTAAGGTTAACCTTCATTGCAGGGATAGAGAAGGAACAAGTCTGTGCTTTCAGTTTACATTCTGTGGGAGGTGGAAAACATCAGGCACACAAATAAATATGGACGGCCAGTGTCATAAAATAAAGCAGTAGAGCAAAGAGGACATGGCATGAGCTTAGGAGGCAAGGAGGGCCTGAGGTCCCTGTGGAATGACAAGGAGCCAGCCAGTGGACAACCGGGGGAAAAGCATCCAGATGGATATCCCTTTTCCCCCAGTCTCTCCTCAACCTAGAGTATCTCAAAGGAAACCAAGCCCAGCATAGTGAAGCCCCTGCCTTTATTATCTAGGCTTTCAGTCAAGACAGACTGGACAGAGACGGCTACAGTGGGAAAGGTTCCAGACAGCCCCCTTTCTTCTGGCCATGGCGCCTGCAGGCTTCCTCGGGCCAGGAGCAGAGGTCCGACTCCCTGCCTCTTGGGAAGCCAGGCCCCTGCCCAAACTCCCTCACTCCAGTGTCCCTGAAGTCTCAGGCCAAGCCAGACACCAGGGCTGAGCCAGCAGGTGTGACAGTGCCCGTCTGCAGGCCTCTTGGTGCCCCAGGAGCACCGCCCTTATGGGCGAGGCCACCAGAACATCCTTCCTATTTGAAGTCCAGGTCCTTGGGGATCACAGGGGTGGGAATGGTCTTCAGGATTATGGAGAACATGACATCACCAGAGAGGGTGACCTCGTTCCCAGCATGTTGGATAACACATTAGGAAGACATGAGAATGGGACCTCCTGGGAGGGAGAGGGGACCCTCGTGGTGACTCCCAGGGCAGGTGGACAGCCAGGGGCTGGAGGTTCCAGGGTCACTTCTTCTTGGCACGGTCTGCTGCGTCCAGGGCAGCCATGTTTCGAGCAGCTGTGACCAGGTGGATGACACTGATGACAGACTTCAGCAAAGCAATGGGGGCAGTGATCCAGAGACCCATTTGGAAGAGACCCACGGAGCCAACTGTGGGAAGGGAGCCGGGGCGACACAGAGAAAATGGGATGCAGGTGAGGAAGGGGCCCAGGTGTCTGCTGGCTTCACCTCCCTGGGCAGGCCAGAACCCCCTCCCATCCTCCTGCCCAGCCCGTCTCCTACCTAAAGGTCCCTCGGAAAAACTGAGCAAGTAGAGGAGGCAGTAGAAGAGTTCATTCCCAGCACACAGGATAAACAAAGCAGGCTGCACAAACAGCAGAAAGACTGCTGAGCAAGACGGTAGGGCACTGTGCCCCGACCCCATCCCCCGACTCCGGGGTAGGGGCCAAGAACCCTCTGAGGGCGGGTAGGGAGGCATGACACTGGAGGAACAGGTGCAGAGGGTGGGGTGGGGCTAAGAGGAGAGAGCCATCTCCACCTCCACCTATTGTCTCTCTTTTGAAAAGCACTTTGAGAAGCTGCCTCTGTTCCCAAATAAAGCCCACACTCCTCGTCATGGCCTAAGGCCTTTTGAGAGCTGGCTCTGTGACCTCTCCGCTCCCCCCACCTGCCACCCCCCATCTCCCCTCCAGCCACTCAGTGTCTCCCTGGGTGCACCTGGCCTCAGGCCCACTGCAGCCTGAACCAGTTCACACAGGCCCTTGCCACTGAGCCCACCCTCCTTAGTGCTTCAGCTTACAGACCGCTCCTCCCATGGGACAGGCCAGTGGGCTAGCTGTCCCTCCACTGTGCTTGCACTCTGCTAACCTGGGACCAGGGCTCAGCCCAGGACTTGGCATAAACTGAGTAAATGAGGGAGGGGCAGGAAATGCTCACTCTGGAGGTGTAGTAGATCCGAAGCACTGGATTTCCAGACAGGTCAATCATCTTGTGACTTTCACTGCCTCGGACCACAGAACTTGGGGAAAAAGTAGGGGGACTCCATGAGCAGTCATTACCATGAACGCCCATCCAATCCTCCTAGGGACTCCCGCCCCAGGTAGGCACTGAGACTGCCTCTATTCAGAGGGGCTGCAGTGCAGCTGAAGACCACCGTTCTGCCCACACCCACACAATTACCTACCTGTGGGCAGAGTCAGGACCCAAATGCCACATTCAAAAGCCCCTAGCCCCTTCCCAAGAGCTGTTATCTATTTGGAATCCTTGACTATCCAGTCAAAATTCTTAGGGACTGCTTAATTCAACTGTCAGCAGAATTGAAGCTGATACAGAGGGGATTTTCCCAGAGTCCTCCAAAAAAGCAGAGCTAAACAGAAGACTTCCCAAAAGAAGCCTATCGCCATCCCAGACATCCAGACACCCTCCCATACAGTCTCAGCCCTCCCCAGTCAGGTTTTCTTCAACTGGTCAGCACCCCCAGAATCGCAGACCTATGGAGGTGCAGCCAGTGGCTGGCCACATCCAAGCTCATGCTGAGCTGGAAGAGAAGGGTGGCACGAGGGTACAGCAGGGCCAGGTTGACCAGCAGACACATGGTGGAGCAGCGGTCCGTCAGCATGTCCAGCATGGCCCCAAACCGGGTCCCTGAAAAACGGCAACTATTAGGTGGGTAGACACTGTTGGGGGCAGTGGATCTATGACAGGGGCTATATTTGGTGTTATCAACTCCAAGGCAGAATTTACAAGAAGATGGAAAATGTTCACCAGTCACTGCCTGGAGAGAACAGACTGCTCCCTGTGTGGTGTGAGGCCAGTGCGCAAGGTGCACCATGACCTGAGATGAGGCATGGGAGAACAGCGTAGGCGTGGGTGGGACAAAGCCAGCCCCTACAACACATCAATCCCAGAACCAAGGGTCCAGGTCTCAAGACAAATAGACTCGAGGACTTACGGGAAGTCTTGGAAGTGGGTCTGGAAAACAGGTTAAAAAATAACCTTCTAAAAACCATCCCCTTCCCTCCCCATCCTCCCTCTAAACCTGCCCTCTGGCAGCCCTTATTGCTGGTGCCTGGCACATAGCAGATGCCCAATAAACACCTGTTGGATGGATGTTTATTCAGAGAGACCTCCTGCTCTGCCACTGTCATGTCCAGTCTAGCTCCCCACACCCCTCACTATCAGTGAGTTCTCCTCGACAGTTAGCTTAAGTCCCTTGGGCTACAAAACCTGGCCATTCTGTTCTGTTTACCACAAAGACGGGAATGACTAAGCTCCCTGATTCCCGAGGACCCGCCCACCCCGAGGTCCTGAGGAGGCAGGAAAAGAGGGCAGAGGGTTGATGGGCTTCTGGCTGGAAGCAATTGTCTGTCACCTTGATTAAGGGCTCGAGCAGCGTGTCCATCGAAAGCGTCCAAAAGTCCGCTGAGCAAGTAGAAGGAGGAGGCCGTGAGGGGGCAGCAGGGCATGAAGTAGAAAGAAATGATGGCGAAGGCAATCCGGGCGTAACCTTGGGGTGGAACGAGGGGAGACAGGGCGGGATCAGGGAGCCTGCCCAAGGCCCCTCGCCCTCGCGTTCGACCCCGGGAGCCGCAAACAGCACTCACCGATGAGGTTAGGCACGAACAGGAAGATATTTTCGTCTGGCATCGCGGCGGCCCCCTAGCCGCCCCCGGTCTGATCTGGAGGTGCCAGCTCTGTCCCAGCTCCGCAGCGCGGCCTCACCCTCCGGCCCAGCGCAGCGGCCGCGCCCACCGCGCACAGGACCCTGCCGCCCCAGATGTTCAAGCTCGCTGCCCACCGGAGCATGGACCGGAGGGGCGCGAGGTCCTTCCAGTGGGCAGACGCTCGCCTCCGCCCGTCCCGCAGGCGCTCCGGCCCCCAGTTGAAGCCCCGCCGCTCTAGCTGTGCACCTTGCAAAATTGGAAAAAGAAGAGCCTTAAAAATGGCTGCGCTCCCTTTAAGACTTGCCCGCTTCCTTTTCCTCTTCCTCCCTCTGTCCCTTTCCTTCGGCTCGTACCAAAC